>JANEYF010005863.1:0-59937 GCA_029963845.1 Rhamnusium bicolor
ATTATTTTATGTATGCGTGTATTACATCAGTAGATGTCGAACGGTCGTTTTCAAAATATAAGATTATGTATTCACCAAAGTGAACTTTACTCATGGAGACAACCATAGAAACATACCTGATGCAGCAAAATGGCTACACATCTTCTCCAGTTTGTGATAAGCAAGCTAGTTCATCAAGCTAGTTAAGAGGGTAAGTTTTACATACATTGTTATAAATTGTAACAGTTTATTGTTTCTCGTATTAGTTAATTTCTCGTACGCCACTGTCCCACGGAACATTTTTGACAGCCCTAGTAATCTGACAACCATAAACAATTGTTAATGGACATGATGTAGGGGGCAAGTTTTTGTAAGTTATACCACCCTCACGCCAGTCAATTTCTTAAAATGAACCGTCTTTAGATCACGCTCCTTGCAACACAGGTTTGTTCTCTTCAGTTTCTATTTTAACTTCTATTAAGTATTTAGTTTTTTATATTATTTAAAGAACTTTGCAATATTTACATTTTTCTTCATATATTTCAACAGCTTTGTGTTGTAACATTGTACTGCTTTAAAGCATAATTTTTATACGACTCGAGTTTATTTTAAACGTTTTATGAGTGTGGACATTGTGGACAGTACAAAAATTTACATAATTCTCGTATACTTAATTCTTGCTACAAAAATATAAAAACATTTTCCAAAGAGGTAACTAGGTGATATAAACCTATGACTTTATCTCAGATTATGGTTTCGATATAGCCATAAAAAGAGTTAAATTTAAATTAATTCCCGTAATTTGTCGAGTAGAATTTATTACGGTTGAATCTGAAATAAAAGTTCCCAAATGAGGAGAAGGCAATGTCAGTGCTATCTATATCTGCGAAATAATGTTTTGTATATGTCTTTATTTATACAAGAGAGATGGCTTAGAGATACGCCAGCGCAATCTAATGGGCGGAGAGCGTGACTTCCTACCGCAACATAACCTCAATACTACCACTTTACTGAAGCTCACTCGTCGTAATAGTCCAAGCACTTTAGGCAAAATTAATTACCAGAGAGTTGATTTGTGATATAGGTATTTGGAATTGTATGCTTTTTGATTAAAAGTTTCCTGCCATTTCAGAAAGTGGAGATTATTTTGAAGTTATTTACGAATAAATTGATTGTAATTGATGATATGTAAAAAAATGCAGCCATAGAGTGTGGGAAGACTAAGTGTATGAGTGCAGGACGACAATACAGTGTAGTCTCATACCAGAATCAAGCGAGAAGGTATTTCAAATATTTCAAGGTAATTTTTAGTCTATTGATTGCTTCATTTAACTAGTCAGAACAGTATATCCTGCATACATATGGTGTTAATTTTTCTACAAGAAATTAATTTTTCCCTTATTTTCATAACTGTAAATCACAAATTAGATTTTAAGTACCTAATAGACAAAAACAGATCTTTTAAAATTTTGTCATTCATGTAGGAGAATTTTCAAGATATTAATTCAACTTAACCAATTTATGAATTTATTACTTTCCAGGCGGAATAGTATTGTAATCATGTAAGTAGTATAAGTAAATTATATTTTTGACATAACTTCAAAGTAATTGATACTTTTATTTTTAACGAGATATCCACAATGACCAAACCCATATGCTTGATTTTGCTATTTCATAATTGCAAAAGCTAACCTTTCCATTTTTGTAGAACTTATTAAAATGTAGTGTACAATTTTTCTATACTGTACCATACTGGTTCCTTCAGAAATAGCCTATTATAGGAGTTGAATAATCATTCTCAATAGCTTTAAGCATGCTCAGATTCCGATGAAAGTCTGCTATTGAAACAAAGTCATCTTTAGTTGCCTGCCAGGCTCATCAATGTGAGCATTCATTTTATTTCTACCGTTGGAATTATCATTATAGTAGTAAATATACACTACAAACAGGGCCAGTTTATCAATGCTTAATTTATTGTACCTAAAAGTTAAGTTAACAAATCCAGTAGTTACAATACAAGTTATGACATACGCGAGTATATCTTTTATTAAATACAAAATATTATTTATTTATTTATTTATTTACTCAGTACATAACAGGTTACAAACCCAAATAGTACAAGATGGATGTAAATTATTATATTAACTAACCTTAAAAATTATATTAAAACTAAATATGCTAAAAATTTCACAATATTTAATTGAAGAAATTTTTGTATAAAAATAAATAAGGAAATACCAATCTAGAACTGCAAATCGTATTTACAAATTTTTTTCAGCTGCTCAAAAGTAATGTTAAATATGTCAATATCATTAGACATATAATTTATACTTTGGCATAAACGATGCTTGTCCATATGTTGTGTTATGAATGTTATGGATGTTCGATATACATTAGCTCTTGATTTCTTGTTGTGTAAGATGGTACCCGTAGAGGGAAATATTCCCTTAATTCCGGTACTTTATACATGTTGTTTATGATCTTGAAGGAAAAGTTATCTCATTTATAAATCTTCGTTGTTCTAGTGAATCTAAGCCAATTGTATGTATTTTATCATCGTAATTAAGCTCATTATAGTTATATTTAATTTAAATAAAATAAGCCTAACAAATTTATTTTGTAAATTCTCAATCCTATTTATATTATTCCTATATTTTGGATTCCAGATTACTGAACAATATTGCAAACCACTAACATTTGCATTTATATGTTTAAAATTGACACAGTGCTTAGGGATAAATCGACACATCTTATATGCCTCTTTTGTTCTTGTGTCAATATGCAGGTTAAAACTAAAATCGCTAGTAAATGTCACTCCTAAATCATCTATGAAATTTACACGAGCAAGATCCACTCTATTTATGCCATAATTAAATAATATTGGAAACTTCTTCTTTGAAAAAGTTTATTTATATTTAATTCAATTTTATTATTTACACACCAAGTTAATATTTTATTTAAATCTTTTTGCAATATTTGACAAACGGAATAACATTTTACTTTAATAAATATCTTTAAATCATCGACGAATAATAGAGTTTTGTATTCTAGTTCTAATAATATATCATTTATAAATATTAAAAATAAGAGTGGACCCAAGTGAGAACCTTGAGAGACGCCAGACGATGGGCAAAGTGGAATTGAACTATAAATTTCTATTGTGTCTATAAGAGTCCTATAACTTAAGTAACTGCCAAGCCACTGCAGAAGGGATCCACCAAGACCTATGTCTTTGCATTCAAGGAGCTGTTATACAAAACAGATTTTTTTGTACATTCTGCTCTAGTTATAGTTAACCGGCGTTTAGAGTGACAGATAGCTCAAGTTTGTTAAGTTAAGAGAAGCATTGAAAATGTGCTGCAAATACCTGTGAATATGACAATAAAATAATTCATATTAATTAATATTCAACAAGCAATTAGATAGTACAACATACATTGCATACGGCTGTACTCCTTAGTCGGTGTATCATGTTAAAAACTAATACTTATTACAAGTAATAATAATAGAAAAAATATATTGATTATTCAAAAAACTATTTTTTCGTTAGAGATTCCTTACATGATATTCAAACAATTATATTTATAAGATGGCGAATCGTAGTATACTTTTAACATGTTATAATCACATTATTTGCAATAATAAAACAAAAACCAACTATGTAACCCTATTTTCACTATTTGCAGAATTGTGAGTAAAAGTACCTGGACTGTATTATGGGTATCTGTAAACTATCCTAGCGTCTCTGTGATAATATAATATATTCCATACGGTACTTCTGATTATTTTAAATTGGTTTGAATATGTAGGTACACGGTCATCAAGTTGGTAGAGCATTCTTCCATACTTATTTGATGAGGGCTGAAATAGTGTTGATTAACCGTCATGTTGTCTTACGCTATGTATAAATCACAGCGTGGTTCATAAAAACCAATTATATTTTTACATAGCACATCTACCTGGAAGAAAATCATAATATACAGTATCTCCTGAGCTCTTAATCTTTATTTTAACTAGTCAAACATGTTTAAGATATTTTTAAGGGCTACATATTATTACAGTTGATAATTATATTCTGCAAATAAATGCAGGAAGCTGCATTTTTTATTAGACGATTGTGTTACATACTTTACTTTTTTATAATTTTGTTACATATTATACATAGAGAGACATTTTGTTGATATTTCCTTATCACTATTTATGTTTTTTTTTTTTTTTTTTTTTTTTTTTTTTTTTTTTTTTTTTTTTTTTTTTTTTTTTTTTTTTTTTTTTTTTTTTTTTTTTTTTTTTTCTTTTTTTTTTTTTTTTTTTTTTTTTTTTCTTCTTTTTTTACCCCATTCTTTCATTTTTTTTTTTTTTTTTTTTCTTTTTTTTTTCCCTTCCTTTCTTTCCCCTCTTCCCCCCTTTCTTCCTCCTTTTTTTTCTTTTCCTTTCCCTTCTTTTTTTCCCCCCTTCTTTTTTTTTTTTTTTTTTTCTCTCCCTTCTTTCCCCCTCCTCTCCCCCCTCTTCTCCCTCCCCCCCTCCTCTTCCCCCTCCTTTCTTCCTTTTTTTTTTTTTCTTTTTTTTTTTTTTTTTCTTCTTACTTCTTTATAACCACAACCCCCCCCCACAAAAAAAAACCCCCACAACACAAACCCACACCCCCCCACAAAAAAAAAAAAAAAAAAAAAAAAAACCCAACAAACAAAAAAAACACCACACACAAAAAAAAAAAAAAAAAAAAAAAAAAAAAACCCAAAAAAAACAACCAAACAATAACACAAAATTTTTTTTATTTCCTCCCCCTCCCCCCCCCCCTCCTTACCCCCCCCTTTTCCCCCCACCACCCCCCATTTACCCCCCCCCTCCCTCCCCCCCCTTTTTCCCTTTTTTTTTTCCCCCCCCCCTCCTCCCTTTTTTTTTTCCCTTTTTTTTTTTTTTTTTTTTTTTTTTTTAAATCAACTTTCGTAAAGAAAGGTAAAAAAACACCATACTTTTAATAAATAGTAAATATAAGAAACTCCAGGCATCGGACAATTTCCGTTGGTCCCGTACTAGCTTCCCAACCGACTTGTCTGGGACACCATAAGAAAGCACATTAGCTGTGCGTTCGCAGCGGGATCTAAACTGTGTTTATTTACTATTCAGTTTACCTATAAACGTCGCAGTATGTAGTTGGCTCAAGTTTAAAAATAAATAGTAACAACTATGTCGACAAGACTAAGAGGGACGTGAAAAATCAGTATGTGCGGATTTGCGATGACAAAGCCATAAATTTAAAGACACATAAAGTCATTAATGTTATTGCGAATAATTTAAATGCTATTATGATTCATGTAACTTGTCTGGCCTATGCTTAATGCCTTGAACACAGTAAAAGAGGTTTCATGGAGTGTTAAGACATCCGAGCCGAAGTATGTAATTTAATTGTTCCACACTGATGATTGTGACTGTCTCTCACCCATGTGCCGGCCTTGCACGCACGGTGTTTAGAAATGACCTAATCTTTATGTATATTGTCCTTTGTTTTATGTTAACTAACATTATTTTTTTAACTACAGATACATAAAAATAAATAATAAAATATATCAACCCTTTTAGCTGAATGCTGCGTTAATTATAAAATGCTGAATAAGATTTTCAGGAAACAACTACTCAGCGGACAAGAGCCCCGACCTGCATTGAATTAAACCTGCATATCTTGTTTGGTAACTAAGATCATTTATCAATTCCGCACTAGACATAGACCGGTTTTGAACTTTTTATATTCTCGTCAGTATGCATAAGTAATGGAAAGGACAAATAATAATAGCAAACCAGGCTAACCTATAGCATACTAAGCAAAACAGACATAGCGAGGTTGGTTTGCTCTTATTATTTGTCCTTTCCATTACTTTTGGCATACTGACAAGAACATAAAAAGTTCGAAACAGGTCTATGTCTAGTGAGGAATTGACAAATGATTTTAGCTACCAAACAAAATTTGCAGGTTTAATCCTGCAGGTTGGAGCTTTTGACCGCTGAGTAGTTGTTTCCTGCAAATATTATTCAGTATATAGTTTAGCCCTCCAGGGTTAGAGATCGAAGCTCTTGGTACCTGTTTTGCAAGTCGCTATCAGTCACTAAGACATCAGTGTTGTCTGACTGGTAGTAGCACTGACCACCAGAGGGATACACTTATCACTCACTATGTTAACTATAAAAGTTAAAAAACACCTTACAGAAATGAGTTAGAGCATTCTGTACCTAGCATCTTGATGTTGAACCGAACAAAATTATTTAACATAAATTTATCAATTTCTTAAGGAAAAAAAATAAAAAAGAAAACAATACTTTTTTACACATTTTTAAAAAATAGTATGTAAAGAAATCTATCGTTCACAAGTCTACTGGTCTTATCTGAAAATTGGTAAAAATAATAAAAGAAGCAACACGTACTATATGAAAATGATAATTTGAATTTTGTGTTTTTTTTCTTCCACAAAATACACGATTTTTTTCACTGAGAACATACAGAGATCTACCTATAGTCAATACATACAGACTGTAACTGAAAATACTGTAAACGAATTTCAATCTTAAAAAATTAAACAAAAAGTCCAGCCCTACTTCAAATGAAACAAACATCTACAAAGTTTGGTTGAGATGTTAAATAAATTGCTTAGCAATATGTTAAGTGAGTAATAATAATAATTAATTCTAAAAAATTTATTAGTTTCAAGAACTTTTTGAAAATAATGGCTTTGATCCTCATCATTTTTAACACGCTTTTATATTATTTTATTATTAGCTTCACCTGTATGTTTGTTTGTGAGTTTGTTTGTTTGTAACCGACTCTTTGGACTCGATTTTGACCCACTTTAAACGGACAGATTTAATTGAAACTTTGTACACTTACGAACAACCGGTAACAATACAATAATTTGATAAGTTTATATCATTATCCTGATCAGGATTGCCAGAATTAAATAATTTCCTTTCCTCACGTATCCTCTGCGTGAGAGCAAGTGGTTTATTACTGTTAATATATTCCGTCATTCTCAGTTCGTTCGAGCCGGCTAAGGCACAAGTCTCAGTCGACGCGAAACGACGGACTCCTCGGGCGTGAGTTCAAATCTCGTATATGGCTGAAAAAAAAATATTTTTTTTTTTCAGTATCTGTTGGATCGTAATATGTTAATATCAGCATCAATAAGCAATATAAATATAGTTTAAAAAAACTAAAAAACCCGCTTTCATAGCACATCAAACTAAAAAGTGAATAATAAATATAGTTTAAAAAAACTAAAAAACACGCTTTTAAATCACATCAAACTAAAAGTGAAAAATAATTATTAATATAAACTGAAAACAGTAATGAACGAAAAATACTAGTATTATTGCGAAAAAAAGCGTGGGTTGCTCGATATACGAAAAATATGGCACAAAGCGCCCCACGCTTTTTTCACAATAATACTAGTATTTTTCGTTCATTATTGTTTTCAGTTTATATTAATAATTATTTTTCACTTTTTAGTTTGATGTGCTTTAAAAGCGTGTTTTTTAGTTTTTTTAAACTATATTTATTAACGATGTAGTTCCTTTAGGAATCATTTTCAAACCTTAATTTATTACTTTTTTCATATTTTTGTGTGTAAAACCATGGGATAAAATATTGGGCAGGAGTTTTCTAACCTATAAATCCCAAAAATTTGGGGTAATTAAGAAGCTCCTCTCTAAACTATGGAGAAGGCACGTTACACTTACAATTAGCCACACAACTAGGATATAATTTCCTCGACAGCTTGGGGATTGAAATATTGGAATAGTACACTCGTACATTAGTAAATTAAAATATATATTGTCGTCATAAATTATTCAAAACTTGATTTATATTGCGGTAATAACTTCACAATTCATTTTACTGGAATACTAAGAATTTCTATGAAGTATTTATGTATGTTTCGTAGCGTCTGTATCAACTGTTTGCTTTATTGTTCCCATCTCATAAACTCTCACAGTTGGTTATACGAGTAATATTATTCGATTTGCTCTATTAATAATTTCTTACATTTACTACTTGGTGGAGTTACTAAGTATTTAGTTTTTTGCGATTTTCTTGAAAACAGTTTATTTCTGGCAAAAAAGTCTTGTAGAAATGAAGGAAACAAAATTCCCTACAAAAAAAATTAAACTTTTTTTGTCTTTTGCCAGTATTATTTTGTCTTTTGCTAGTACATGAAAATAATATTGCATTAGTAATAATAATAACAATAATAATACTTATTATTATTATTGTTATTCGAGTTGATATTGTTTGGGATATTTACCAACCCAATACCATTAAGATATATACACGATAAGCACGTGGTGCTGGTACCAGATATAAAGTCACCCTCTTCAAACCCCTCTTCCCAACCAGTGGCAGATGTCCTAAGAGTGGACGATGATAAAGAGTAGCTCTTCTCCGTTCTTAGCACAGAGCTATAAAAAAAAACAAAACGGGCCCAGAATTGGTTGTTACAGCAGAGAGATTGGCACAGTCTACTTTTGATAATCGTGACCCAACTTTAATTTCTCTTTGTTCGCATGAAGAAGCTGATGCTACAATTATACTCCACATGTCTGATGTAGTTTGGGAAGGTTACGAATATATCTTGAACGGTAGATATTAATGTTTTGATGCTAGCAGTGGCTGTATTGCATGAATTGTACCTAAAATACCTGTGGATTGCCATTTGGGACAGGAAAAAACTTTTCTTATATACCTGCACACGAAATTGCTAAGGGAATCGATCCCAGGAAATCACTTTCGCTGCCACTGTTTTACACTCTAACAGGATGTGACACTAACTTGGCAAGGGCAAACGAATATCTTGGTGGACGTCGAATAGTTTTGATGACCTAACTAAAGAATTGCTTCAAATAAATACGAAACGGAAGAGAATTATAAGAAATGTAAAATCACCGACAAAGGTGTCAAAGATGTCAATTGCTTTAGGATTAAAGATCTGGGTAACTTCAGCTGCCTGTCAAACGTTGCTCCCTATTTCATAGTTCGATTATTTATACACGTCTGTCAAATTTTATGGTACTCCCTTCACATTCTCGAAAACTGTATATGAAACAACACTGTAATCACAAAATAATTTTTTTACAAAAACTTTTTGATATTTTCATTTAATAATACAGTCTGTTCGAGGAAAGAATGAATGTACTATATCGCAAATATGTGTGGAGAACTTATATACTACATATTATGTTGGATATAAACCCAAGGGTTCTTGAATAATACAAAGTTTTATGAAATCAACTGCTCGAAACCACAATACAGAGGAGCATGAAGAATGCGCTAGTATCATTAGGAGACTTGATTCATTAAATGTATTTTTTATTTGAAGTATGCAACAATTTGCACACCATTACCATGTTAATGTATTGATAATATGTGTGCGAATGTTGTACAATATATAAAAAAAAACAAAAAAACTGCCAAAAGTTTCTAAAAAATGTTTTAAAAGTGGTTTTGTTTTCGTTCAATTTAATAATAATACTACGTTGACACCAGGCACTAACAGGCACAGTTTTTATTTTCCAGTCAATTTATTTAGTAGAGTGGTCAATTATTAAGCAGCTAAAGTCAATCTATTTAACTCTCCAGGTATTTTTTTGCACGTCATTAATAAGTAATAAAAGTAATGGTGGCCCTAGAACAGAACCCTGTTGAACTTGTTTTGTTATTTTTGAAAAATTGTCAAACTAAGTTTTCTATAACTAATTTTGCAAATGGTGGAGATGTCCGATTTGACGGTTAACAATTTATAGGTATGTTGCATTATATAGAGATATGATTGTAATATTAAATTCTCTCGTGGTATATCTTCATCTCTGGCCAATTAACTATACTATATATTAACAATGGATTAAACTCCTAGTGCATATATTACTTATATTGATTTTCTTTGGAACGATTTTCTACTATAAAATACGTTTACATAGGGTAATTTTACCTGCTAATTTACTAGCTTGCATTGATGACTTACATTTTCAGCTAATATATAATTATTTGGCTTACTATTTCAGCATATAAGAGTAAAGCATATGTGCCAGTTTTACCCCTTTATTATTTAGAGCTACGATTAATAGCAGACACATTATTTATTTACTACATCATATCTTTAGTACAGTTATTTATTATAATCGCATCTTTATTCTAGAAAACCGTAATTTTATCTAAATAAACAATCACCCCTACCACTGAGTTGAGGTGCTATGTAATTTTATAAGACTACCGACGACATGATAATCCTTTAGAAATTTTGTATGAATAATATATTTAAAAAGTAAATGCGATTTTTACGCACTTTTTCTAAAATTTACTAGTAATATTTTCATATGTGAAAAAGACAAGTACTAAATTGAGAAAAATAGATTATACAGAACCCAGCCAAAGGTTTTGCGCTGGTAAAATTTTTCAGAAAACATTAACATATCTAAATTTTTATCAATTTATTTATTTATTTCTGAAATAAAGTAAAGTTTACTTTGCAATGACACATTTTAAACGGTTTTATAAAAATATTTTCTACAAAATGCATATTTATATAAATTAAATAAACAATAATAAAAAAAAACCAATTGTTCTTGTCGATTGTCTTTACCACATTGACAATAGTAATATGAAGGATCAGACGACGAAACTACACATTACGACTAGCTTGTTCGCCAGATCTAAATCCTGTTAACTTTTTTTGATGATGGCGATTTGTAAAGACAAAAGAAATGATTAGGAAGACCTAGAGGACAAAACTCGTGGAATCGAGGGTATTCCTTGTAAAATCTGTATTTCTAAAAATGATAGGTTGAATATGATGGATTTTCATATAAGTCGTGATTATGAACCGCAACCTATGCTCCTCAATAAGTAAAATTATTGCGAATATTTTTATCCGGAGATAATCTTTGTTTTACTTTCAGTTACATCAAATCTTGTACCAGAAATTTTTGAAAAATGACTATATATTGTAAATATTTTCCCACGCTTACTTATACTTACATTAAACTGTTGGACGTTACACCTAATTACCCTAATTATTTATTACATACATATGGAACAGAACGATTAACAAATTGACTATTACTATTACTCTTCCCAATTTTTTGTATATAAACGTCTCCAGAGAGCTGATGCATTAAATAATTATCCGATATTTTCGTTTTCATTTATATTTCTAAATAAATTCTGTTTTCTAGAACTAGCTCACTACATTCAGTACACTGACTACTACATGAAATACATAAATTAATGAACAAAGTGATATAATACATCAACAAATTCTGGATTGCCAAGTAAATCAATAATGAAAAGCCATCAACACTTCCAGCTAATTAAAGATAAATAATTATCCAATAAAAGTTAACAACAAATTTCTCATTTATTCATTAATAGTCATCAGTCTACTGACCCGGATTGTATTCTTATAGAACCTATTAAAGAAGTACTTAAAGAAATTAAGCAAGAATCTATTAGTCAAAAACTTTTCTCAGATTTAAAATTACTTTCAATTCATTTCAGTTTCATTTGATTTTCTTTGATGTTTTAAAGCACTATATCAAATAGGTATAAAGTATGTAAGAAGAAATATTTTACATTCGTATTAAAGCTAAACTATTGGTTAGTTCTAAGGGTTAAAGTCGAATAAAATAAATATGTCTAGAATGAGAAAATCAGGTCAAAACGTGTAATGAATATTAGAATGGTGTGCCAAACCTCGAATTTAGAGGATATTTTATCGTAACGGGGATATTTTTAACAAATTTTTTAAAGCAAAAAAATACATATCCTCGAAGGATAAGGAATAAAGCGTAATATCCTGAAACGATAATAGGTAATAAGTCCTCTTTTTCCTATATTCTTTTTATTCTTGATGAGCATGGATTCAAAATAAAATAATATTATTTAATTTTTAATTGGGCCCATTCATTTTACTACAATTAAATTTATTTCATTTTATGTGATTCGTATTTAACAAAATTAAAGCTTCCATTACTATTATTAACATTAATCATATCAAATCTGATACATATATTGTGTATCCAGTTGAGTTAATATTTAATTCAAACATTAAATTTCACAACAGCTAATTACAAGTTATTTCACTGATTAAACTTTAACCTAACATATTTGTACAGTAAAAAAAGTAGGTAGAACCTAATATTCCTAATACATTTCAAAACTAGTAAGTGCTTAACGGAAAACAATTATTAACTATCAATTAAGAAACTATTAACATGTAAAAAAATCATAAATATAAATTAAATATTGTGATGTCCAAAACAGGAAGATAAATAATGGCCAAAAAAAAAATTGCAAATTAATTTCTTGAATAATTATTATTGACAACTTATAGAGATGATAATTTGACGTATGACAAATAAGTTTGCGAATTCAGATTTTTTGTATACAGAATACTTTATATTTTCCCATGACATTTTGACTTCAAGTCAAGGGTATTTGTAAACAGTATGCCAAAATTACGGTTCAGCACAATAAATGCAGTATGAATATCTGATGGTCTTTTCACTATGTTTATGTTATTAAAACAAAAGTTACTAAGTGAGTGATCATTATTAGAATATGGAGGATTTAATATGACAATTTTTCGTTGCCATAAAATATATTTTTTTATAATTTTGAATGTTATGAAGGTCACAGTTCAAGCTCAATGATCGAAAATGAAATGCTGGGCAGGGAAAATGGAAGAGAATAATTTACATTTTAAACGTTATTTTATGACAAGAAAAATTAAGTGGAGTGGTCTTAAAAACATACATTGTCCGCTGATTGCTTATGTGCTGTATTCACGTAGAAAACGAATGCAATAGACCTACATCCAATTCCTACATGATTAGCGCACTATGTAGCGCTAGCATAATAGGACATGGAAAAATGCCTCCCAGTACGCGAGTAAGTTAGCGACGTAATAACATTTTAAAAACAAATGCGGGATATGAAAAGTTATGTTTTACTAATCGGTGTCGCGATGAGAAACAACTTGTAAGTGATTTGTAAAGTTTCAAGTTTGCAAATATTATTACGGTAGATGTTGAGAGATCATTTTGGTTTTACACAAATTTATTTATCTCACGAAGGAAACGTTTTTCAGCAGAAAACATAGAAACTGTGTTACTTATATGTCCGGCCCAGACCTTATACCATCCTTTTTAGTGAAAGATTGTTCTTAACACCGCTTTTTATTCTGTTTAATATTTCAATAAAAGTACCAATTTTTCCCAACCGATGGAAGATGGCAAAGGCGTTTCCGATTTTTAAAGCAGTCGATACATCAAATAAAAGCAATTACAGACAAATTTCTCTTTTGTGTAATTTTACTAGAGTTCTTGAAATCATTTTATACAATCGCATATATTATCAGTAGATCAGCATTGCTTGTATGTAGTTTCTGATATTCTAGATTAATGAGGACAGGTAGACGCTTTGTATATCGATTTTTTCAAAGCCTTTGAGCGCACCGACCATCAATAATTACTCCTACAGAAGTTAGCAAAGTATGGATTTAATTTAAATCTATTAAATTACTTTCAGTCATATTTAAGAGGTAGACAACAATCTATAGTTTACAATCAATGGATATATATCGTCAATATACTTAGCCACTTTGGGAGTGCCGCAAGGTTCTAACCTTGGGCCTTTACTATTTCTATTATTTATTGCCGATTTATGCACTGAATTGAAGTGCGACAGATTAATCTTTGCAGATGATTTAAAAATCTCTAAGAGCATAAATTCCGTAAACGATTGTATATATCTTCAAGGAGGCGTAATTCAGCTCACGCTGCTCTTCCATTTAACCACCTCACCACCCTATCCTGTTTACCCTAACTTAAAGTAAAACTAATGTGCTTAGTCTGGCTTAGTACCACGCTTACTATTAGAACTATTATTGAATATATCACGTTTAATAATTTAATTAACCATTATAATTGTATTGATTATCTAACAATTGTTTTCTTATTAGATTTAAATTTATATATACCACATCACCTTAATACGCTACGGATAACATTATAAATTGTGGCAATAGTATGTGCATGGTCTTTCATATAATGTAGTATTGTGAGCTGGTAGGGAAGTAAAGATATTCTTCTAATATGTTTATATTATGCATATCAGTTCTAAATTGAATTTTATTATATAAAAAAGGTGGAGTCTTCAGTACCACAATTTTTTGAAAAAAGACAGATGGGTGTTGTAGTCGCCTGTTACACATGTTGAACCAATGGATTTCATGAATCATTTATGTGAGATAAAGTTCACCTCGTCTGACACCACAAATTAATGTAACACAAGGATTTTGAACTCTTTGAATTTTTCTCAATGTCTATAAGTACGAAAGGGCTATAAGTAATGCTACAGTATGCAAACTGTGATAGTACCAGAGCATCAAATAGCAATTTAATAGCATTTTTGTTTAAAAGATCTTTACTGGAATAAATATTCTTTAAATTACAATATGATTTTCTACTACATTTATTAACATAGGTTTTAAACCTAAGATCAGTAACTACGAGTATAGTCAACCCTAAATTGTTTGTTTCATTAACACTATTCACCGTAATGCCATCAATTTTAATATCAATATTTGGAATATGCAAATGGCGTTGATTTTCGTTCCAAATATCATTACGACGGATTTTGTGGAATTCATACATAAAATGTGATCTTTTGAATACTTTACTAACGATTCCAAATCATTATTATTTATTAATTGCTTTGCTATAATTAAGTTCTTTACATGAACGGATTTATAAAGTTGTGTATCATTTGCATAATGATGTATTTGACATGATGATTTGATTTGATTGTATGAAATTGGATCATATATATATGTATATATATATATATATATATATATATATATATATATATATATATATATATATATATATATATATATATATTGAAAAAAAGTGGTCCCAAAATTGACCCTTGGGTCACACCCCGATTTAAAGTTTCTTCTGTCGATCTATTATTATTGATCTATTTTAATTATAGGTAAGATGTAGTTATTTTATTTGTTTATCATCTGCAGTACCCATTATCGGAAACGTACACCTGACGCATGGCCGCCATTGAGCAACTCTATTAATGATTTTATAAACAATTAAATAAGATGTTTACAGTTACTGCTTTACCTGCTTCAAATATGCCAAAGTAAACAAATTCTTTTAAGCACTTTGGACAAAAGCTGCATTTCTAATGAAAACCGTTTTCAAGCAGACATATTTGTAAGTTTCATGTATTATTAATGTGTGCCTATATTTATTTGCTTATTTAAATTTACGTTCAGTCATTTTATTTGTATAATTTAACTACTGGCTTGGAAATATGCTGATTCATTAATTGGCTGCCGCTTAATAAATGCAGATAATAAGATACAAATTGATAGAGGTAGAGGCACTCATACGTCAATATTTACTAATGGGGTTTGAAAACAAATAAAACCAATGTTTATTAAAGCAAAACTAAAAGGTATAGCAAACATAGAGACTTCTGTTTGGATATCTAATTCAAGAAATTAATAACATAACTAAGAGTAAAACAAGGGTCAAGACAGAAATTTTAGTCCATTAACTATCGTATAATATTAACACCAATTATTTTTTTTATTTGTTTGGTGGACTAATTTTTATGTAAATTTAACACTACTCGTTTACTAAAAGCATTTTTATAATATTAATAATGAAAATATCAAAATTATTATGAAATATTAACCTTCTAACAAAACTACCTAAATGGTACATAAAAGTTATTGATTAACAACCCAGATTCACTATATGTTTACGGGGTGACGGGTGACAGTGATTAGAAGTATAAAATTTGATTAGAAGTATAAAAATTTTGTACTATATAATTATACAATAGTCATCCATCTATTAATTTCTGGATAATAAAAGGACTAGGCGATAGGTAGTGGCGGATGCGTGAGCCTCAACAGGTCCATCCAATTAGACCAGCGACCGGCCCCCGATATTAATAAATAGAGATGGGAATTTCGGGCAACATAACGTAAATAACAGAGGCTCATAGTGGCGGTTTCCAGGTTTTCTTTTTACAAAATTTTTCATTTATAATGAAACAATGTCTTACCTTATAAACGAGCTTATAAACTCTTTGTGGTTTATTTGAAGAGGTTTGGAGGCCGCAGAAAGGCGGATGTAAAAAAATAATTCCATGTTGTTTGGAGCGGGCTGAAAATTTGGTGGGTGTAACACTAACACTAGAAGGTTTAGTAGTTTTTTTAAAGGCACATATTACAAAAATTTGCGTGTGCTAGGCAAGTTACATGAAAACAGTTGATTGTCTGTTGAAGCATTCACCCAAAAGGATTTATGTACGCAGCGACGTCTGTTATAAATGATAAAAATTTATTTTCATAATTGTCTCCCTCAATAGTAATTTTAAACAATAATAGAAACACTGTCTGCATTTGTGCGGTCTCAAACTTTGGAGGCTAACAAAGTTCTCTTGTGGCATGTAAATGCTCCAACGCGTCTACCAATACGTTGCCAATTTTCGCCCCACATGTGTTGCTTGTCTCATCTACACTGCCCAAATGTCCTCAAGTTCAGAGTGAATCTAAAAAAAAGTATGTTTAGCTTCTTAGGGTACATAGTTATACCTTTTTCAGTGTAGATAAGGTAGGAAGTTGCACCCCGCATATCGTCCCCAAACACAGATTTTATATAAATTCTCGAAGCAGTGGCTTGGCCAACTGCGTCTGTAGAATGTCAATTTTAAATTTCTCTGTTTGTCTCCCCCTAATGAGAGACTGGTGTTTCTTCGATGCCATATGTTTACTTACGACAGTTTTACGTGTATAGGAAAGCCCTACGTCGCACACTACACAAGTTAAGTCCACACCATCAAACACCAATACCCTGAGTATTCGCGAATTCATGATTGTACTATTTCTGCAGATGCTGGTCGCCTCGTACTGCACTGAACAGAAATTACGTAATAACAATAAGTAATAAGAGAAATAAAAAAGAAACGTCAACAGAAATTGCGTAATTACTAATTATAAAAATAAAAGAAATAAAACAACATTTTTATATTCGCTGTATATTCAACAGTTTTCCATCGTAACTGTTTGCAAACTAGCAGAACGAGTAGTTTGAAAAGTATAAATTCTAGGTAGTCATTGACTTCAAGTTTATTCGGCCTTCCCCACATTTCTCGGCGATTTTGCGACCCCTTATCGGTGCGGGTTTTAAATGTAATAAGTTTAATGTAAATAAACACACTGTCAGAAATTACCATATATTTTATTATTGTATCGCGTGTTTTTCGAAATATAGTATTAGGTAATAAACCCGTCTCTGATATGTCGCCCATAATTCCTATATATACTAATAAATATGTTTTATTCTATTTCCTTTTACTTTATCGGAAATTTAGGACGGTACACAGAGAAAAACCGTTTTGGCAAATTTTGCACAACGTTGTGGAACAATGTCTTCTTGCATTTTTTTTTAAACAATTGTAAAATCAAAGCAAAACATTGCACAGTTTCATACATTTGAATTGTGCAAAATACTTGTACATTTTATGTGCCCAATATAAAGATTTAGTTAAAGCCTAATATTATCAATACGGTCCCACCAACTGAGTAATTTAATAACATTGTTACCTACCGAATAACAGCTTACTTGAATTAAGAGAACTACAAAATTGACAAAAAAAAATGTTGGTTTTTTTTAACGACTTATTTATATTAAGAGCGATCAGGAGTCACCAGGCAACCCAAGATACACCTAACCCAATTTTTGCCCATAAATCTTGTAAATATAAATGTATGCAAAAACCACAGAATTTCATACATTTTACAACTACGTTGCCATGTGAACAAATTATTTTAAAATCAAAATTACATTTCATAAGAACGTAATTTTGAATTTGGCTGGAAATGAGGATATTGAAAATTACGTTCCACGTTATTCCACCAGAATACACCCACATATATACACACAAACACACAACAACCATTCCCTGCAACATTTACCAGATGACAGAACACTCGAACTCAGGAGAGATGGTCGGCTTCTGTCACACAATAACGCTCTAAACAACTGTACTACTGTCTCGATATTTTAAAAACGCCACTGTACATCCATGCCCTAGCTAGAAGTCGAAGCTTGTAACTTACTTTGTCAGAGTGATATTTGCATGTTCTTTTTAAAATTGTATTGAATTAATACGTATATCACTTTAATGTCATAAATCGTTCAAAACACCTTCATAAACAGTAATATTTATCTCTAATAATAGTTACAAATATTCCCGAATTGATTTCGAAATATCAATTATTTAAAATACTCCTCTTCTGCTTTCCATTATAGCTTGTAGGCCCACCATAAAGTATTTTAACCCAGAACATAAATAACCAAAAAGGATCCCTCCAATACCTGAATACCGATCAGGTCCGCTATAGTCCAGTCTAATGTGTAAATTGTTTCCCATTTATTCTCCTACCCAAAACCAAATTAAGTTTCGGGTTAAGTTTGTACGAGTCGCCGCTAGTTAGTAAAGCGGTATATCAATATGCACACGTCTTCAATAAAACAAACTCTTTTTATCTCTCCGGGCTTATTTTCTTAACTCAAACATATTATGTTTGAATTTATTCAGGAACATAATTTATTTGTGCACATTGTTAAGCAGACATAACTTTTTGTGGGAAGACGTTCATGTATATTAAAGATCTTCTCAATTAAGTTTATAGTACGGTATACTTATATAGGGTGTCCAAAAATGCACGGCATAACCGTATAAATCTAGTCATTGTTTCCATTTGTTTGTACAGTGTTACTGTTTCAATTAATTATTTATACCTTGTTTATGTTAAAATGACCAGTTTACAAGGAAAACCAAAATTAAATAGTACCGAGCATGCCTTTAAATAAAGGCAAAACGTCGACCATTTGCAATGTTGCTTTATTATATTTTGCTTTAAATCTGTAACCGAGGCTTATCAAAAAAACTCGATAAGGCTAGGAAAGGGGTATTCTTTGTATGTCATTCTCGTTACATTTCTTTTTTATTAACACACATTCACATTCATGAGTATATTCTTTTAAATGTGCTACTGCTGATTGGGGAAGGCCAAGAACACCAATAATTTTAAAATTTAAACACGCCACGCCGTCTTGCAAGAAATTGAAGAAAATCTTCGGTATTAGGGAAATTGCCAATAATTTAGGAACATATAATGTAAAGGGTACCCTCTGAACAGTTAATTCGGGCAGATCATGTTCGCCCTGTAGAGGCACTTTCTCCAGACACAGATTAGATTCCACATTTTCGTTTTACTCGATGATTTCTTCAGAATTCTGGTGATGGTCCTGACCTTCAAAATATTGTAATCTTCACTGGTGAGGACGGTATTAAGAGAGTCATCATCATCAACCTTCACAACACACATGTTGGGCCAATGAAAATACACAACCCTCCAAAAATTTGCATTATTTATGACTTCAATTTAGATTAGTAATAGTGATATTTCGTTAACATGGAATAGCTACGAAGAGACAGATTCGGTGGCTGGTTGTTACCAAACTGGCAGACCTAAGGTTACTAACTCTAGACAGACCGTTACATAACACTAGTTACGAGCCAAAACCGATTTCTGACCACTTGTGTCATTCAAAGGGAAGTTCGTGCAGCTATTGGTATGCGAATTTCCATCACTACCTTACTTAGAAGGAGCCTTTCTCGACATTGAGGGAGCATTTAATAATGCCCGACTCCATATATGCAGCAGTGGCTGCCAGAAGAATTGAGCCTACTATAGGCGACTGGATTCATACTATGCTATCAAACAAAACCATAACAACGTCTCTACAGGGAGAAATAGTTAGGTTTAGAGCCACGAGAGGATACCCGCAGGGTCGGGTTCTCTTTTCCCTTTTGTGGTCACTTCTTGTGGACGACCTACTGGCTATTCTCACACTGTGGGAGGTTGAGGTTCTAGCATATGCAGATGATCTAGTCATACTAGTCAGAGGAAAGTCTGAAGGAGTAATATCAAATACCCTTCAAGAGACACTGAATGCAGTGAGTAACTGGTGTGACAGGGAACATATGTCTGTAAACCCTCAAAAAAGAGTAATAGTACCATTCACCCGGAAAAGGATGCTGGAGGACCTCCCACCTTAATGGGTGAAACTATTCCATTTGTGGAGGAGGTGAAATATCTAGGAATCAATCCAGATAGATCACTTAATTGGAACTTCCATCTGGAAAAGGTAATTCACAAAGCAAAGCTGTACTTATGGATATGCCGTCATATTTATGGCCAATCCTGGGGCATGGGTCTCCAACAAACTTACTGAATCTATATCACGGTCATCAGACCAATGATAACATACGGATCCATTGTTTGGTGGCCGAAAGGATCACAACGGACGACCAAATCCAAACTCTCTGGACTGCAGAGATTAGCATGCAAGACCGTAACGGGAGCAATTAGCACCACACCATCAGCTGCAATGGAAATCCTCCTGGATTTACCCCCTCTTCATATATGTATCTGGAGAGAGAGAGGCCAGGTGGGCAACCTACAGACTGCAACAAGCGGCCATTAATATGCCGCAGACTAGTATCATGGAGCGGAACAGGTTGCTGGATGACATAGAGAATCACAGCATCCTGGGAATACCCTCAGATACTATGCCTACCATGACCAACTACGAGCTGACCTTCAACGTCCTTTCTCCAGAAAGAGATGAGTGGGATCGGAATAAAGCTGATCTACTGAAAGCAGACAGTTTCTGGTTTACAGACGGCTCTAAAACTCCCGAGGGAACAGGAGCCGGAGTACATAGCTACAGACCAAGGGTGAGGATATTCTCAAGCCTAGGTACTCATGCAACCGTTTTTCAGAGTGAGGTTCATGCCATTGAACTGTGTGTACGAAGGCTGGAATATATGCATCTTACACGCAGATCAATACAAATTTTCTCAGATAGCCAAGCAGCTATAAAAGCTCTTAGCTCCTACCGGTGTAACTCCAGAACGGTATGGAATTGTCAGAAAGCTCTAAATCATTTGAGCAAAAACAACAAAGTGACTTTGGTCTGGATACCCGGCCACTCTGGTATGGAAGGTAACGATATAGCGGACTCCTTAGCCAGAGAAGGAGCGGGATCACGATTCATCGGACCAAAACCAATACTTGGCATATCCTCAAGTACTGCCAAGATGGCTATCTCAACCTGGGCTGAAAGGAAAACTCTCCAGTATTGACAAGAGTTACCAGTTCATTCGAAGGAGTTTATAAAATACCCTTTGAAATCAAGAGCTAAGAAACTTTTAGAGTTAAACAGGGTAAACCTGAAAACTCTAACAGGCCTATATACCGGGCACTGCAGGCTAAACTATCATCTGCATAAACTCGGCCTAGCGGAAAACGCAGAGTGCCGTCTATGCCTGGAGGATGATGAGAAGGCAGACTACATCTTACGCACGTGTCCCGCTGTGGAGAGGATCCGATTCTCAATATTTGGCAAAGGGCAACTGCTGCCAGAGGATCTGGACACATTCTCACCCAATAAAGTTATCAGTTTCATTAAGAGACTGAACTTATTGGGTGAAATGTAATTAGGCATGAGCCACAATAGGCCTGCTGATGGCCGCAATGGAGGGTCTACTGAGACACACTCACAACAAACCTAACCTAACTTAACCTACTTAGAAGGATAGCTACTGTTGGACTTGTCAACAGAAAGCCTACTAGAATTCCCAGACAACAACCACCATAAAGATAAAAGGGCCAAGGTACATTGATAAGATGTTTTATAAACATGTACGTAACTGGAATGTACAATTTGATGAAAATCTAGTTTCTATGGATGACAATGCACCCTCGCATAGAACTCGAGGTGTTTCAGAGTATCTCGAAGAGCACAACATTCATAAAATTAATTATTGACCTCCAATATCTCCCGATGTGAACCCTATCGAATATGCTTGGGACATGTTGAAAGTTGCCATACAGAACCGCACAAACCCATCCAGGATTTACAATGTCTTCTTGTCCAAGCTTAGGAAGAATTGTAGAGAATTCATCCAGGTACCCTTGACAAGTTGATCCAAAGTGTGGGTTGTGCTGCTGCTAGGGGGAGCACTTTGTTTTAATATCTATTTATATCAATTTATTAGTAAAAAAGTAAATAAATTTGAGTTCCATAAAATTGTCTCTATAAGAAAATTACAGCATTAACTGCATATAATTTTGGATTTAATGGTATTTCTTGAGATGATAGAAATTATTACTTCAATACATTTTCATCTGTCCTCTTTGGATCCACGTCCATATTATTAAATATGTTTGTATTTCGTCACAACACGTACTTTATTAAATTAAACCAAACAGGATACATTTTTATAAAGTGTTGAGAATAGTTTGATGAAAACAATGTGATTAAAAGCATCACATAAATTAATATAATGTATCATATTATTCTTCTCAGTTTTGAATTTTGTTTTTAGTTGATTTATTTTCTGTAAATTGACAAAGGTAATAAAATTCATCCTGCATATGTCAAGTTTTTATTAATCATTTTAAGCTGTTGATTCGTATGAAATAGTTGATTTTATGTTTCCAGTTTTACATGTACAAAAAGAGAATTCGATCATAACGTTATTTTAAAATATTTCACATGAAAGATATGATAAATATAAAGCTAATATTATGATATTTTTGAGATGGTAGAAATGTTATTTGTATTGTATTGTATTTCTATAACTCTATAGCACTTTCTTTGGATATTAAGCCATTGTCCAAGATTAAAAAAATCTGTTTTGTGTAACGAAAATCCTTTTCGAGATACTGAGAAACTTAAAATAATCGATCAGTGACTGAAAATTTTTAAAGAGAACATAATTACACAGCTTTTTTCTAATTTCTAACGGTGTCTCCAAAAATGTTTAACCCAGTATATGGCTGTCTATATACACTTCCTTCAAAATGATATATTTTTTCCAAATTCTATTACTTTCTTACAACAGAATTTATTTGAAATTGGCACCATCACATTTTTATGATGTACTCTCCATATAAGAAGATGCTGAAATATTTCCAGCAATAAAAGTGTAAAGTGTTTCTTTTTCATGTTAGTTTCAGTTCTAGCTGTACTGTACAATATAGATAAACCATAAACCAACATATATATATCGTGCCATTTCAGTGCAAACAGCATTTTATAAGTTCTAATTAAAGTTATTAAACCATTGTAGGTTATGTTATCGCACAATTTTACTCAAGCATTTTTTTACAGTCATCGAAAAATTAAGATAGGGAATTTGAGATACTTAAATAAATTGTTTCATATCATGTTGGATTTATTTTCTAAATACCTACATTCGTTTTATTCATTTGTTTCCATCGTTAACTAAAACAAAAAAAAAAGTTATTTATTAAAATCACAATCCTATTTAAGCTGGTCCGGTCGATTCCGGTTGACGATTATCATTTATATTAAACATGACATAATTTATAATTAATTTTATAACAAAAACCTTTACTCATGTTATTATTTACCTTTATGTGTAACTAATGAAATGTTACTTACGTATTTAGCAAAAAACTTCCAAAATTTTAATATTTATTATAAGAAATTACATAGTTTTTTATATGCATAATGTTCTTTTCTGATCGTATTAATATACAAATGTTAGAGAAAATAATTAAACAACACGTTAACACAACTACCTCATCTTATTGTTAGCTAATACTAGAAGAAATTTGATTAAATAGTAGAATTCACAGCATTTTAATGCAAACGTATTGACAATAAATTATTAAAATGTTTAGTCACTTGCCAGAAATCTTTATTTTCAAAAAATAAAAAAAATCACAACGAGTGAAGGATTTATTTTTCATATCAATGAAGTTTTCTGGGAAGTGTGTTTTAATAAGTGTAGTTTTAATAATTTAATGTCAATACATTTTCTTTGCTTTAAAACACTATAATTTCTACTATTTAATTCAATTTATACTTTTATTAACTAGTGTGAGGTAGTCGTTTTAGTAGACTACAATGATTTCCATTTAAAGTGTTGATAAATTTTATTTTGCTAAACATTTGTATGTTAGCGGGCAAGAAATTTAATGTCAGGTTTTAACTAATTATTCTACATTACAATAATTATATCGGTACAAATATACTTTACAATTATTTATTTTTTTATGTATAAAATAGATAGGAAAGGAAAATTGTTTCAACTATTAAACTTAAGTGAAGATAAATTATGTATTAATATATAGTCGTATGAATGTTTAAATAAATAAAATATACAGTTCAGGAAAACTTTAGTTTTAATTATGTATTCATTTAAACGTTTATATGATTATTAAGTTTATATTAATATATAATTTATCTACAATACAGTTTAATAGCTGAAACAATTTCAATTTAATATACAGGGTATCCCAGTTCATAGTAGCTGGACTTCGTCAACAAGCGGGTTTATATCGGGAGAAAGAACAGACCAGACAAAGGTCCTACCACGACCAATCCATCTCCCAAGGAAAACAGTATTCAAACAGTTATAGACGATCCGTCCATAATGGTTTGGACAATCATCTAACTGAAACCAATCATTCAGCCTAGAAACCAAGGGGACATTATCCCACATATTGGCATACTTACATTCTAAATATGCCATAAATAAATCGGATATCAAATGATGAGGTAAGATGTATAACAGAATTGTTGTAAATTCCCAGTAAATATTTACATTAAATTCCTGCTGAAAATTTCTCGTCTAATTGCATGTGGATTTTCATGTGCCCAGACATGCTAGTTATAAAAATTCACCACGTCCCGTCAGACCACAATATATTTAATAAAAAAGTGAATGAATCCTCTTCCATGGAGTTCAGAAACCATTGACAGAAATTAGCACGACGTTGACTGTTCATTGGAAATAAAGCTTGCAGAGGCTGTAGAGAGTAAGGATATTCATGGTCACATTTCAATGTCCTCCATATCGTGCTTGTTGAAATTTGAAGTGTTCTCGAAACTCTTCAGACACTCGCCTTGTCATCTTTATCAGATCTCTTCTTCCTCTCGCATTATTATTATTATTTTGGTTTCAACCTCTGTTTATTTTTCTTAGTCCATCATCAATATAAGCAAAACGTTGATGAAATTTAACAAAAATGCCTGGATATGGTTACTTTTTGTCTGGAAATCGTCGATATTCCGTTGCTGCAACTGCTGAATTTCCATCTGTAAACCTGTGCATAAAATATATATCTGCACATTCTCGATTGCTTAATGTAAATGGCATTTTCAAACTTGATAATAAGTAATAAATACGATGCACACATTAAATTTCATAACGTGAACATTTGTCGTTGAATCTAAATTAAAATAATTGGGAATTTACGCCGCCTCTTGGTGGCTAAAAATTGCATTATGACGAAATGAGTAATGTCTTTGTTTGCATTATTTTGATCACATTTGTATAGTTTGTTTACCGGGATTTTGCTACCATTTTTTTTTATTTCATCAACATCTGTTCCACAATACGCGGAAGAAAACAGTGCACAATATGAATTGTTGTGTGTACAATTATGTCACTCAAGGATAAATGTGGACAGAACAACTCACTATTTTCTGAAGAAAGACGCGGAGCTTGTTTATATCACCAATAGCTGTGGTATCCATGGAGAAAATATATAGAAGAAAATTATGGAAGAAATAAAAATTGATGAGAAAAGCATTAACTTCAACAATGCGTGTGAATTTCAAGCCAGAGAACTATAATGCAAAAGGTACTTATATAAAGTTATAATAGTGACATTTCTAGGTTAGGTACTCACACAAATTAGTAAAGAATAGTTCAAAATAAGTTAAATTTATTGAATTTATTTACCAACTTTCAATTAATGTAATAGTATATATTTTTCTACTCAATAAAAAAGCCCACAAAAGCAAATAAAACGACTGTAAACAAACCAAGACTGATCTGCAGATCGTAACACACCTGATCACAGCGCCATATCCGCGCGGTGAGTTTTGTTCCCAAGAACTGTTTTTGATAATTCAGATGGGATATTGTTTCATAGCAACCTCAGTTTCTCAGCATCTTAATTTTGAATAAAACACAACATTCTCAACTTTATTGGAATTTTTTTGACAACTGTGCCTCGTACAAAAAAAGTGGAAGATTCCTTTTTTCTTCTATTTTGTACAGGCAATTAAAAAAATAGTTATTTTTTGTAAAACATCCATTGACGTATAAGTTCGACAAAGAAAGAGAGTCTCAGACGCCAGATTCTACGCCATTGAACACTGACACAAATATGTCGTATTGATAAGAAGCAAAAAACATGTGCCAAATTTCAAATCGAAATCTTGCATAGTTGCCTAGTAACTGCTGAAAAGCTTTTTTTTAACTTCAACATGAAGTACTGTTCGTCACGTTAAATCGAAACTTTTACCTTAGAATGAGGTCCTCTATCGATTGGCGAAGTTTTGCTACTATAAACTGGGACTCCCTGTATATGCATATAATGTAAATAAATATGACATACGTATTTACCAGTAGCATGATTTTTATGTTAAGAAACATAACCAAGCGCCGTTTAAATTAAAACAAGTAGTTCTTCTGTTTAAACCTATTTCCAAGTTGTAACATTAATATAATAGAGTAGGTCACTAAACATTCAACAAATAACACAAGATACCAGTAATTGAGCCAAGAATTAATAATTATTCTACACTGATATCTCTTGATTAGAATTTTAACTGAAACTGGTCCCTGTTTAATTTGTTTCGAAGAATTGTGTTATGAACGATCTATTGTAGTCTATATCTCGAATAAAAAATATATCTGTATCAGCTTGTACATCCTGTCA
Organism: Rhamnusium bicolor; assembly: GCA_029963845.1. Classification (NCBI taxonomy): domain Eukaryota; kingdom Metazoa; phylum Arthropoda; class Insecta; order Coleoptera; family Cerambycidae; genus Rhamnusium; species Rhamnusium bicolor. Next base: position 26,889 of record JANEYF010005863.1, read on the forward strand.
CATCCTTAGTGCATCGTTCACCACATGTTTATGTTTGAAAGATTAATACTGTTATTGTTGCACTGTTACAGGCATTTTCTGAATACGATGTATCAAAAGATACAATGAACAATCTTGGTACAATAATAGTTAAAAAGTTATTTGATGTTAAATATTCTTTTGTATCCATTTCACTAGGCGATTGCACAATTATCAGGTTTACATATGAATGGAAATGTTGGTATCACCTAATCCAAATTATCAGTTTGAAATTTAATTTAGTGCAACAATGTGTAAAATAGTAATCGGAAAAAGACTTTGATTATTGAGGAACTGTTAGATCTCTTAGAGTCTCCACAAATTGTTTTTAGAGTGTTCCTTGTGAATGTGGCAAACAGTATGTTGGTAGGTAATTTAGGCCTTTCTGTGGTTCCTTGAATATAAGAATTAAAGGATAGATTGAAAATATAGTATCATATTATTAACAGGAACTTCGTAACAATTTTGGAAAAGAAAGTAGTAACACTAGAAAACACTTGAAACTTACAAATACTAATACCAGTCAGATTTGATTGGAATGTTAGTACACTGCCTTCAGCAAAGCCAACAACATTAACAATATTAGTTATAATTAATTTTTAGTTTCTTTATCCTGCCACATATTTTCAACTGTATGTCGTTCTTCTAGTAATGTTTCTCTTTCGATTAAAAGTGATTTTCTGTTTAGTTTTTCCCAGCTAAAATCCACAATTTCTAAAAAGTTGATTGAAGATGAAGTTACTTTGTGAAAATCCATTTTGATTTAAAAAAAGTTATAAACACTTTTTATTACTTGTCTAATTTTCTAATTCTAATTCTAATTTTCACTTTTCAGTTTACTTGAAAATGTCCGAATAGGATGAAACTAGTTCTAAAATAACAAATAAAGTGAAAATTAGACAAGTAATAAAAAGTGTTTATAATTTTTTTAAATCCACAATTTCTTTCAGCTTACTTGAAGACCATCTTCATCTTTCTTTAATTCCGTTTCGAATTTTGTTTAAGATGTTGAAATAGAGCGAATAAACTTTACTTTTGATGGCATTTCTGTTGTCTTCTTCTTCTAGGGGGCAACATGTGTCTGAAGCAGGGCGGCACAATATATGGTGAATATGCACTGTGCCAACCAATGTAATGAAATTTGAATCAGGATGGACACTATATCCTAGTAGTAATATTTTGTGGATGTGTTGACACACCAGCAAAATATATTGTCAAAATAGACACATTTTACTCCATACAAAATGTAAATATATTCGAAAGGATAAATAAAGAGATAAGATCATAACTGCAATATGCCTGAACAGATATATTTCAGATAGATTTCGAAAGTAGAGCTCTGCATTGTATCTAACCTGCAACTTTTTCCGTATGAGTAATATTTTAGAAATAATTTATATCAATAATGAGCACAAGAGTTCCATTTGCATCGAATATGTAAGTATCTACCTACTTAGATACATTAACAAGTGATTCTTGATACAATTTCGATTTGTTTAGTAAGACGCATTCGAATTACATTACACAGTGCACATTTTCATCACCGCTTTAGGCACATGTCTTATACAGTGTGGACTCTGTATCGATACTGTGCTTGTGTAAATATATATTTCCATGCAGGGTCGACACATGACCTAGAATGTATCTTTGAATGATCTTTAGGTAAATTATTGTTTTTCTTCTTGTTTCGTGATTTCACACTTCCACTTTTTATTTCATTTATATGAAATATAAAATATTTGCCACTCTGAATTTCTTAATAAAAACAAAAGTGCTTATATGAAAGAAATATATAAACTATAAAATATGTAAAAAAGAAACATATCAAGCAAAGATGTAAATAAAAGTGAAGTATTTTTATTTCGGAGAACCAACGTGTAATAAAATTTTATTGATATTGGTTGCTTAATGGTTATTATCAGATATTCATCAGTTCCTATACATATTTCTTTTACGTAAAACATAATTTACATACGTTTACTGTGGTACTTAGATAATTACCATCGTTTTGAACTTTAAAAACATAGAATATTCTAAAAGAGATACACATCTAATTTCAAAAATAATGTCAACTGGTTAATAAGGGGCCATATATATATTAATATATATATATACATATATATATATATATATATATATATATATATATATATATATATATATATATATATATATATATATATATATATATATATATATATATATATATATATATATATATATATATATATATATATATATATATATATATATATATATATATATATATATATATATATATATATATATTTATATATATAAAATGTATTATTTTTAATTTATCAAGAACCTCAATTCGCATTTTTTGAAGATAACAAGACTGGTATCAGTTTTTGGGAAAAATTGATAGCAGCTCTGAAAAGAACGCAATTTTTTTAGTGTAATATGAAATTTCCAGGGTGGCACACTTCGCAGTTTACGAGAAAAAAAATTATTTTTAAGTTATCAAGAACCTCAGATTGCATTTGCTGAATATAACAAGGCTCGTACGAGTTTTTGGAAAAAAACCATTTACAGGTCTGAAAAAAAAACCATTTGTTTAGTACAATGTGAAGTTTCCAGGGTGACACACTTCGTAGTTTTCGAAAAAAAAAAAATCATTTAATTTTTTATGTACTAGACGTATATTCTTTAAAATTATTTTACAGATTAGTTTTAAAATTCATAAATAATACGCATCTATCATACATGTTACTAATTTTTTCACTCAAAAATGAACAACAATTCTACCATCAACGATTGCGTGATGCATTTTATACATTTTACTAACTCTTTGTTTGTCCAGCTGCAGGATATGATTTCCAACTCGTTTACACTATTTATCAGTGATATTTATTATCTACAAATACAAATAATTAAAAAAATATTACCAATAAGATCATTTTTATTCTTCCATGTTGTATTCTGACTAAAAACAAAATGTCTTTAGGTAATTTTATAAATTGTGGAGAATTAACTATTTCCGGGGTTTACGCATTTACTAAACTTAAAATAGATCATTCACATCTATTGCGATAATGATACGATGTGCTCCATAATGTATGCCAATTGTACCTAATCTTCAACTTAAATGTACCATAAGAAAATTCAAAATGGTACAAAATTACGGAGGCACAGAAGAGCCAGGTAAGTGAATTTTTTTATGTAATTTCCGAGTTTAAACTCAGAATTATACTAATTTCCGACTTTGAACTCGGAATTTTAATAATTTCTGACCATGAACTCGGAATTTTATTAATTTCCGACTTTAAACTCGAAATTTTACTAATTTCCGACATTGAACTCGGATTTTATTAATTTCCGACTTTGAACTCAACATTTTACTAACCAATTTTGACCTCAGAATTTTATTAATCTCCGAACTTAAACAAATATACATTATATTCTTAACCTAATACAACTGGGCGAAATTTAGCCAAAGGCTACTCTTGCACTTAACCCAAATTCACAACAGAAACCTCAACCATCGGTATTAATTGCGAAACATATACCCTATTAGTGCTTTGTACGTATGTAATAAAATCTCCTATCCAGTATCTAACTAGGAAATTAATAAAATTCCTTCTGTAAAGTCGGAAATTAGTTAAATTCGGAGTTTAAAGTAGGAAATTAATAAAATTCCGAATTTAAAGCCGCAAGTTAATAAAATTCCGAGTACAAAGTCGAAAATTAGTAAAATTCCGAGTTTAAAGTCGGAAATTAGTAAAATTATGAGATTAAAGTTGAAAATAACAGCAAAAAAAAGTTTTTCCTTACCTTGCCTTCACACAAAATAATATATTTTATAACAAATTTAGTAAAATTAGTAAAATTCCGAGTTTAAAGTCGGAAATTAGTAAAATTCTGAGATTAAAGTTGGAAATTACAACAAAATAAAGTATTCCTTACCTGATCTTCATACAAAATAATATATTTTATAACTTCCAATACGTCTGACTAGCTGTTCCCCTTTACGCAAATCCTCATTTTTGAGAATTGTTGGAGGACTATGGCTAATTAGATAATTATTTGTTGTGATTATGAAAGGAAATTATACCTCTTTCTCAATGTTGGTGTTTAGGCTCTATTTTCAGAGTAAATGTTAAAGTCTAAATTACGTCTGATTTTGCTTACACTTGCCTACTATTCATCAAACATAGAACAGTTTTGATTAACGTGCTTTTTTCTTATCTATTTTTGATATGCCTTTTCACTCGCCTGACAAATTTACAATTTGTAACGCTTCCTACTTTTATAAACAAATAGGACTTTGAAATTGATTTGAATTTGATTTGAACTTGATTTTAGTTTGATTCGAATTTGATTGAGTTTGATTAGAATTTAATTTGAATCTGTTTCATTTAATTTGTGAAGTAATTACCGGCTCGGTAAAGTAGTTATCTAAAGCGCGCGATGGTGAATGTAACTAGATAATCTCTCCATCGTCCTGCGGGTTCGAATCCCGCCACCATGTTACAATGAAATTAACCGACTGTATGTTAATAAAAATTTTTCCTCGTGCAGTAATTTTAGTGAAATTTTAACTGCATGTTATATCTTGCTCACCATCCATGCTTGGGCGTCTTCGGCAGAAAGATCGTTTTCAAAATTGAAAATAGTTAAAAACTTTTTAAGGAACACTATGGGTGACCATAGATTGTCTGTCTTATCAATTATTTCAATAGAAAATGAAATTGCTAGAACAATACATGTTTCTAATATAGTGTCAAATTTTGCACAAGCCAAAGCGAAGAAAAAAAATTGATTAATGCAGCTTACCTACATTGATAATTTGCTTGTTTTGTTTTCTGTTTCTTTTTAGGTACTATTTTGTTATATTTTTGTTTTAATTAATTTTTTTTCATTTGTTTTTTTTTTTTGTTAAAAACGAATAAAAACCAAAATAACTACGACGAGCGACGTGCTGATTTCTTTTTTTTTTAACCAGTAATTCTTGAAGCGATTATTAATAAAACTAAATAACAATATTATTAAATTTCATAAGTGCCATGCTTGCGATACTATTTTTCTGGTTCACTTAGGGGCCCGGTTTGACTCTAAAACACAGGCCTGTGGCTGTATTGTTATGCCACTGAAGCTTATAGTCAATTTGTTGCTGTTTGTTTTAGCTTCATGCACTTAATATTGATCGTTACTTCAACCATATTTGATCTCAGTGCGAGAGGTACCTTATTATTTTCAGATGGTTACGATTTTTATTCGAACATTGATGTGCTAGCATATGGCCTATTTTGTTTATCTCCTATAATCGTATTCCTCTTGACGTGACGTGTTCGTTGCAGTCATCGGCAATAATTGAGGATTTTTTGATTTGGTTAGCAACTTTGAAAATTATCAGAAGAGATATTCTCCTTCAGGATTAAATTATGTTCAGGTCGAATTGACCATCTTTTGTAGAGAACAATGTATACCAATCAACATGTAAATCACAATATTCTCAGTGATATACAAGGGTTTTTTGTTTACGAATAGATAGTTATCTTTTTATCATATTTAGTTCATTATTTTAAAATGTATTGCATTTGATCAAAATGCTGACGATTTGCAAGGGTTTAGTTGATCGAAAAACAGAATTCTGGAAGACTGTATATAAGATCGAGTTTTTTTGCATATCATTCACCACTCTTAGACCTAAAAACTCACTGCAGAATTTTTTATTTGTTAGAGATGTACCTACTCAAGAAGATAGAAACGTGATAGAGATATAACATCTTTATGTCAATTTTTACGTACCAACGACGTTATCTTACGGGCCATAAAATATCATTCACATCAGCACCTTTTAAGCACCTCCTAGTGATAACAGCAGCATTGGATCTGGTATTATCCTGCTGAAAAATAAGGTTTTCCAACTCATAAAGATGTGGTAAAGCAAACGATTTAAAAACCCTGTTATTCCTGTCAATATACTTAAGTCATTCAGAATGAAAATCTTATGAGTTACATATTACTAGCTATTGCAATTTTAATGATACACAGTATGTATCAATGCACAGTCGAGGAACTTGAACTGTCATTACATCAGTATACCTACACACAAATTTTAGCAAATGCCTATTTCATATTTTCAACGAGTTAAGCATTGTGCACATTTCCTTATATTTCAGCAGGTTATACTTGGCATTCGTTGGTTATTAAATTTTGTCACGCATGTTAAAACACATAACTTGTTTGGCATTGATAAAAAATTAACGTTCACATATCAAGCGAACTGAATTAAGTTGTGTTGGCCCTAAATAAATCCATTTTAGGTGCGAACATTTCTCTCAAGTTCTTATTGTGTGTATCCGTTGCTCTTTTTTTCTTAGCAACAATAATAACTTACAATAATTAACCCATTCTTCAATTCATCTTTCCGTGATCGAACGAAAATATCTAATATTTTTAATTGCCGTTTTGTCAGAAAAGTTACAGATGCGGGTAAAATATCCATACGTTATTTTACTATATTAAAACCTACTTCAATTTTAGTATAAATTCATATATTGTGAAATTTTCATTATATGCAATAGTATTTATAGTATTTATATAATGAGCTATGTCAATTTAATATGCTTAAATAATTAAATGAAAATAACGACCCCAATTAAATTCTTGAAATATTAATTTTACATAGAAATATATTAGCAATATATCAGTATTATCCTTCCAGCCATTTTGTTCACTAATAATATCAGCTGTGTAGTAAATGTAGCTTGAAAATAGACGTAGAAATATTTTAATGATGAAGGCAAGAAGGCATGGACGAATTAAAACAACTGTTTGTTAATCCTGTTCAAGAACGAAAGGTGTTGGGCGGATACATAGGCCCTTTGCTGGAAGGTAAAGGGTAATCGGTTTTTATATGAGTTGCTCATTAAGTACATAATTAAGGATGTCCATGTTAATTACGATAACATTAAGAAAAAAATAGTTGTTGTTATTAAGAAAATCGTTTGATTTTACTCCAGTAATACCATGTTTGTATGCTTTAAAATGCCGGTAATATAAGCGCTTGAACGGGTATAAGCAAACATCTTAATAATATTTATTTAAAACAAACAAAAATTCTCTACTCGTTCACGTTATGATTTTATGTAAATTCGAAAGTTCTTGATATATGTATCTACCCATACACACACAGACAAAAACATTTAAAAAATGTGTGTCTTGTTATGTAGTCAGTTCTGTCAATTTTATTCTAATTTATTTGTTCAGCTATCTATAAAATCTATATTTAGTTAACTACAAAATACTGTAATAGTCATAAAACTCGTTATATATTGTCAATAAAAGTTTTAAAGAACATTCACGTTTTAAAATATACCCATAGATACTAAAATTTGAAAGGTATTCAGTTAAATCAGAAATTAAAAGCTGAAACAATAAAAACCCCCATAAATTCAACTACTGACAATAAAAATCTTACAAGAAACTCATCAAAATTAAACATATATAATAAGATAACCTAATAAAATAAAATTACTATACGGAAAAAACGGCAGCTGATTTGTTAAAATTTTTAACTCGTCGAGACAGGTGTATCTTGGAGCCTAGAGGGAGGACCAATGTTGGTTTTACCAAACGTGATGTTTGTATTGGCCCCGCTAATTTGGTCTAGAAGAAACAGGAATGATAATCAAAGAAGGCCATGATTATAGAGAGCGTGCCTGCCGGGAGGTTATGCATCTATCAAATACAATTTTCGTCGAATTAAAAACAGGATTTGGGAAGAAAAATATCCTTTTCATGCCGAATCACATAAGTGCGGCGCAGCTGCCACCCAGGCCCGTAGCTAGAAGCAAGCTTTCATATGAGATTTTAAAATGTTAACTTATTGTAATTTTTGTCGAGGAGGGAAGTTATATCTGTTACATTTTTTTTACCGTCTTTTGAAATTTATGCGAGGTAAAGGAACATCGCATATCAATTATATAAGAATAGTGCCTGTATAGGAATAACAATAATAACAATAACGAAATCTTTATTTTGAAAAATTTTCATAAAAACTATACGGGATTTGTCAAAAAAACAGTACTTTTTATTTATCTTTGCCAAATTATTGTTTCTCAGCCAATTTTATCGAACTTGATGTCAATACAGCTGATTAAATAGGCTACAAAGACCAAATTTCAAGATGGTCAAAACATCGAAATTCAAGATGGCGATCGCAATTGGAAATATGCCTTCCATTGCGCTCATTCTCTTTAATTGGAAGTTATCAATGACAAAAATAATAACAGGTTTAGAAAGAATGCACAATAGAAGTACTATTACAAAATGAATCTTGTATTTTGACATTTCGATAATAACAAAAAGTAAGATTTTTTTCGGCTCGGTATATGATTTTTTATCTTAAACAGCAACGTGGTCAAATAATTTATCAATACTGAAGTAGTTTCCAGGAATATCTAAAAACCGAATATTATACACGATGGACGTTTTATCAACCAAGTTGGTATCATCTGGAGATCATTTAAACTCAGTTTTCATCATTATCGAGTATAATACGCAGTGTTTTAGTGTTTGTGAGTACTTCGTCATTATCAGTGTCGCCACATAAATTATTCCAAATCACTGCAGAAGAAAAATCTATATAATCGGTTCAAATCGCTATTATTTTTATACAGTATATACTAAAAATCAACATCGTAAGAGATTTTTTTTACACTACACAAAAATGGCTTTTTATTTTTCAGTATGATTAATATAATAACATATTTTTAATTAATTAGATAAACTACAAATAAATTTAAACTATTATAAAATATTTGTTTTAAAATTAACTAAAACAACGACTCTTAAAACAATTAATATATATAAAAAATAAAAATATGTACGTAACGACAGTCGTTGATAAAATTAAACAAAGCATTTTTATAGAAGAAAATATTTGATAGTGTAACTCAAGGTTCCGCTGTGGGGCCTGTACTGTTTATGTTCTGTATTAATGATACTGTGTACAAAATGCAATAATCAATCATTTAGAGTAATACACAACACCTATTGTTAGGTAAAAAGAATTATTTTTTGATATCCACATACGCATAACTAAAAGTTTTTCACTCTCCTAAAGTGCAGTTATTGTATTCTGGTGTTTTGTGGAAAAACATAGTGTTATTATCTATGATGTCCGTAACCTTTGTTTTTCTCCTAGTCTCTACGCTTCTTATATTGTGAATAAGTGAATGTTAGCGTAAGATTTTGTGAGTAATATGTTTTCCAGCTAATAGGTACCGACTGACAGGATACATGCGTTAGACTTTTGTTTTTAAATTTATGGGATTATCTTGTCCTCAAAGACATATCTTAATTTACCGAAAGTTGTCGATGCAAATCGGATTCACCTAATAAATTCCGCATTTTATTTCCATTCGTCCAATTTGACGTTTTCAATAAGATGGTTTTCTATGGATATTTGGATATGTTCATGACTCATTATTATCTTGTTGCTCTACCTAATTCATTTGTTGAAACTTAATTTAGTTGTTGCAGCTTTTCGTTTTGCTCGTTGATGTAGTTACCGTTATCGGCTATTAAAACTATGTTATCCGCGAATCTCAGGTGTTTGAGATTGGAACAATAATTGATGTCGATGCCTTTCTTGTTTCATTCTAATTTCTTGAAAATTCCTTTGATGGCTAGTGTTGTCTGGATGAGATGCTATTTTATTTGTAGCGGTCGATCCGACAATATTAAATGGACCGATGCATTTTTATCGTTGTTTCTATTTGTTTGTGTATATCTAGAATCCATTCGTGGAAGTTTAGGACAGCCCATATTTCGATTGAATCATATGCCTTTTGAAAATCGAGGAAAGCCAGATATATTGGTATACTACACTCAGTATATTTCTCTATTAGTGTTCGCATGGTATGTAGATGGTCTACGGTTGAAACGTTTTCCGAAGCCATGGGTTAATAAAATTCTAAGTTTGTTGTAAATTAATTCGTTATTAATTTCGTAAACAGCTTATAAAGGTGCGATAAAAGAGATATTGGTTTGTAGTTTTCTATGTTCCATCGTCATCTTTCTTGAAGAGGAGTATAAATTCAGAAATACACTATTTCATTGTGATTATTCCTCATGAAGACATTTATTTATCAAGATTATTGTTGGTTCTTTTACAGGTTTTTCCCCAATTCCCCTTTTCGATATTTCTGTCATTTTACCGTCTCTGTGGCATTTGTTGTTTTAATTTTACGCAATGCTCTTTCTATTTTGTCTTCATTATTTCTTGTATTTCTTTGAATCCTGTATTTAAAATGTTTCTCGATATTTGTGGCATATAATACCAATTGTGGTAATTAAAAAAAATATATATATATTGGTAAGCGAACGTAAGTACCCCAAATGACAGTAAGAACTGCTTCTTCATTGGTTCTTACAGCTCAGTTTTTACCTCCCAGAGTACCCCGATTATTTAATAGATTTAGGGCTAGTCTTTCCCTCATATTAAATTTATACACTAGATAATTTCCTTGGATACAATTGTATCAATAAGTGTATCCATGGAACTTATTAATCGACTAGATTTACTGGCAGATCGAAAGATAAGCTTATAAGCTTCTATCATTAGAATGTTTACTATATATAATTTGTTACGGGCCTGGCCTGCAGCAACTTCGAATTATTATTCATACCTAATGAATTCTATTGCCTTGATGGATATTAGTTTATAGTTTTTAAATACCGACTATGAATTGTTTATAACACTATAAATGTATAAAAAGCAATATAGCATGCTAATTGCCGAAGCACTTAATATTAGGGAATGCGGTATATATAAAATATATTCGAAAAATATGTTGATTAGGTATTTCCGAAATTTTCTTTGTTTATTACATTATGTTGTATCTAAAAGGTACAATTTATATGGTAGAAGATAAAAGTTTTATTGATCGTTAATAAGTTTTATATCTATTTAATATAGATTATGTTTATTTTGCCTACTTATATTCAATTTAAATTATTTTATACTGCCATAAAAATATATGTTAATTAAAAAGTGTATCATAAAGTCGTGTTTATCATAAAGTAGGTGGAAAGTAAAGTAGTGAAAAACATTGAGCAGTAGTTAAGATAAAATACAGATGAACGAGGAGGAAAATATTTTTATTTGGTGTTAACAGATATGAAGAAATTAACAGAATTAATTAAATTTTATGTGAAATAACAACAAATTAAAGTTCTTTCACAAACGAATACAATGAACGATTAATATCTGTTACATATAAAATAATAAAATACAGAATATGGGCAAGTAATAATTACTATATAGTTTTTTTCTTTAATTTTATTATCTATTGTTACTAACATTTAGGCTAAGGAGGTTCCCATATCCAGAGTGTATCCAGGATGTTTCAATTGGATATATGGAATCTTCTAGATTAATACTATAATAAACTTAGTTCTAGGATCTTTATAGGACTACTAAGTTGGATCTCCTAGAATGTAATCAAAAAATTCATAAAAGAGCCATAAACATATATCTATTGAAGTTAATTAAGGTCAATGAGAATAATAACGCATAGTAAGTTACGCTTTTCCACAACTAATTAATAAAAGTAAAGAAATTAATTCTTAAAAATTAAGGCCCGTATACGATAACCTAAGGAAAATTCTACGAAATAAATTATCCTTCGTAAAACGTCTGCATTTGGGGTCTACATGGGAAAATAATATTCATGGTTTGATAGTTCTTTCTACATTGATAAAGTTTCTATTTTTGAATACCTTCAGGTTAATAGGATTTTTATTATGGTTGCTACTAAAAGATGTTTAAAAAATAATAATTAAAAATAAGTAACGTAGGTTTTTAAGTCTATGGACAACCTAGAAGTAAAATCAGCTTCATTCAATTTTTACGTATAAAGTTTATTTCAAACTTATTTGCAACATAAAAAAATTCGGCACCTTTGACCACGGTAAAGGGATCAAAGTTGTCGACGTTTTTATGTTGTAAATAAGTTGGAACTGAATTGTACCTTTGTATATCTTTTGGCAAACTATACAATATAACTAACATCAATTCATCAAATGCTTGGTAATTTGTTATAATAAATAATCTTTGACAGTATGCAGATCACATAATTGAATTTAGATTAATAATTGTCAGAGGAGCAAACTTATAATTTCAGCGGTACAATAATGTCCGTAAAATACCGGGATAATATATTGTCCTTTTTTATTTGCATTATAGCCTTGCTGGAAATACCGTGCGTAGGCATCGCATATTTTACAAACATATTTAAACTGACCGCCATATATTTTAACAGATTAAACAAGTTTGACGTCCAATTTACTGTTTGGATAGTCTTTGTTCTCTTTTAATTATGAACATGTAAAACAAGACAAATATTATTATATAGATTTTGAGTTATTAGTTTTAGATAATTTGAAATTGTAGGTAGATTACAATTTGCATACGGTTGTAGTAAGTTTATGCAACACAATTAAATTCTAACAGCTTGGAGTATTGTAAACAATCATTTGTTGGTTTATCATTTACAAATATTAATATTTTACTAGAAATTCTTATAAGGTATATTTGTTTGAGCATAATTTAAGTCGTCGAAAATGTGATACGGTATATTATAATGTTACTTGTTTGCTATCCCCATAAACACCTATTCTCGTAGATTCATTGATTGAAAGTCCAGGTAACACTTACACAGTACTTTATTGACTGATTAATAATTAACAACAATAGATTAAATACTGTCTTAACTATAATCACAATTAAACATTTATAGGTCTCTTTCTTATTTCTTTCTTACTCGTTCACTTTCAACTTAAGACTGAGTCTCGGTACCCAGTGCGTGTTATTTATACATTCATTCACATGGTTTAGAACATTCCAGAACATTGCCGATCGTTTTCGTAGAATTCCAGTCTCATCTAACCAGTCTGCACAGTCCAGTGGCGTAACAATATATATAATTCATAATTGAGGAAATTGATAATGTTCTTGGTAATAAAATTATATTTACTACAAGGAAAAATTTACGGCAGAATTCTAATCTAGGCGGACGTGTTAGTGCCCCCCCTATTAACATTAACATAATATTTAAGTTTCATATCGAGGGCATCATATCAAAAGGGTGTAAACGCCAACTAACACACCAGCACGGCGTAATTATCGGCACTAACAGTATGTAATATCAGATCTACGATTACACTGTTTCTGTAGACGCGGGTTACCTCCTCATTATTAACGTCCATTAACCGCACTGCACTCAACAGAAGCTACGTAATAACAATAAAATAAATAAAAAACGTCTTTATGCTCACCGCATGTGCAACAGCTCTCAACCGTAATCGTTTGCCGACTGAACAGAACGATGCAGGCAGGTAAACAATACAAGATCGAAGCAGTCGCTGTCGCCATTGTTACCAAAAGTATACGTCCAACCCCACACACTACGTACATAATTCTCGGCAATCGGCGACCCTTCAACGTTGCAGGTTTTGCATGCAAAAGTTTAATGTGCGATTAAAAAAAAACATTGGAAATTACCCTTTAGTATTAGTATTATTATATTTCGCGTTTTTCGGAATATAGTAGTAGGTTATAACTTATAATACGTCTGGAATGTCGCCCAGATTTCCTATATATAAATAGCGGTCTCTCTAGACATACATGTAATAATTATTTAAGCCAAAACCTCATCACACTTTTAATAATAAGAGATCTGATATATATTAATATATTCACAAATCCATATTTGAATACAAAAATTAATTAAAGTATGTATTACAATCAGCAAAATCATAGCAACCTCTCTAGCCTGTTTTATTGAATTAAATTTTTAAGGATAGCAATATATGAAAAATTGTAATTAATTTCTCTCATACGACAAATTAACTCGAACTACCAGGCGGGATGAAACATATAATTAAAAAAATTAATTTGTGTAAATAACTTATTTCCATATTGACCTCAAAATTTAATAACTCCATTACAGATTATGTAAATATTTTTATAATTTACGAAGGCGAGCTTAACTATAATTAATATAACGTTTTAAACAGACACGAAAACGGGAGTTTCGAAGGCAAAGTTCGGTATTAGTTGGTTATTTAGAAGTTCCCTGGCCATTCATTTCTACCGTATATCTGGCTAGTAACTTTAGTTAATCTCTCACCTTCATAATTATTTCCCTTTCCCAACGATATGGAATACTATAAGCTCTATCCAACTTGTTGCTTTATTCTTAATCTTCAATAGAAATTCACTTCACGGTAATATCCGCTTAAACTTAAATTTTCTCCATACAAATACATTTCCTTGTTTCTATACAAACACCTGTAATAATTTTCTTGCTTTTTAGGACAGGCTTATGAATTATGTGATAAAGATCACGTTTACATTTGATGATTTGGTGTACGCCTGATTAAAACTGTTATAGAAAACAATCAAATTATAATAAACACAACACGGAAATGCACTAAAGTAAATGTGAAGAATACAAAAATGTCGAGGAAGGTCAAATTTTCCGTAAATACTGAAAACAAGAACAAGTTTTCTTTCTTTGCACCAACAGTAACTGCCCGAGGAAGCACCAAAGGGCGAAGAATCTCATCCACATAACGAGCGGCTGCAAAAAATCTTACACCAAAATGAGATCCATTCTTCTGCAAATTCAAATTCCAGCCCACACCATCACAGTTTCGACGATGTAACGATACACTTCCTGTACATTTTGACTTTATAATCCAGGTTGTCTTCACTCTCTTATTCTTCTTGAATGATTTACCTTTCATGAATTAGAGTGTAGCACAAACCTTGATTCATCAACGAACAAAACTGGAGTTCATTGTGAATTAATCCAATCTCAATGTTCTTCTGACCAACGCAAACGTTCACCGTAATTAACTTTTGTGAAAGGCTGGCATCTCAGGTGGCGTCTACTTGCTAAACCGACTTCATGAAGTCGATTTCTTACAGTTGTACTGAAAATTTCAATGACATGAGCTTGCCAGATCCGATTTATTACCTCTGGAACAGTGACCGTCGAGTTGGGTCGTGCAATTTGAACTATTAATCTGTCCTGCCCTGGAGCTCTTTTCAATGGACCTAAATGTTATTCATTCACTACCTCTATGAGCATGATATTCTGCCTATAATCGCAAAATAACACTCTGAGATATTCCGGCGCTTGCAACAGTGCAAAGATCATCCACATATCTAGGCCAAGCCCTGGGGAAATATACGAATTCTTCTTTTGCTTCTATTTCGAATCTATTCATGAAGAAATGGAATGAATGGTAACAAAGAGTTACCCATCGCTATTCCTTCATGTCGCTTGAAGAAATTATTATTGAATCGAAAGTAGTTTTGTTTCATGCAAAGTTTTGTGAGTTGAATATATTCTTTTACTACATCTTGACTGAAATCATTTGATTTGAGTAAATATATAAGGATCCAAGGTCTGGAACGCTTGGAAATAATGAACAATCGTCAAAGGAGATAAAAATTTCACCTTTTTACAACCGAATGGTTTAATGAAATTATTGGAATTAATCCTGTTCCTTTGTAGAAACTAGGTAGTGCAATGGGTAAACTTTGGAATTTTTCTGTTAACCATATTGGCAAATCGCTGATCCAATTGCTAAAACAATAGGACACACAGACTTTCCTGACTTATATATCCCAAACGAAAATTCGGGGATTTACGAAATTAGCTGTAAAGACTGTGCTCAAAAATTTGTTGGACAAACTAGGCGATCAGTTCAATCTAGATTCAAGAAGCATATGGCTCATCATCAAATATAGTAGACCAGAAAAGCCTAGTATTGTCCAACATGCGATTGAGAACAACTAAAATATAGATAGTTGCAATTTAAGATTAATTAGGAATGTAACAAATACGAGACAGCTGTATGCATGTGAGAACTTGGAAATTGCAAAGTGTAAAAATGGTATAAATACTGACCAAGGGCCCATCCCCTGTTGGTTAGTGCGTCACGGATCACCGAGACGTAGCAATAGTTTCGGTATAAATACGATACATTGTTAGCTCAAGGTTAGGTTTAATCAGCTCTAGATGATGCCAACTTGGTTGGCGAAATGCGCATAGACTTGCAATATATATGATGTTTTGGTGTTTTGTGTAAAACCACGTCAGTGTCATACTAAACCTAAAAATTTAGTACAAATAAGCTTCCATAAATTCTTATGGCATTTTAAGAATTTTTGAGAAACAGAGAAACGGCAACCCACATTATAATAAAACATCTAGATCACTGCGGTGTGTATTGTGTACTGTATATGTGTACTTATCTGTGTCTACACACTTTATGTTTTTTTATTATTGTTATCTTACCTGAAATTGACAAGTATACGTCTACTTTGATCTTTTACCTCCTAGACCACTCGAAAATCTATTGTTTTTTTATGAAAGAAATGCGCAGTAGTCTAACTGGATATAAATATATTTTGCTTTAATTACTTAAAATTCATTTAAAAATACCAGTATGTTTTCTGTCCATAGCAACCGGACTACGTTTCGTATTTTCAATGACCATTTATTACTCTTTCTCAATAAGAAATAGACTATACCAGTCAGTAAGCACCTATTTTGAACATCTTGAAAACCGTACATGTTGAACGGTTAAAAATAATTGATTATGTATAAAAATAATGATTGATAACAAGTATTTAATGTTTTTTATTAATAAACAGTTTGATACCTGAGGCTGAATACGAAATTCTTAAAGAGGTGTATTCTAAATTAATAATTTCGACTCTAGAAATTTGTAATTTATTGGTTGCAAAGAAGTAACTTATACAGGGTTTAGCAAAAAATATATGAGGAATTTTAATATTAAATAACAGTTTATTATAAAATGTAGAGATAATTAATCTTCTTTATGACCGGAAAATACATTTAATTTTTCTTAATTATATTCCTAAAAGACTATTTATATGCAAAATTAAATTACGAGTGGACCGATTTATGAAAAGCGAAGCCGCAAAAAATATTCATATTAACAAATTGAAATTTGATTAAACGTTATTTTAATTAAAATCAGAAAGCTTAATGACATTTGATTCCATTCGTTATTACTTAGGGCTTAGAAATAAACTATTTAACTTCTTAGAAAATAAATAAAAATAAATTGGTATTAAAATGAAAATATTTCTTATCATATACATTCTGTTACATTTAATAGATTGAAAATTACAGAAACTGGTTAAAAATATTCGCAGAATTATGTTAAACAAATATAATATACTACAAAAAATTGTTGGAGAAATCCAAAATAATCCTATTGTCATATAAGAAATAGAATCATAGATAGTAATAATTTGTTGCAGACAAATAAAACATAAAAAAAGTCAGTCATAATTGAAAAATTTGTCTTCCAGATATTAAGCAGACACTTTCCAATATTCTATTGATCATCCCATTGCCAATCTCATAATATAATTTTTCCTAGATAAATCTCCCTTAAAGTAGAACACATTACTCCTAGATGGCATCACTTATAAATCGTTAACAGTAAATGGTCAGTTCTTATCTTATACTCTAATTAAGAAATTCTGCACTTTTATTGTGTATTTTCTATTTATTAAAATTTCAAATTACACAAAAAATAACTTAAGATGAATAATAAGCTATATTTTCCTAGATAAATCTCCCTTAAAGTAGAACACATTACTCCTAGATGGCGTTACTTATAAATCGTTAACAGTAAATGGTCAGTTCTTATCTTATACTCTAATTAAGATTTTATGCACTTTTATTGTGTATTGTTTGTTTATTAAAATTCCAAATTAGACAAAAATAACTTAAGATGAATAATAAGCTATATTCTTTTGAACTTTTGGATTACACTCATTGAGTGGAGAAATCTGAAAGGCAAAATATACTCAGTTCCAAAAAAAGTGACGTACTTGATTTTTCGGATTATTTTAAAATCCTTTTAATTTTCAGACCTGTGCCTGTGGACCAATTTGAGTATACTATTTATTAGTTTATAGCTACTTTATTCTCTATGAGCGAGGTTGGAAGGAATGGTAAATTTTTCTATATTTCGTAGAAATTCATACACAATTTTCCTCACAAAATTTTAAAACACATTGTGAATAATACATGCATACAAGGAAAACGTTTACCTCTTATTGAATAAACAATTTATTAGTAACCGTTCTGCTCTTTTGCTCACTGTTCTATCTCTAATATTTTCCGATATACAACGTTTTTACGTAACCCTCGCCACAGCCATCTTTACGTACGTAAAGAAGGTTGTGCCCTCGCTTTTTCGCCGTTAATTATTGTGAAATGA
Source organism: Rhamnusium bicolor (assembly GCA_029963845.1). Lineage (NCBI taxonomy): Eukaryota > Metazoa > Arthropoda > Insecta > Coleoptera > Cerambycidae > Rhamnusium > Rhamnusium bicolor. Next base: position 45,219 of record JANEYF010005863.1, read on the forward strand.
TATCTATGGAGATCGCAGATGCTGTTGGCCTGGAAAACCAGTTTGCCACCTTCCCAAAAAACTAGATAATAAATTAAAGAAGAAGAAGAAACCAAATAAATCGGGACGTTTAATTCAACGTTTTTAATGAATAAACAATTACAAAGATAAACAATACAGAAAAATGAAACAATAAAAAATCAAGAGTAAGCATTGGAATGTTTAGTGTCTTGTATTACCGCCTCTACCAGTACTCAGAACTGGTAGAGGAACCTCCTCCTCTTCCGGTAATCCCAAAGATGCTAAATGTGAATCGAATGGGTACTTTTGGCCGCCCATTTCAATGTTACGATACCAGCACTGACCAAGAAATTTCACACTATTGCTAGCTGCTGTATATGCTGTATGTATCCTAATGCTGCGAGCATTATCTCTTGCATTAGGATAAAATTATCACTAACTAACGAGGTGAAAGGTAACACGTACTGCCGTAAAATGTTTTCTATATAAATTTGTACTCTCAACCGGGATATTTTTTTTCTGACGACCAGAATCCACCTTGCTACTGATGTAAACTCCGTAGATATCATTTCCCAATAATTAAAGGTGAAATCGGTGAAATCGTTGAAGGTGTCAGATATAGAGCATTGAGCAAAAAATAAAAATGTTTGTTAAAAATTGTTTATTTAATAAAGAGTAAACGTTTTCTTTGCACTTGCAAGTATTACTCACAAAGTGTGAACAAGTTGGCTATGAATTTCTTCGATAATATAGAAAAACATACTGTTCCTTCCAATCTCGCTCATAGAGAATTAATTTAGCTACAAATTGATAAAAAAATTTATTCGTATGGGTCCACCCATCGGCCTGAAAATTAAAAGAATTATCTGAAAAATCAAGTGCATCATACTTTTTTGGAACTGAGTGTAGTTAGAAAGCAATGAAAATTGAGGAACGGGCGATTTAATAAACAATAGCAAAACTAGAAAAGAAGTTTGCATTTTAGAATTAGTTAGAATATAAGATACGAACTGACCATTGAATGTTAACGATTTATAAGTGACAAGAAAAAAATTAATTAACGTTGTACACATACGGCATTTATTTTTCAACATTAAACTATAAATTTTAACTCATTCCTCGAACAAAATCGTTATGACCAAAGTATATTAATCATGACTACATTATCTACAAGATGATTTATATCTTAGAAGATATTATAAACAACTTAATCTTGTATAATTTGTATCCTAGTTTTAATTAGCTTTTGATGTGCTACTGAAACTTTTTTCATTGGAGCGATGGCTGCTTTTCAAAACCAGTTCACTTAAAATAAATACAGTGATTACGTAAAGTTTAAAATCTTGAAAGTTTTAAGTAAATCCTCAAAAACTCAATATCTTGATAAACGTCACGAAATTGCTTTTGATACTAATCTGTTAAAAGTAAGTTTACATGGAAGCTTTAATCTATTAAAGAATACAAAAAAAACAAGAAAACATGAAATATTATTTGAAAATATTTATTCATAATCAATTTTGGGTTCGCTTTTACGCTAGTCCAAGAGTGGAAAATAATTACCTAGATCTACTTCAAATTAAACGTTTATTAATTTAATACAAAATAAGTCAAGATTATAAACTGTTAATGCAGGATTACTTAAAAAAAAATTAAATATTTCCATTTAATCGTCACTATCTAATAAAATTTTAATATTTAGCAAAGTGAATTTAATTAATAGAGCTCGCCGTCAAGTGCTAAGCTACAATCAGTTAGTAATATATACAGACGATGCCAATAGTTTGAAATAATCCGAAAATCTTCAAATCTGTCACCTTTTTAAAAAATTGCTAAAACACATCGACATATTAATTTAAACGCACATATTTTGATATACAGGCGAACTTCTCTAACTCGAACCACCTAAAACACCCCGAAACTGTTCGAGTTAGAGAACATTTGAGTTAAAGAACATAATTTTAAAATGAAATATACATCAAGAATACAGAAACATATTTGAGTTACACAGAATTTCGAGATATAGATGTTCGAGTTACAGAAGTTCGACTGCATATCTTACACCTTTGGCCACGTAGTATTAGAACCATTTTTGGTTAAATATAAAATGTCAATGTAAATTTGTACATGTTTGATTATGAACTTTGTGTTCTTTCGCTGCTTCGAGATTTTTGGCAAAATTGAGTGAAAAATAACACATTGAAATTTTGACGATGGTTAGATATAGTTATAGAAAGAGAACACAAGCAGAGGTTTATGGTTTCTTCAACCAGTTGTATCCCAATTGAACCTTTTTACATCAGAAATGTGTTGGCAAACTGAAGAGAAAAATAAAGAATATGGAGAAAGTCAAGGATGCGATTGACAGTTTCAGTACAGAACAAGGCTCTGGATGTAATACTACATGAGAATAAAACCAAATTCCGTATATAAGAGATGATTTTTTATGGAGGATTCAGTTCTGCTAAATAATGATCGAAGGAAGCTGAACCTGACGATCAGTTTCCCAATATTTTTTTTCTAATGAAGCTACATACGCTCTAATGGCACGATGAACAGGTATAATTCCCGATATTTGTTATGAAATAACTCAAAGTAGAATCAAGAAGCCTATACATATCATGGAAAAATCAACTTTTGGATGTTACCCCTTGGTCATAGTATCACCAATACATCCTTTTTGCAACACAATTTGATTACCAAAATCTGCTCTAACCTTTTGCAACAAAACGTAATACCAGATTCTGCTACTTTACATCTATAGATTGGTCCAAAAATATTTGGTTACAACAAGGTTTAGTTCATCTTCATTATGGAGTTAAAGTACGACAATATGTTGATGAAACTTTCCAGAATAAGTAGATTGGCAATGCATGAAAACAGGCATAATAATAATATTGAAAACTTAATGGAAAACATTTTAACAGAAATTCACCGAATACCACCATTAGTTTTTAGTTACTAAGAAGTTTTAGAGATTATTTGAATCAGTGGACAGATGAAAGTACTAATAATAGTAGCAGTAGTAACATTTGAATCAGTGTACAAATGAAAGTAATAGTAGTAGTACTAGTAGTAGTAATAACATTTATTAGTTTCAGACAATCATTTACTAAAAAATTAGATACCGATGCGATGTCCGAAAACTAAATAATGATAAACACATAATTGACATGATCCCTATCTGATGGATAATTATTACATTAAGGCCCAAAAAAAAAAAAAAAAAAATGTTCTTGCATTATTAAAAATAGACCAATGAGCAAAGTGAACCATAAAAAACATCTTGAATCTGTAGAAACATATCTGATGCTATACAGTTATTATAGAAGTGCTCCAGTTTGTGATAACGACAACCAAGCTACTTCATAAATCTGCTTAAGAAGGTGAGTTTTGTACATATTTTTATAAAGTGTACCAGTATTAATAAAATTTATTTCCATTTATTTTATTTATTTATTATTAGTTATCACTTAGATATACAATGTACATGTGTGAACGTCATTTAACAGTTTAATAATAATGTGTAGGACTTAGCTTACAAAATGTAAGGAAATACATAAAAAAGAATTTAAAGCGAACGAAATAGTACAAAAACATACATCACAATATATAAAATATTTTTGTTTTTATTATTGTACTTATTCAAGTATTATGATATGATGCATACTCAGTACGTCTCTGTAGGATTAATGACCTTGGCCAGGCTTAATTATTAGTGTTAGTGAAAAAATTAATTTAACTTAAATGGTAGTTGTACTGAACACAAGTACATGTTGTATTTTTTGTAATCGCATAGTTTTAGTGGCAAACAGCCGGGAAAGTAGTTGTTTAAGAAATTAAATACTTCGTGCTTATCTGTGATAAGTTTTTTGTTAAGTATAAGTATAAAAATTTGTATGTAGCCTTTTCCTGTTATCATTAAAATTTTTTAACAGAATTTTTACTAAGAAAGAGCCCAATTGCATTAAAAGAATAAAGTTTTGGAGTTTTTATGAACAGACAATTTAAACAGTAGATTCTTTCAGGTAGAAGAGTTAGCTTTTAAAATGCCATTCGTGGTGCAATTTCTCAGAAATTATGTTTTTAAACATTTAATATTGTTGTTTCTTACCACAGGCTATAGACAAATGTACTCGGTTTAATCTCATGTTTTTTTTCCGGTCAATTGTTGTATAATATCCAGACAGAGTAAATTGCAATCACTTACTGTGATTACTTTTTTATGAATTTAGAAAATATTAAAAACGTGATATTATGTTGCTATATTTCCTTTTAATATATTACAATTAGCGCATAATCCGTATATAAGACCGCTTTAATAGGCATGAATTAAGGTAATATCAAAGTAATATCTTCATTGAAAATACGCAGAAATCACTAAAACGTTGTACATCAAATTGACGTGCTAACAAGGCGAATTCTTCTATTTTTTATACAAAACAAATTCAAGAACACGCGAGGTTTGTCGAGAAGATATTCAATAAGATGTGGGTTTTGTTCTTGTTGAGACTTCGCGGTGGTCTCCGTAATTATAGGTTTCGAAAATAATAATACTGGTATTCGAAATTTGAATCATGAGAACCTATCTTTAGTAAATGATCGTTCCAAACGAGAGTCTACTTAACCCTGTCTCTCAAGCTATTTAAGAGGAGCCAAGGTTGCCCATAAAATTTTGAATTATGGATTAGGTATGTACTAATTTTATGTAATCACGGTTATTGCCATTACTGTTAGATATATTTGTTTGGAAACAGTATTTACTTGCAAATAACATGCTTTATCATTTATCACTAACAATGAAAAGTTAAATGATGGATCAATTATTTCCATAAACATTATTCGGCAATTTATTTGTTATATTGGTGATTTCATGGCAAAAGGTGCCATATGGGAAAACTGAAATTTCACAGTAGGGCCAAAAGAAAGTTTTAATATGTATTAAATCATATATATTTTAAAAGTATGAAAAAAGTAATGCACATGAAATTAAATTGTAACTTTCTGAGTAAGATGAACCAAGTAACAACTCTATGTTTAAGGCGATTTTTGGAAAAAAAAATACCAATAGAACGTTTGGCCATACACATCTAGAAAAACGTTTTATGACATAAAGAGGTATTAGAAGAAAGAATCTTTTGTCATGCAAACCTGTTGATAGAACAATGTAATTTTACTTTTTATGCCAAAAGGGGATACCTCGCATTATAAAAAAGGACAACTTGTATTAAAGAACCTTTTGCCTTGATTGTTTTATTTAAATTTATATCAAGTATTCTATGGCAAAAAAGGTATTTTAAGAAGTATGTACTTATGGGTAATGCTCTCCCTTACAGTGCTGGCCTTTTTTCCACGACTGGACAGTAGATTGTTGCATCTAGATGCTGTCTTCGGATTTTGAAAATTAAGCATGGTTAAAATATTTCCACAATAAATGAGGTGTTGCAAGATTTTATAGAGAAAACTTGAGTACGATTTATGCCTGCGATTTTCAAGACTATTCATCGAGAATTCATTAAGAAAATCAGCATGTGGGTAGCCAATAGCAGGATAAGTGCCTTCTACTTTAAACTTAGCGTATTTTAAAGACCGCCGTTGATTCGCTCCAGATTTTGAGTATGTGTGTCGTAATAAGAACACCAAATTATTAAGACATTTTCAAGATGCGACCTAACATTTGTTGCGTACAAACGTATTAAAGTATTAGAGTTTGTAAACTGTGCGGAATGTCTTACATTAAAGTTTAGTATTTTGTAACTTTTAGAAACAGTATGGTTAATGTGATCCGCAAACGAAAGTTTTTTGTCGAATGTCACGTCCAAGTCACAACAATTGTCAGGACGGGAGACTGCATGATTGTTTACATTGTAATTAAATATTACAACATTACGTTTAGTTGTAAATATCATAGCATTACATTTAGCTTTGTTTAATGGTAATTAGTCTCTCATGAACCAGTTGTTAATGTTATTGAGGTTATTATGCAAGTCGATACAGTTATTTTCAGATGTGATGTTACAATATAGTTTCAAGTCGTCTACATAAGAAGGCAATTTAAAGTCAAATTTTTAACTGTCATTGGAAAACAAATTAAAAAGGAGTGGGCTTAAATTTGATCCTTGTGGGACTCCTGATGTGGCAAGGACTTCATTGGAGTTAACACCACAGTATACAACTTATTCCTTTCCATCACCAAGATACGAGCTGAAAAACCCGATAAGAGCGCCAAAGAAACCGAATGTATTAAGCTTTTAATAGTATTTTGTGATTCAGTATATCGAAGGCCTTAGAGAAGTTAGTATAAATGACATTTGTTTGTACACTCTTGTCTATAGAGTCTGATATAAATTATGTGATCTGAAGTAAATTAGTAACTGAGCGGCCTTTAAAGGATCCGTATTTTAAAGATGTTTTCTGATGTTTTACATGGTTAAAAATGTAATGGTGTAAAATGATTTCAAAGGCTTTAGCAAAGTTGTTTATTGTCACAATTGGACGATATTTACTAAGTGCAGATCTATCCCCTTTCTTAAAAACTGGGATAATTTTTGACAATTATCATTTGGAAGAGTTCAGCGATTAATTATATAATATTGTAAGAGATTTTGCAAAAATGGTAGCATAGTCACTCAGTAAGAAGGTAGGGATGCAATTAGGTCTGGATTAATTTAGGTTTCATTTGGTTTTAAGGTATATAATATTTCAGTTTCTGTGAAGCAGATTAAGTTTAAATTCAAGCCAGATGTTACATGAGAATTATAAAAATCTGATAGGAGACTCAGGTAATTAATAAGACTGCTGAATAAAAAAAATCAGCAAAAGTATTTGCGATAAGGTGAGGATGTTCATTTTTTAATTTTTACTAGTGTAACTTGCATGTTTTATCTACTCTTTATTTTTATAAACGACTTACTGACTTGCAGTAATGTACATTTAGGTATTTAAGGTGTTAATAAACTATCTATAAAACTACGCTCAACAACAATTTTTTTCAATGTTGATTAAATATTGATTAAAGCTGTCCACATGAAGGACTTTATTGCACAATACAGATTATTCGTAAAATTTTAATTGAAAATATGATTATTTTTTGAAATACACGTTTCACAAAAACATTTGTTTCACATACAGTGTAGTGAGATTTTTTTCGTAGACTATAATTTTAAATTCAAGATAAACCACAAGATAAAAATCATCTAAAGCAAAATACATAAATTCTTGTCAAGAACAGTTTCCCATGTCTAATTTTGTGATATGATAAAACTAGTCTGTGCAGGACATTATTAAATTATCAATAGATAAATGGAAAACTTACAGACACATGAGCTTCACAAGTGACCGAAATGGATTGGATATGAATTAAATTTCATGGTTAATTAGTAAATCTAGTGTTAACCCCTTATGTGGGGCCACCATGATCAGCTAGTTCACTTAGTGTGGAGACGATTATCAATACAACGAAAATAAGATTAGAAGATTACTTTTATTTCACAAATATATTTATTTCTGTATATTCTAAATTGAGGAAAATGTGGTTCTTGTAAATGTGCAGTAAACATATTGTGGAAATTTGTGTAAAAAGTATTAAAGCATTATTTTTCGAAAACCGTAATCTGTAACCATGATTTAAACTTTTTTAATTTCACTATCTAGTTAGGGGCAGCTTAGCTGAATAAAATGTATTATTGTTTACCGTGAATCCTTTTGTTTAAATATATAAATAGAATTATTTGCTCTTTGGCAGCTGCTATATAAATGACCTTTTCAGTTCCAAAAAAACAATTGTGTTGAAAACTTGGAACTTATGTTTGTTTACAAATTATTTTTGGTGAGGTGGATATATAAGAATTTTGTTCCTATTATTTGCTTTACAATTAGACCACTTAAAAGACCACCTCATAGTTGAAAATTCCTTCTGAATGTTGTATTATTTTTACAACCTTACACCAAGAATTTCATTGTTTAGAGAATACATTTTTACAAAGATTTTATTGCAATTCCTTTAGTCATCAACATGTGAACTGGTATAATAACATCGATTAGAGACAAAACCAAGCCAACGTATTCTCTAGTTTAATAGATAAGACGGTATTTGTACACCATTCATAAAAAACAAAAAATTGCAAATAAATATTTGAGATTTGGTTTATTTTAGTAATAAGATAAAAAATATACGAGTGTTGTAAGGATGTATTATGTATATTCAATAATTAACAATAAAAACAAAATGTGATTCTCAATTATAATAGCAAGGTAGTACGAAATTGTAGCCATTATGAAATTTCTGTCTTCTGATTTGGTAGTCAGCTCAGTTCACTAAATTTTAGTGCCCTCAAAAAATAATCAAATTGAATCAAAATAATTCCGCAACTTACCTTCAGGCAATTAATACATACATCTAAATTACAATTTTTATTGGAAATGAAAAATGGTCACTTTGTCAAAAAAAATTTTTATTGATGCTATCGGTTTCGTGAATTATTATTTCACATAATCAGGTAAATAAATTTTATCAGTAGCGTCAATAAAAATTTTCATTTTCATTATGAATAACTTACATGGGATAAACCCTTGACGGTATTATTTTTATTTAATTCTTTTCTAAAAGCAAAATATATGCAAATTTTGGAAAACTTGAAATTTTCTCTGAGGTACATAATAGGTATCGTTTTAACACAAACCACCAGAATACCATAGACTGCACTCTATTAATAAAAGAGTATTATTAAGGGCAAATATACTTGGAAGCAAATATATTTTTTTAAATCCAGTCTTGAAAGAATTCCTATTGCATTATTTAAGTTAGAATAAAACGTTCATAAAACTATGGAACAATCATTTGGCTTTTTAAAATGTTACTTGATTAGTAATATCACAAAGCAAAAGAACGAATATTAGCCATAAAAGCTGGAAGAAGGGATGTTGTCGGTGTTAATCCAATCAAACTTCATCGTATACAGCACTGGCGGTTCTTCTATAGGGTCATTTGGTCAATGACCCTCCCACATACAAATAATTTTCTTGCAGTTTAAAAATATATAATACATATTTTTAATATTCTTAAAAAAATATATTAAAGTTTCTAGTTCATTCTATGCACAATACTATTCAAATATCTAGATCGCAGGATATCGTATCCCTCCGAGCACCGAGCCTCTATTCATTACATTATTCATTTATAGAATTTAAAAATCTTGGGTCAGTCCACAACTTGTCCTCAAAGCTAGCTACGGACCGAATTTACAACGAATTAAAGTGAAATAGACTTATGCGCGAATCGTCAGAAAGCAAAAAGAGACAGAAAACACTGGCGGGGACAATGTCCCTGACACATTTTACGGAAAACGGTAACGTACGAAGTTCAATAGTGAATAGAGCAGTTTTAATGCTGACTAGGTACGCGTTGGTCGGTAAATTCTGTCGCGTTGTTTTTAATGTTTTTATTTGTGAACATTTTATTAGTAAATCTCTACTTGTGAAATTAAGTAAAACAGTGTTTTTGGTATTTACTATTAAATATGAGGGTTGTACAAAATATATTAAAACTGAAAGATGGACATAAGTTGAGTTATGAATAAAGTAAAGCAGTTTTTGTGTTTAGATACGTTTTAGGCGGTGTTGTATGTAAGAGATTTTGAAAATTTATTCAACCTTAAGGAACGACATCGCAGCATTTGACAGATGTAATTTTAAAAGAGTTAGAATATCTGAAAATTAATGAAAGTCCTGAAAAATTGTTAGCACAAAGTTATGATGGAGTATCAGTAATGAGTGGTGCTTTTGGAGGTGTACAAGCCAAAATTAAAGAAAGTTATCCTTCAGCAAATTTTATTCATTGTTACGCTATTCAACTAAATTTAATTTTACAAAAAGCATCAAGTCAGGATAAAAAGCATAATTTTTTTTTCTAATTTACATAGCTTTTCTTCATTCTTTGGAAAATCGTCAAAAAGAACAGCCGTGTTAGATAATGTTGTTAAGGTGAGATTACCTAAAGCGGCTCCAACACGATAGAATTTTAATACAAAGTGCATAGAGACTGTTTATACCTATCGAACAGAATGATTAGATTGTTTAAAAAAAATCATTGATAATGAATCAGAAAACAACACTTTAAACCAGTTATTGGTTTAAAAAACTACTTTACAAAATGAACATTTTCTTTACTGGTTAAATTTTTTTCATTTAGTTATGCCTGATTGTGATATATTGTTCAATCAATTACAAAAATGTAATATTGATGTCATACCAGTAAATAAGTGTATTGGCGTTTTTAATAGTAAAATTGAAGACATCAGAAATAAAATTTTGAATGACTATTTGGCGGAGACATCCATGCAGTCTGCCCAGAGATGTAAAACGGAAGAATCAAAAAGGAGAATTTCATTAGAAGTTTGTGATATAATTACATCTGAGATCAAAAACAGGTTTGGCTTCAGCAGTGTCTCAAGTATTTCACGCAGATCGATTTAAAGATTATAAAAAAAAGCTTTCCTCAAGATATGTTTAAATTAGTAAAAACGGAGTATCCAGTCATAAATCATTTGAAACTTTAAACTCAATTAGAAGTATTATATAGCCGAGAAGATTTTTCCAATAGTGAAGGTGCAGTTGCTTTGTTACAGCTTTTTATTAACAATAATTTGTGCAATACTTTTTCTGAAAGTGTCAAACTGTTAAAAATCTTGTGTACTCTTCCTATGACTACCGTCGAAAGTGAACGTTGTTTTCCACCTTAAAAAGAATAAAGACATTTTTAAGAAATACCATGGGTCAGGAAAGGTTAATTTCTTTAGATATGCTTACCATAGAAAGCGTATTAATAGAGAAGATAAAAGACTTTAATGAAAAAGCAATTGACCACTTTGCATCTCAAAAAGACCGGAGGATCGACTTGGAATTTAAATCACTTTAAAAGGTAGGTAATACGGTAAACTTTTCTAATTGACCTCCCTATCTCTTGACCCACGAACCGCCACTGGTACACAGGTAGGTGTGACTAAATTTTTAGATTTGCCAGGGACACATTTTGCATATACATATTACACTGCGTCACATCAGAAAACACTGTCATATAAAACTTTTTAAAATAATTTTCAATGATAGGTCAGCCAGTTTTCATAAATGAAAATTTATTGTTTAATCTCAATCTATGAAGCCGTAGACACAGTGTGATGTGTGTTACTACATCATTTATTTGAAGGGGCATGGTATTCGTGTGGGTAAAGTGCTTATAGCTATTTACTCGGTACAGAGTATCCATGCTTCGAATCCATCCCGGAGCAAGTAATTTTATTTGTAATTTGTATCGATTTAAGATGGGAGAGAACTGTCGATGCCCTAGATGTGATTCGGACTTTACAATAAAATGTAGGGCTTCGTCTCTCTTTACTTAACATAAAATCCTAGCATTTTCCAAGAGTTACTTCGGTGACTTTAGAGGCAGAAAACATTTAAGAAAACATTTAGATACCTACATTAATATTCTGTTTCATATGTTCACTATTCGATAAAACATTCGGTATATATGTTATATTTTCTGAAATATGCATTCATTGAATAAGTCTTTAAATGTAAAAATTAACGAGTTTTTATTTGTCATAATATTTCCAAGCGAAGCAGTTTCTGTTACTTCCTCAAGCAACGCTTGTTTATAAAGAGGAAATTCCCGTGTACGAAATGTTTCAGCAACGTGATTAATTAGAGGGGACATAGTGACTGTTTAAGTAAATAATATGAAATGTATTAATCCGACATCAAAAGATTCGAATCGTTTGAAATAAAATCCTCCAACTACTTAATGTCTGTCATAAATGTGGATCGATGCCAAGTGGACTGTTCTTTGTCATTTCTATAACTCGTAGATATTGTACAACTGCACTGGATACATCAAATCCAATTAGAATTAATATTAACACCAACCAAAATAAAAGGGAAGGTTATTTCATTGTTCCTATGATTTATGTGTTCTTCTAATTTGTTTAATGCTTTTTGTTTGAAAAATGAGCAGTTCAAATGCGTTTCTTGGATCTGTGCTAAAATCATACATTTGTGCTACATATGAAAATTCTTTCTTGGAATTTTTTTTTAAATGAATTTATTTCTTAATCTTTACTTTTCAGCTTTTAGTATCATCTTATTCTATGCATGTTCTGCCCTATCAAATATTGACATTTCTCACAAGTTACGTGAATTTAGTGATCTATAACTAAATTTCTCTAGTATTGTAGCGACTATTAAATTGTAGAAGATTTTACAAGAAATTTCTTTCAATATTTTAGCAAAACATCTACTACTTTAAAGAGTAAAGAATATTTAATTGAACATGTAATACTTGGAAAACTATTTTGTGCCTTAGGGCACACTTAAATTATATCACTGCTATTATCGTCAAATAGTTTGAAAACTTCAAGTTCTTTCGTTTAAACTTTTTAAAAGAATAGCACGAATGGTTTCTAGAAACTAATTAAAATGTTAAAAATAACAGAATTAAATATTATATGAATGAATGAAAATTTGGTTTAATTATTATTTATAATTTTTACTGGACTATTCGTAACGCAATATTTATTTTTACTTAAAAACATCCAACTGCTGTGAGGCAATGAAACCTAATATGTATTTCAAAAGCGTCTTTGATCTTGAGTCCTTTTAAAAAAGTTATGCTACCATTTTTTTTAGAGCAATTGAATCAAAACTTTTGCACTTTCATAAAAGCCAAACCTTTGAATTTTATTTGTGCAATTTAATTAAGATAAAATAATGAAAAGAAAGTACGCTTGAGTAGAAGACTATTAATTTCTTCCAATTATATTTAAATGAAGTCAGGAAAACCAGTGTTTGACAAAAAAATATCAGAGAGAGGCTCGGCTGGTCCTTTCAAATTAGAATTGCTTATTAAATTCAAACATTATTTCATGTTCTTTACAAGCAGTAGTTAAAATAGTATATAGTATAAGTTGTATAATACATGATAACACAGCAACTATACAGGGTGTTTAAAAACATCCGCTAGATTTTAAAGCATAATTTTATGGCGGGAAATAAGGAGAACACTTCATATACGTGTATGTCCTAAACAGCTTCGCTTATAAGATATGTCGAGTCGAAAATTAAACAAAATCTATTTTTTTGACACATCGTATCTATTTAAATAAAATTTCTGTATCTAGTAATCTAAAATATCCACTATTTTGATTCTTAAATTTATAATATGATTTATATATTAAGTTTCTTCAGGTACCTTTTGTGAAAGACTTAAAACTATAATGCAATATTCATCAAAATTCGACTATGTGATACCAAAATGGCGCACGGCGAGTATGTAGCATATAAATGTCTTACATATTAATACGTTCCTTTAATATAGTTGATGAGACATCGTTTAAAACATTTTATAAATGAATGGTAATCACTATGATTAATGAGGAGAAAGCTAAGTTCAAATGCCTCAAACATATAGACAAATTGACAGACCTCTTATTGGAAGATGATGGGATTTAAATTTATTAGGTATGAGTTCTATAATGCTCGATACTATTAACGTTTTTTAATTTATTTGCTAAATTACACCTCAGTGTGAAGCCGCTTAAAATACGGACTTATCCGTATACAGAGTACGTAAAATGTATGGAGCCATATTCTGGATGTATAATATTAATTTTATGGAAAAAGATATATTAGCTGCTAGCATAAGTTAATTTCAACATTTTCTTTTCCTATTATTTTATTATGATTTCTTAGAGTCGTAAGATAATGACTAATGAATATATTTTTAGTAGTATTTTGTAAATATCGCTACTTTATTGGTAGTGAGAATAGTTATACAAGAGAAATGTCTCTTGGATGAAGCTCAGTAAGCGTGCACCTAGACAATTTGTAATACTTCGGCTAATATCACTAGACAGCAGGCAGAATAGTCTTTGGAACAAATTGTTGCTGATTTCAAAAGAAAATCTCGGAAATGTTATTCTATTAGAAGATAAACTTATAAAATGTATAATGGTAATGTGGATTACAAAATTATTAAATGTGAAAACTTTTGCAAAATGATGAGTTAATACTGGAACAAGAAAGGTAATTAGAATAGTCGAATGAACAGAGCAATCACATTGAATATAGTACAGGAACGTCAGCTGTTGTCGAAGCAGTATTAACTAATAGATTAGCTCTATGGACGGTTCGGTGACAAAGATACATTTAATAAAGATAAAATCAATTCAAGTATGAGTAAAGAATTTTTTCTTGTATTAAGTGTGGTAATAACCACGAAATAAATAAATATCCTACCGACTGCGCCAGATTATATTTTAATATATCTTCATATGAAGGTAGATAATTGATATTACACAGTGGTACCAAAGATTCTATTTTATTGATTCTCCATGACAACCACACATCAACCGCTTGTGATTAACTTTACAACGTCATAGCTACTATGTTACACTAAGTATTAAATGCAATTTTTATTTAACATGTCAGTCAGCTATCGTCCTCAAAGTTCTGTGGTATGAATTTTTAAGAAGAAAAGTTTCAATTACATAAAATTAGGTTAATGCAAGGACTATCAGATGATACTTATAATAGACGTTTAAAACGTAAGGAACAATTTTCTAAATAACATAATCAGACGTAAAATGTACTTTATGTTTTACCTAAATGACGACGCAATTGTAGGTATTGGGCACGTGATAATCTTCACTGGATGAGAGATAATTTTCGT
>JANEYF010005865.1:0-119763 GCA_029963845.1 Rhamnusium bicolor
TCGTTGAACCATTTAAAACGAAAACGGGTGAAATTTATATTTAATTAAGATTTTGTGAACTGAATCCTTGCATAGTCCCGATTCCAGAGCAGCTTGTCTTAATGACATCATTGGAAATGCATGAAAATATTCCGGAATTGCTATTTCTACGTTTCCGTCATCAACAATAGGTTTCCGCTTTTGAATTGTTGCCATGACAGAGCCATAGTTTTTAAAATTATCTAATATGCGTTTTACAGTGTTTGGTGAGGGTTTCCGTTTCCGTGTGGATATCGAGTAGCAAATATACTACAAGTTTTTGATATTACTTTATCACATTCTCCATAAATAATAAACAAATTCAAAAAGTCTTCGTGGATGTAATTTAAACGCGGTGGCATTTTTCGACATAAGAGAAAGACTGACATGACTGATTGTTTCTAATCATGGCTAATTGATAAAATTTTTACTAAAAATTCTTGAAACGGCTGGGTTTAGGTATAGGATATTGAAGCACCCCAACACTTGGTTGCTTCATCGCGAATAAATTTCCTATATTTTTTACATAAAACTAAATTATTCCCAAGCATTTATCTCATTAAATTCCAAATTAATTATTACACAAAAAGGTTAAACCATTTTCTTAGAATTTTTGGCAGAAAACGTATGCATTCAAACTATAGAGTCTAAATTATTCAGCTAAGTAAAATAACGCACAGTATTCATTTAATATTTTAAAACATTCACAAAACTGTACACAATCTTAAAGCATTCTCCAGCCCAGAAGAGATAACATAAACAAACCGACGTAAACACGTAGGGTTGTAAGAGTTTTACTAAGAATAGGGTCAAAGGCTAATAAACATAGAGTCATTATATCACGTCTCACCTAAAGCATCTTGAGTTTAATTTCGAGGGTAGAGCACAAGTTGGCGTTTGGCTATCGCCTTCTAGCTTGCAGGCTTGGACAACGAACTCACTCACGGGAAATCATATAAATACGCGGGATTTCCTACGATCTAAGTCACATCTCTGACAGCCCCAAGCTATACGCTTTGGTTCTAAGGAATCGGGTATGAAGAGATTGTCAGGTCTCCGTGGCAGAGTCGTGTCACATCTCTGACAACACCAAGCTTTACGCTTTGGTTCTAAGCAATCGGGTACGAAGAGATTGTACGACTTCCTGTAATATAGTTGTGCTCCAGGTCAACTCTCTGACAGTTTACGCTTTGGTTCGACGGGATTGGGAAATAAAAGAGTGGCCCTCTCTCGGAGTTATAACTAGCCACCAACATTGGGAGCCGCGCTTCATTAGCGTGCACTAGCCAACGACGCCGCCATCGACATGAAGGCGAGTCACTCAGGTGTTACTCAAGAACCCGAGGGAGTGGGCCTCGCGGAACTCTCCGTGTATACCAGAATTGGTAAGGACGGCATTTAAATAATTTGTTATACTGCGTTGCCATTTCCTACGTACTCGAGCTCACTAAAATTCAACAAACTAATTCAATTTCTTTGTTCCCAGTGAAATGGCAACGCTAATCAGAGTACGACTCTATATGCTTAGGTTTCGCGGTTTTTAACAATATCTGACCGGTGGTACCAAATGATTTACAGATAGGGTTTTTCTGTTATAATGCACTGCTCATTACATGTTTATTAATAATTAGTAGAGTCGATATTAATTCCGATAGGATCAGTAATAGTAGCTGGAACTTTCATTCATTTTTCCAAATCAAGTTAGGTCAAAATAAGATAATGTACAAAATATTAGTGTCCAGTTGAATCTGCAATATCTATAACTTTATCAAATTTCACTACCCATATGGGGATCAGAGTGTAACTATCAGATGTGTGCGGTTAGGCGCCGACAACAAAGACATGCAGTTCACCCCACCCGCTGAGTTGTCTGACCACGGATCTTGTCTCTCGACAGAGGATCCGGGGCCAGATGACCAGTGTATACCGCTTAATGCTTTATGGCTATCGCTCCCATAAGCGTGCCGAAATACAAGCGACGCCTGCTAAACCCTTTAACAAATCTACGGAGCAGTTCGTTTTATGTTGGTTTAAACCTTGATTGGTGGCATACATTCGACACACCCAAAACAATACGGGCAGTTGTTCGTCATATGTCGGAGTTCCGCATATGCATCGAATTTTCGTTGGCTAGCGTCAGTTGTATTTATGGTACTGTTTTATGGTGACAACGAGCCCGCAAATTAAATAACAAGGCATGGTTGTCGGTCTCTGCCCGGCTCATGTGACAGGGATCACATACAAGGGAAGTTTCTCTTGCACCCATATGTAGAGTTCTACATATGTCATTTAAACTACGAAGCAAAAGTTTCCGCGCATGTACCCAGGTTTGGTTACATTGCAGGTTCAACTAGTTAAATCTCAATGTATTTCTTGTGGACCGTTGTCTACCGTACATGTAACAAGTTTTTGTTCATGTTATGTTCTGTAATATATTTTTTATAGACAGGTGTCTAAGTATAGAAATAAAAGGTGTGAAAACGTTATTTGAGTTTCCTTAAATTATCTCTACTTTCAGGTACAAAAATGAATTCTAAGCAAATTAGTAATAATAAACATAAAGTCAAATCTTATATTAAGTATTCTTTTAAGACAGATATCAGTGCAGTGCAGGTTAAGGGTCATAATAATTGCTAAAAGTATAGAAATCAACTTAAAGCTAATTAAATCCAATAAATGAAACAAAGTAAAACCAAACTTTATAAACGTACCTGGGAAGTTACAATCGCACAACAAATTTTGGTCCTACCACTAAAACTAGACGATCACGAAAAAGGCCAATTAATTAATTAAGTATTACCTGTCGCTTCACGACAGGTGAGACTTAGTAAAAGGGAAATTAAGTAAATAGTCAAATTAATAAAATCAGAATATCTACGAAAGTAAATATTCGACACGACAATAAACAATAAAATAATCGAGGGGGGTTGGGCCGTTACAGTATCCTACATGTTTTTGACTTAGAATTTTATGCTCTTTTTCGAAAACCCTAAAATATATAGGTTATTCCATTTAAAATAAGCAAGTTGTTGGTATCGACTTCCGGTATAACTGGAGAGTGCCAGATGCTTGTAATTATTTTCGTTGGATTGATCACACTCGCATTAGTAATTCCCTAAGTTTTCAAAATTTTCTGGTGCGTACTTTTCGCTATATCGATCGATGCAGTTCTTGGTGTGACACCCTTTATATACCTGTAGGAAAATTAGTCCATGTCCTGGACAAAGAGCAGATAATCTTTCTCCTGAATATGATGGTATTCTGCCAATAATTGTAGAACGTGTTCTTATCTAAAATTGACAGCTTTGTGAATGGGTGCGCTTCCATCCACACATAACTTAATTAGACAATGTGTTATTACGATAAATTATTTTATTTACACAGCATTATCGTGTATCATTAGTGTATTAGGAAAATTATGTTTTGTATCTTTAGACTAAGATTACAAAAATTACATTTAATGTAAAATGGAAAACTAAAAATTATTATATAAAAAAAATTGATGTTTGAAATGTCACTTATTTGGTATCGTTCGATTTAGAAAACTGTGCAGAATTCAGAAATGCAGTAATATACAGGGTGTTCCATTTAAAAATCGAAAGTTAGTGTCACGTCCGGCGAAACCGGCAGTGAAAAGAAATCACCTGTATGTTAAAAAGTGCCGCTTATTATGTATATAAGATATCCCAAAATACAGTCAATTATCTTCAAAACTAAAGGAGAATAGGGGGGTGTACCATGATCCTGTTACACTTGGTACATCTGTAATATATACAATCACTATAACCAGGTATCGAGGCTTAAAGGTGCAAGGGCTTTGCGGGTATTCGTGACTCCCATGTAAAATTATAAGCAGCTTGGCAGCTTGTCCAGTGGTAGCTCCAGTTCAATTATCTTAACAACATGAAAGCGTGCGGTTGGTTGTGCTATGTTCTCGCATAAGACGCTCTTCTAGTTTCTCGACTCTGATCAAGACGTATGGTCTATTGTTTACATAATTCAACTCTATTGACGATTCATATACGGATTTTTAAATAATTGCAGTTCTAACTGATGCTGTAAGGCTCCGTTTTTATTATTAACTTTAAAAATACAGATCATTCAATGTAACTTATTTACAAATAACTAATTATACATTTTAAAATTGTTAAAGCATTGCTATAAATTGTTACGTTTAATTTAATCATATTTTCGGTAGATATTTACACTTATTACGTAAGTTATGTTACACTAAAATATTTCAAAATAATTTATTATGACTAAAATAATATAGTAATCGAATAATATCCCTGATGCGAAAAACAAATATAATTTAATAAATATGTAAATGTAAACATAATATATATTGTTCAGCTGAAAATTTATAGATATTATATTGAATTTGTTTCATAAAGCATTATAAATTATTTATTAATTTGTTTCATTATTTGTTGTCATGAGTATTTTACTATTAAAAATATATATAGAATATTACACAAATAGTGTGACAAATGACATACCTGAAACAAATAAAGGAAAGTTGACAATTTTTTCGTTCTAATGTTAACTGTTGAAGTAATACAGGGCCGTTTGTTGACCCCATCCTCTGCGTATTTTTTGAAACGAACTTTTTAAAAATGTTTTCAAATGCTATAGTTAACCAACATAACTCACGTAGCAAATTTTTAATCATCTCAGAAACATGGATGTTAATCACAAATAAAATGAAGAAAACTTATATTTACATTGTTACAGCAGATGGCAATTTTAGCTGGGACACACTGAATACGCTAATAAATAAAATTAGGTATGATAGTACCATCTTCTGTTTCATTTTCTGCTTGTGTAAATAAGTAAAAAAAAAATGGTGGCTAATGTGCATTTGGTACATAATAAATAAAATCATCGACCTACCTCACACATTATTGGTTTTCTAATTCCGTCGCAGCTGGTTATCAACTTATATACTCCACAAATAAAACTTGTGTTCTATATTACTTATATTTAATGAGAAAAATAAAATCGGAATTTTTAAACGTCGTTAAATTATATATTTGTGTACGAAGGAAGCAATAAAAAAGCGATACGGATATTTTCACATAAATATTGCCACCCTTGTTATTAATTCACGAATAGATTCGCTATATAAACTTTGACGATTCCCCGTTGGTGGTATGAATTATTGTTTTTACCATTATCGTTATTATTAATGGCGAATTTATCACGAAAGTAATTTGTTTGAAGGTACTACGTTTCTTGAGAGACCATAAATCATCCAAACCCTATGATATTGTGTTATGGAGACTATTATATGTATAGTGTGCATGTATATTTGACCAATTTATCTTTATTTTAAAATATGTGACAGTTTAGAACACTGTTGAGAAAGGGCTAGAATTTGGGGTAACGTATCAATTCAGACATGAATAAATAGTTTTGGACTATAAATTATCTACGACTTAAAAGGAAACAGTTAAGTAACAAAACAAATGTATTTCAGTGTTTAAAGAGATTGACATAAAAGAAACAATTTTACAAAAATAACAAATTAAAATTAGTTAGTGCTAGTATCGAATGTCGTGAAGTCGCTGTTTATATGTCAGAAAACTGCTTTTAAATACAAGGGAATGTTAAAGCAAATGATTATAAAGGGTGTCTGGGACTAAC
This sequence comes from Rhamnusium bicolor, assembly GCA_029963845.1. Classification (NCBI taxonomy): domain Eukaryota; kingdom Metazoa; phylum Arthropoda; class Insecta; order Coleoptera; family Cerambycidae; genus Rhamnusium; species Rhamnusium bicolor. Next base: position 5,665 of record JANEYF010005865.1, read on the forward strand.
ATCAGAATTATCAACTTTTATTTCCTTCTTCGCATACAAAAATGTGTTTTCTTGTTTTCTAAAAAAATATATTAAACAAATTAATTAAATAGAGATTAAATTAAATTTTGAGATTGGGGAAGTAAGTTAACACTTATGGGAATGATTGTAAAGCAAGTTCTCTTTTATAAATTATAAATATGGCGTTTACCGCACGCCTACTTAATTGTACTGAGCGATTTTATGCGGTTGTCTCGTCTCTATACTCGAAAATCGTGCAGTGAGCAGCGTTTATTTTCTAACGGAACATCTCAGTAATAAAATCTCAGTCGTGGTAAATCGATAATATATAATGTATAAAAAAGTCCACAAAAATCCTGAAAATCAGATATTGAAAGACGAATTTAGAACATACAGGGATAGTTTAAAAAGTACCACACAGGAAGCAGAAATAAATTTAATTAAAAAACAAATTAATGAGAATCGTAACTGCTCAAAAAAACTATGGAAAGTTGTGAAAAATATTATTGGTCAAACCAAAACGGAAATCAATGAAATATACAAAACAAAAGATGAAAATGGAGAACTGATTACGAATAAAGAATAAATTGCTGAACAAATTGTTATGCATTATAGAAATGTAAAAAACAGGGGTTTTCTTTGTAGGTTGACTTTAATTTTCTTTTTATGTATCATTTTATTTTATAGCTAGTAGCCAATTGTGTGCGAGTAGTGGATGGAATAATGAGATAGATATACGTTTAACCTGGTGGGGAGCGCTCACGGACTTTTACATAGAGTTGTGTGATTTCGTCTACGTCTCGAAGAGAGGAGGAGTGTAGATTAGAACGACGCAACGTATTGGCTGTGAAAAAAATTTAATCTACACTCCTCCTCTCTTCGAGAAGAGGAGTGTAAATGACACAATGATACGCAAAAGTCCGTGAGCGCTTCCCACCAGGTTGAACGTATATCTATCTTATTATTCCATCCATTACTCGCACACAATTGGCTACCAAGCTATAAAATAAAATGACACATAAAAAGAAAAGTAAAGTCAACCTACAAAGAAAACCCCGCGCATTTAGTCATTTCAGCTTTTACTCGGACCGGGGCCCACAATTAGCTTCCAAACGGTTATACTTCGTATTATTTGTATTTTACAAATGTACCATCTGACAGCTTTGTCTTTGCGGAACACTTCCTATTTCGCTTGTTTGTCTACATATTACCATATTTGTATGGAACCTTATACATATTTTATTTTAATAAATTAACTATATTTTAATTATTTTTTTAAATCTTTTATTTAACGTTGGCCTCTTTCCGCTACCAGGGCCAATCATCGATTCCAGGTGACGAGCTACACCCAACCCGTAAATGTTGCCGACCCTCTTCTCTGTCGAAGAGTAGGGATTTTTTAATTGCCTAACTTTTAATAGACAAGGGACCAACAGCTTTACGTCCCTTCCGAAAGATGGTATATCACCTACACAATCCTCGCCTAAGATTGTATAGCTTCTACGCATACCGCTAGAAGACGGGATAGGTCGCCGAGTTTCTGTCACAAATATGGCAAGGCTTTGTTTGTGTTTTGAAGACCTGTTTCTCAATGTCGATTTTAATTATACGGAGTGGTAAAGTAGCCTGTTCCTAGCCTCGTGAAATTTTCTCTGTGCCTTTGGCTATGCTAGCAGAGCTGAGCAAGACTTCAGCAACTCCTCTTCGGCGGTTCTGGCTTCAGGGACCTGTTTCTACCTCAGACTTTGTAGCTGAAGGATTTAATCAAGAGGCTTATGCATTTTATTTATTTATTAGGGTTAAAAAAAAATCTGCACAGAGGGTCCCTGGCAATTTGGCTGTTTCCTAGCCTGAAAATGATTTTATGAAATGCTCAAAATAATTTTTCAGTCAACTTTTATGAAAAAATAAAATTGAACAGGGGTCTGTGCAAAAATGTCTCTTTACTTCAATGCGAATGTTTTTAGAACTATGAAATTGGTTTTTTCAAAGTCGCTGAAGGACAAAAAATAATTTGAACAGAGGGTTCCTTACAAAATTGAATTTTACTAGTGAGATCGAGTGATAGGTGAGAGTGTAAAACTTTTTTGACTAAGTTTTTAGGACGAAAAATAAAATTGGACAGGGAACACTTTAGATGAACGTAAATTTCATAATCACAAAACACTTTCAAGAAATGTCTTGAAAAATTGTTGAAATTCAACAGATCAGATGGCAATTTTTGTGGCAGCCTAGTAAACACCCGGGAAACTTAGAACTAACCAAATTTTGTTGAATAAATTGAATAAATGAATTTTAAGTCGAGTGAAGCTTTAATTTTGAAACAAGTTAAATTTTTTAATATAAAACTGAGGCTTATCTTAACAAAACTAACATCGCGAAAAAAATTATTTTGAAAAATGATTCTGTCTCTAAGTATGTAAGTCAATTCCTTACCTTGTCCTCAGAGATCTCAGACGATGATGTTCTTTTGCAAAAACGTTTAATTTTTTATTGTTAGAGAACCTACGTCCGTAGGAGCCTGCTTGTGGTTTTTTAAGTTTAATAAATAAAGAACAATGTAGATTTTTACAGTAAAATCTGATGTCGGAAGACTCCTCAAGCCAAAATCCACGAATGATAAATGCTGTCGAAGAAGTGCTTCTGATTTTCTGCGGTGAATGTTGTAAAAATACTTTATAGGTGGTGGACGCTGTCTTCTGGTCTGGAATACCAAAATATAAGCCAGCCTTGTGCGTAGAGAAATGTTTTATTGCCTATTTTACGACTTCTGTGGCCCGAGTGAAACGGTCAACGAAAGACTGTCCAAACGGCTCTAGATCAGTCGGTATTTAATAATGGGGTTTACACTCGGTTTTAAATTAATTATTTGACGTTCGCGGAGGGACATCAAGTCTGTATGAATACAAAAGTGAAAAATTTATACTTAAAAAATGAATATAGTACCACGATGCTTGCTCGTCAGTATGTAGTGGTTGAATTCTTATACATTTAAAATGAATATATTACTTAAGAAATTAATTGAGTACCACGATGTTCTCGCGATGAAGCTGTGTGGTAGAATTATCTTAACTTGTCTGAAATTTTATATTTATAGAGGTTGTGTCGTCATCTATTGCGATGTTAACATGACGTCATGTTTTTAAAAGTACGTAGTAAAAATAAAAGCTACCCCGCTCTAAAGCTTCCGATTTAGTAAAAGCTCCGACACGACTGTCTGGATGACTGGTCTGCTACACGGTGTACCAAACTCTATTTTACAAGTTTAAGTCTCGTATAGATAAAGCTGGCGGTTGATGAGGCACTGTGGAAACAATGATTGTTGCCTGAAATTATTATAATTATTCCTAAACTATTTTACTTCGATATTAGTTGTTATTCATTTAATTGACTTTGTAAAAATTCATTTTTAGGTGTGTGCGACTAGCATCTTTTAAAACTTACATATAGAAATACAGAAATTTAACTCTTTTTTTTAATGAAAATTAATTTTACTATTTTGGCTTTTAAGAATCGGAAAATTGAGAAAAAAAATTGCGGTTTGAAGTTTTGAATATGGTTTTTTATTCTTTATCTAATTTGCTAAAAAAAAAATTATGTGACGTGATACTTTGAACCCGTGTAGTTTCGGTCTCGAGCATTTTTTTAAATTTTTCTAATGGCTGAAGGCCTTCTGTATGATCTGGGTGATATTTTGGTAATATCATTTTTTCGAATTTATTAAATTTTTTGTAGAATTTAGGTTCTACATCATTTCACTTGAATTACCATCAAATTACTGACTGCGACTACCGTTGCTTAACTTTCGTATCCAATTCCAATTCCAATTCCAATTTAAAACATTTATTTCACATTATGTACATGATAAAAACTTAATTAAGATGCCGCACTGGCATTTGACAATAAATATAAAATATTTACAACAAACACAGGACTTTCGTATCAAATACGAATACTCTTAACGCAGATCTACGCTGGTCCCTAATAGATTTTTAGTATTTGTGGGGACTTTTTATTATTTTTCATAAAAAGATCAAGAATGCAACAAAAATTAACTCCACAAATATGTTAAAATCAGCAAAATTTCAAATAGTTGATTGATGATGAAGTTACTTTGTGAAAATCCATTTTGATTTAAAAAATTGTAAACACTTTTTTATTACTTGTCTAATTTTTACTTTATTTATATAAATAAAATTTATATAAAGTGAAAATTAGACAAGTAATAAAAAGTGTTTATAATTTTTTAAATTAAAATTAACTACTTTAAAATAAATTTTGGAGATTATCGTGAATCGAGAATCATATACTTATTGATTTTTTGTAGGTGTCATGGTTTTTGAGAGAATCATTTGGGCACCTACGCCTATAATCCGTGTTTATTTTTTACTTTATTTTTTTGTTACGTCTTATTTATATTAACATCCTGTCGGAGTTTAGCACATTAGCACATTGCTATTCCACCACTCAACAACGACAGACCCACGCACACCAACCGTTCCCTCCGAGATTTGCCAGATGCCGTAGCTGAGACGCGAACTTAGGAGAAATAGACAGTAACTAGCCGTGTTCTGTCACACAATAATTTGCCAATTTAAAGAATTTTATTGCCTATTTGTTACACAGCTAATATAGAGACTAGTACTACACTTATCCCACTAAGTAAAATACAATATATATACATTTTATTTCTAGTCAACTGTGCTACCATCTCAGTAGAATAGTTACGTACTAAAGTCCGTAGCAGAGTTATATACTAAATGTCCGGATATATTTGGGCAAACAAGTAATGGACTTTTCTAATATTTAGGTGGCCGTTCTAACCAAAATTATTTTATCAAATCTGGTACTTTTTACAATAGCTAAAATCACACAAAGAGAAAGTTATAACTAAGACACCGAAGAAAACTTTAACAAAAAAAGTTTTCAGTTCTTGTCAGACTATCACACATTTCAGAAAATTAATAACATTTGAAAAATGCCATTATTTGTTTGTCCAAACATATCGGGACATTAATAATTTAGTATGGATTATAGGCGCAGGTGACCACAAAACTTCTTGATTTTGTCAAAAATTGTGCAGCCTACAAAAAATAAACTAGTATAACTTTTTCAAGTAAAACTGAAATCTGCATCTACCCAGTGCATCAAAACACATCGTACCGTGGACGTTTGGCTGGCTGTGGGCGTGGATGTCGAAATGATTGTTTTGTAGATAATATTTAAATATATTGTTTTGATTGTTTGAAAACATTTTGGAATTAAGAAACAAAAAAACTATGACCAAATTTATTTATATATAGAGTATATTCGGCGGCTCCCTACAGCAAATAAATATTTAATTCAATTAAATATAAATATCTTCTCTGTAATGTTCTATTCACCTACCAAATTTGAAAGAAATCGGTAAAACGTTTTTGAAAATATTTCAAAAAAAAAAATCATTTCCGCTATCCCTCAAAGAGATCCTTGTACCAATCTTACCGAAAAAAATTTAAAAAAAAAATACTGATCCCTCAATTTTCGTTCCTCTAGGTACATGTGGTTAAGTATCTTTACCATAATTAAGAATCACTCTGTACTGTATATCAAAATACGTGTGTGTAAAAAGTATTTCGACATGTTTTAGCAGTTTCAGAAGAAATCAATATTTTCAAGATATTCATATGGTTCACTCTTGAATGCAATATTTATCATTATATTATTTGTATAGAGAACAGTCACTATTTAGTTAAAGAATATATGCCAAAGATAACAGGTCATGTACCTACGTGGTTACAAATTTATTTACCTGAACCTTTAATTCACTGCGCATGTAACATTCGCATTGAATTTTGCAGCTGGCAACGTTTTGGGGTTGTTTTAGTCCAGCAGAACCTGTACTCATTTATTTTATAATGCAAATTGATAATTTTCTGCAGTGAGGAATTTGACTATCATTTTTCTCAACAGTATAGTAGACAAATTAATTATTCTTCTAATGAAATTCGAGTAATAAAAATGTCATTGATATAATTTAAAGAAAACAGTCACAGTGCAATGCTGACGGAAAAAAATTTAAAAATTTACAATCGTAACTACTAATTAGCACACCTGGCCACGAGGTTCCTCTTTAACACAATACATACAGTGAATCAAAAATATGATATTAAATAAAAGATCATGCTGAAGGCAACGACTGTTAGCAATTACTATTTCTTTGGATGGTAGAATAGAAGAATAGAATAGAATAGAGCTTTATTCATCACATAAAGTTTTATACGCAAGAGTACAACACTTATTGGACTAGTCATTAAAATCTACAGGCATACCATTCAAAACAACTTCAAATAAATGAGATTCATTCACACCAATATCACACTTTCACACAGTCATACAATAATAAAAATATAAAATAAAATAGAATAAAATAATACACTTAATAGTAAATTAGGTACATAGAAATTCTTCCACTGAATAAAATGCCTTGCCAATTAGATAAGCATATAATGTACTTTTAAAAGTATTAAAATTATTAAAATTTTTTGTAGCGCCAAATAAACAATTGAATCTATTAAAACAAATAATACCTTGATAGAGGTGTGAGTTCTGGCCAATACTTAATCGTGAATATGGGTGATATACCTGTTCAGAGTTTCTAGTGTTATGGTCATGCAGTGTACTCTTTCTTACCAATGCACATTCTTGTTCTTTTATATTTAGTATAATAAGAAATATATAAAGAGAGGAAAGTGTTAGGATGGATAACTCGATAAATAATTGTCTGCAAGGAGGTGTCCTGACATGTGCCCCGACCATACATCTAACAATTCTTTTTTGTATTATAAATATTTTATTACTGTGAGCCACTTTTCCCCAAAACATTAAACCATAGCTAATAGTTGATTACACTAATCCATAATATGCCAGCCTAAGAATCTCAAGGGATACTGTATTACATAATTGTCGGATGATAAAACGAATAATACTCATTTTTTTCGAAAGTGCCTCGATATGTTGCTCCCAAGTGAACTTTTGGTCTACTGTAATACCGAGAAATTTTATGTGATTTGTTTGCTCAATACTTTTATGATTTACTTTTATGAGAGGACTTAGATTATGGTTTACGTTCTTTGGTAAAAATGGCATGTAAAATGTTTTTGTTAAATTTACTATCTGCTTTCTGTCTTTCAAGTATGAAGCAACTCAGTCATTTGTAGTCCCGCGGACACCTATGCGAGACAATTTTTCCAGTAGAAGATTATGATCAACAGTATCGAATGCTCTGCTTAAGACAAAAAACAAAGCAACTGCACTGCACTGTTTTTTATTTAAATAATAATATATATTGGTACAGAAATCAGCTAAAGCAATTGATGTAGATTTCTTCTGTCTGAAACCATTCTGACAGTTAGATAATAGATTATGTGTTTCAACAAAGTTATTTAATCTAGAGTTGTAGGAAAAATCTATTATTTTTGCTATTTGACTTTGCAGGCATACATTTCGATAGTTGCACACATCTTCTCTGGATCCTTTGTTTTTAAATATAGGTACAGATTTGGATACCTTAATCGAACTTGGGTATTGTCCTGTTGAAAAAGATTCATTTATTATGTATGCTAATGGCACACTTATTTTTTCCTTGACTGTTTTAATTGCTTTTCCACAAATTCCGTCAATACCTGAGGAAGGTTTCAGAGTAGTTTTCATAATAGTATTTTCAATCTCATAAGGGGTAGCTGGATGTAGATAAAATGTGTGATGGTAATAGGGGGCTAGGTTTAATTTATGCATGTTTGGCTTGCAACTGGGTACATCCATAAAAAAATTATTAAATCTATTAAAGATTTCATTTAGATCTGTTAATTTTTCATTATTTATATCTAATTGACTAATTGTATTTTTATTTGGTTTACCTTTTTGCGCCATTTATAATTTTCCAACTTTCTTTCATCATGTTTGGTGCATTACACAATCTCTTGTTGTTGTAAGTGTTTTTGGCTTCCTTCACCTTCTCTTTATACGAAATTCTAAATTGCTTGTATTTAACTTTTAAATTTACATTACTACTGTCTTTAACTATTTTTGCCATATCACATAATATTTTGTGCATTTCTTTTATTTCAGGTGTAAACCATACCATTTTATTTCTGTTCATTTTGATTTTTCTTATAGGGAAAGGCATTATTATAGTGAAAATTGAAAGTTGTATAAAAAGCATCAAATTTTTCATCTAAACTATTAGAATTATATGTCTCTGTCCACTGCTCATATTTTATTAGGTTTTTAAATGTCTGTAGATTCGCATCAGAAATATCACGCCTAAATATCACCTCATTTTCAAGAATTACATTAATTGGAGAGTTAAAGGTGCAAATTTGAAATGTATGATCCGATATGTGATTATCTTTTACTAAAACAGAGTGCATCTCCAAATTGGAAAACATAATATCTATACTAGTGGAACTTCTATCGATTATCCGCGTAGGCTCTCTTATGTGGTTTTCCATGCCAAATTCTTTTAATAAATTCGTTATTTCTTTGCAACAAGTGTTAGAGAGAGAAAATTTATATTGACATCACCACATAGTACATAATGATTATTACTTTTATATATACTACACATCAGATCATACAAATTATCAATGAAAATCCTAAAGTTGCTATCCGGTGTTCTATATACAGTTATAATAAATAATTTTGATGCACTGTCCAAAATATTTACACTGGCTATCGTTATTTCAAAATGTTTTTTCGATGCTGCCGTCATAGGATATAGCTTTAACATTAGAAAAATAATCTGCTTTTACAAATATACATACTCCTCCACGATTAGAATTTTCTCGACAATAGCTATTGATTAATATGAAATTATTTAACCTAAATGATGATAATTCATATGACTTTAGCCACTGTTCAGATATGCAACAAATATCAATATTGTGTATATCAAATATTAATTCTAGCTGACAAGCTTTTGAAGAAATTCCCTGAATGTTAAAATGCATAATATTTATTATGCGTCTTGTTTCAATATTTTTGTTTACAGTCATGCACTTTTTATCTGGTTCATTTAGTACTATTTCGCCACTTCTAAAAAAAGAACTTGGTCTATCCTCACTTTCACTGTCAATGATGTTCCTTGTCTTGTACTTCTCATAATGTCTTTTAAAATCAAATCTTCGGTAATATACACCTTTTTGGCCAAAATGTGGGTCTGTAGAAATCATCCTTATATTTAAAATCAGCTGCAACCATGTAAGACTTTAACCTTCCCGGTTCGTTTAGATCTTTGACAATAAAATCTTCATTCTTATCATTAGTTTTCCTTTTCAAAAACTCTTTTATGTCTTCTTCTGTTGTTTCTTGAGACACCTTGTATAAATACATCCATACCTTTGGTTTTGTTCCTTTAAATTTTTCATCATCTTCTGCTTGACCACTGTTTCTTCTTTTTTTTCTTTGAACTATCTGCCAGTTGTCATTATTTTGTTGTTTTTGTGTCATACTTTCCCCTTGGTATCTTCTGGTTATAGTTAACTAATACTAATAATAATAATAAATACTATGGAGTCAGATCGAATGTGGACGTATGATGGACTTTAATGATAATACAATAATATATAAATAATTGAGTCACCATTATAAGCTAGATCTCCAATCCCATGCATATGCATCTATTTCCAAATTCAATGTCGGTTAAATGGGACAAGATTTAGCAAATTTTATGCTGATTCCAAATCTGTTAAGAAATCACTGCTAACTGCAACCGTTTTTGAGATTTCCCAAAAAAATGAAAATTTTGTGATTTCTCTTTTTGGCTGTAGCCAAATAATCCTTGGTCAAACAGGCTTTAGACTTTTACATTATTAGCATACTATTTGGAGAGAATATTTTGCTGTAAAAACGAATGTTCGATTTGAGATATATGAGGTAACTTTTGTTTTTCTTGTGGCAGCCATATTGGATTTTTCCTTTTTTCAGATTGCGCTTAAAAAGAGTTTTCAGACGATGTATCACATGCCGAGGAAAACTTGTTTCTCAAGGGACTAATAAGAAAAGTTATCCATTGCTTAACAAAACAAAATAGTAGGCCATGGAAAATCAAAAAGTCATTTTGATTTCATGAATATACCTAATAGCAACCGTTATAAAAAATAACAATAATATTAAGGTTACCAGTTTGACATGTAAGAAGATTTAATAAAACTGTTCAATATTAACTCCATTTAGCTGATTACATTTTTTGCATCTACGGCTACTGAGCTGATTACTCTTGGCATTTATTGTGCCGAAAACGTCCCTAAAACTGTCTTCCAAAATATCGATAGTTTGCAGGCTTTCAAAATCATACACTTCATTTTTTACCGTACCCCACAAATAAAAATCCAGAAGGGTTATATTATGCGAGCGGGGAGGCCACAAAACTGGTCCTCTATTTGAAAATTATTCGGTTAGCAAAATTTTCTCGCAATATCTCGACTAACATTATTAGTATCATATGTAGGACAGCCATCTTATTGGAATCACAATTAGTTTATTTCTTGTTGTGATATTCTGTCAAAATGAAAACGAGTTGTGCTAATTCTTAAATAAAATTGATTCGAAACTGGAAAATTATCCAAACGAAGTTATGTTAGACTTGTTTGTAATAATACATGACATGTGTAAAAAAGTTATTCAGCGACTTGTCCGTGAGTTTAATTTAAAATATCCAAACTTACCAAGCATGACACGTGGAAAGTTTTGGGAAAGTGGCTAGACCCATTATGACAGTCAAACCACTAACTGGCAATGAAGATAATCAAATTGCCATTTTCGGATATTTTCAAGCATATCCTCAAGCCTCAATACGAACGGCGTTTTTGGAATTGGGATTTTCATACTCTGCAATACAAACCATTTTACACCGTCATAAGCTACATCCTTTTTCATTCATAAGACTGCAAACATTACACCCAGGTGATTTTTTCCGTAGGGTAAACTTTTGCGAGGATTTATTACTCAAAATACAAGAGCATGCCGGATTCTTAGAAAACATAATTTGGACTGATGAGGCAACGTTTTGTCAGCAGGGAGTTTACTATGGGCGAAATCGATATTTTTGGGCTTCTGAAAATCCACATATGGTTCTCGAAGTTGAAAATCAAGTACAATTTCAAATAAATGTGTTTTGTTTGGTAATAAACCAAGAGGTACGCTATTTTATGTACGATAGAAATTTTAATAGTGAAAGATAGTTAGAAATTTTTCAAAACGTGGTAGAAACATTTCGTGAAAATTTACCACTGGCTAGAGCTAGAGCACATTTATGGTAATAGATGGATGGGGACAACCGCAAAATATAAGAACTGTGGATACCAAATTGACATCCTTGTTCGATCACCGTTGGTGGGAAAATCGAGGACCATTTCTGTGGCCTGCAAGATCTCCAGATCTTACCCCTTTAGACTTTTATATTTACAGTAAAGTAAAAGATTTGGTCTATTCTTCACCAGTTCGCAATATAGATGATTTGAGAATAATACAGACTTTTGACAGTCTCGATCCTAACAAAATCAAAAGTGCTACGGAATCTATTGAGAGTAGAGTAATAGAATGTTTGAACAAAAATGGTGCTCATATTGAACATTTACGTTAGAATTCTGTTAACATTGTTCTTGTTTGTTAATAATAATTTGTTTTGTATAATTAAATAAAAGTCCATATTTTTGATTAAATTATTACAATTGTCTTTTGTTTCTATGGCATACTTGAAAAAGCAAGGAATATCTCGGCATTTCTTGATTTTTATTGAATAATTCGATAGAGATTGACGTTAGGTATAGGGAATGCTTAAGTAACTCACCCTAGAATTCAATTTTCTTTCGAATGGCATCAAAAAAATGGGTGTCATTTGAAAAAATTTAGTTTTTGACAATTTTTGAATGCGCCATTTGAAAGTCGCCTGCGCCCATATGGTACAAAATGGGACCATCGATGGGATATCAGGAGTTAGCCTGGACTTCCAGCTAACTGTTCCATAAATTTGGTTTCCTAATTTTGAACGGTTTGCGAGATATAAATTTTTTCGTAAACTACTACGGCGGTAATTCTTTTCAGAAAAATCGACATATATCAAAAACTGTAATAGATAAGTTAATATAACTTAGGTTGTCTAAACTTAGAATTAGAAGACCAATCAATCTGCGAAAAAAAAATGTAGGGTTCCATTTAAAATAAGAAAGTTGGTACCGACTTTTGGCACACCTCCAGCTATAGCTGGAGGAATAAAAATATTTTAGGTAGAACGGATATGATCGATTATGACAGCATACCAAATTTCAAGTTTCTAATCTAACTGCAAGTTGGAAAACTTCTAATGCACGGCCTGCGTAAATCACCCTGTATATACACAGATTTGTACCCATGTACATAAATACGTTTCTACATGAAAGTATATAAAATGTAAAAAATATTATAGTATTATATAGGCCAAAGTTCTGAACACCAGTATGACAGAGAATTCTACTCAATTTGAATGTCATGCAAATTTAAAAAAATATATTGGCAAATAGTAATAAAATAAAGTGAGACAAACGTCTTATATACAGTGTGGAAATTAAGTAACGCATAAATTCAGTGATTCCGTTGATATTAATTTTTTTGGAAAAAATCTCGAAGGGGTATAGCGATTTTAACTTCAGCAAATATTTTCAGTCTATTTTCAGTTTCTTATGTCATTTATTTTTTAAGTTATGACGGCATCGACTTTTTTTTTAAATAACAATCTATATTTTTTATTATTGATTTTGGTGGTAGTTTTTATTCCGGTTCCGACCGTATAAAATTTTCAATATGTTATTATTTGAAAAAATCGAGAAAACAGTCTTAAAGTTCAAATAACAAAAATTCATTAAATTGGGAAAATTTATCTAGTTGCCGGTGTATCACATTAGTTACGGCTGTCAGAGTTACACAATTTGTAAATGTCACAATAGAATAAGTGTTATTATTTTGCTTTTTCTAAATTAGAAAAACTATTTTATTAATAAAAATGGTACAATTGAGCGACAAACAGAGAATTGAAGTGTTTATAATGATTGGTTATGGCGACAGAGCTAGAACATATCAAGAAGTGTGTCATATTTTTAGAGAAAAAATACCAGGATCAGCCCATAAATCAACCAACAATTAGTAGGATTGAAACAAATTTCGGGAACATGGCGTTGTAAAGAATCTTTCAAAAACTGGACGTCCGGCGACATTAAATGAAGATGCACAACTTGATGTGCTACTAGAAATTGAAAACAATCCACATTCAACTAGTAGAAGCATTGCTTTGAACCACAATGTAAGCCACAAACTTTTGAAAGTTCAAAAATTCCACCCATATAAAGTGCACTTGGTTCATGAGTTGACAGAAGATGACTTTGATCGTAGGCAAGAGTTTTGTGAACAAATGATGGAAATTTGCAACCGCGATCCAATGTTTTCCCAGCGTGTTTTATTTTCGGATGAAGCAACATTTTGTTTAAATTGCCATGTAAATATACAGAATTGTAGATATTGGGCTAGGGACTATCCCCATTAGATGCAACAAAGTCATACCCAATATCCTCAGAAAGGTAATGTTTGGGCAGGAATTATTGGTGACAGAATTATAGGTCCATTCTTTTTAAAAACAATTTGACTGGAGATAGATACCTGCAATTTTTACAGATGGAATTGATGCCTGCATTAGCTGCATTATTCGCCAATGTAAATAACCCTGACCTACCAAATAATACCATTTGGTTACAACAAGATGGCGCTCTGCCTCATTTCGCAATTATTGTGCGATGCTACTTGGACCAAGTTCTCCCAGCAAGATGGATAGGGAGAAGAGGTCAGATAGAATGGCCGCTTAGGTCTCCTGATCTAACGCCATTAGACTTCTTTTTATGGGGGTACTTAAAAAGTCAACTGTACAACAATCGACCCAATAATTTAGACGATCTCAGGCAAAGAATTCAACATGAGATTAGGTTAATATCGCCTCAAGCTATTCAGAATGTGAGAAATAAATTTTATAATCGTCTTGGGTATTGTCAAATGGTACAGGGTCGTCAATTTGAACATTTAGTGTAAATGTACTTTAACAACTGTTATTTCTGTACTTATTTTTGTGTTTGATGATATTGTTAGAGTTTTTTCTGGTTAATCAATTTAGTTTCTTTTTATACCAATGTTTGCCTGACTAAGTTATCGTTATCACTAACTTTGAATTGAGCAGATAATAAATTTCTAGTTCGATTTTTCAACTATTTATATAATTTCAAAATAAAAACGAATGTGCCGTCGATAACTTTCCGTCAAACTTAGGCAACTAGATAAATTTTCCCAATTTAATGAATTTTTGTTATTTGAGCTTTAAGACTGTTTTTTCTCGATTTTTTCAAATAATAATATATTGAAAATTTTATACGGTCGGAACCGGAATAAAAACTACTATCGAAATCAATAATAAAAAATATAGGTTGTCATTTAAAAAAAAGTCGATGACGTCATAACTTAAAAATTAAATGACATAAGAAACTGAAAATAGACTGAAAATATTTGCTGAAGTTAAAATCGCTATACCCCTTCGAGATTTTTTCCAAAAAATTAATATCAACGGAATCACTGAATTTATGCGTTACTTAATTTCCACACTGTATTAATATAATAATATTGAGTGAACTCGATTTTCGACAAATGGATTATTAAATATGATAATAAACAAAGTAGTGACAAATAATGTAGAAAATATAGAAGAATAATATGAAGTATAACATAAATCATAGAACTATAAACTTTTTATCGGATAACAACATATTAAATAAGTACTTATTTAGTAGGTAGTTCAAATAATATACCTAAAATCATTTCATTTGTCTAAATCATTAATAAACTTAAGTAGGTTATGTTACTAAGATCTATTGTACCACATTATTCACCACTATCATACATATTACTGTACGTTCAGGATAACGATGCATATCGTCCTAGCTTCCGGTTTCCATCTCGGACTCCCTGCTTTTCTCTGCCTTTGATCAAGACCTTTACCAGTCATCTGATAGTTGTGACATAGGCTTATCATAGTTGCTGCGACAACAGCTTTTTATACATCTCATTTCCATGAAAAAATGTAAAATACTTTCTCCTTTGAGCGTACCTTAAACTCACAAGAAATAGCATCCACTTTATTAACGAAATATTTAAAAACAACATGTAATATATTCATTTCAATGTTTGATAAATTCCCACATACTCATTAGAAATTAAAACGTTAGTAATAAAAGTAGGCTAAAAAATTTCATTATATATTTCCTACATCGCAAAACGGTCCCTTTAGAGGCGAAGTAATACTTATATTTAGCATTTTATGTAGCCCACGTATTCTTATTTCTGTAGAATACGCATTTGCATATATTACATTAAATCGAATTTTGCATATTCGTAATTCCATATTATCGTCCATTTTTGTGAATTAAGAATAAATTTATACTCCATGTAGGGATTCAGCTCCAAGCTGTTAATATCATTTTTAGTTCAGGTCCCTTTCTGTGCTTTTTCATTTTATTAAAAGTAAATATTCAAATTTAAGAAAAAAAATAAAATAGACAAAAACACCATGAAACAATGTAACATTAAAATTTATTTCTTTCTTTGTTATTAGTTTGAAATAATTTTTATGTTTTAGCTTACAAAATAGTAAAATTTTAAATCGTACTCAATACCCTAAAAAGGGGGAATCGACACAGCTATGGAGATCAGTGTTTTGATATTACGATTTCTGATAGGCGCAGTGGTCTTAATGATGAAATAACTAAAAACCCACGTTTTCAATTACCATACAGAAAAAAATTTTCGATGACCAGATACAATAGCATCAGGAGCTACCAAAATTTTGTTTGTCTTAGCTTTTTCGTCAGTTAAAATGGCTATTAGATTTATTGTCTGACTTATCCGGAACATTATCTGTCTATCAAATTACCGTTTTATACGATAAATTAGTCAACAGTTATATAAAATAAGGAATGAAACAGAAATATATTAACGAAAGAAATTTCCTGATTATTATTTTCTTTTACTTTTACAAAACATTCAACACAGATAACTATAACACATATCATTTTAAACAACTGCTTTGCGGCTATTTACCAAACTCTGAATATTGGATAATATGCGCATTATATTCAATACGACTGAATAATGCACATTATATTTTTTATAATCCAGTATTCAGCGTTTGGCAAATAGCCGGGAAAGTAGTTGTTTAAAAATATATATCGGTGTATATCGGTGCTTTGAAAAAGTCACACTGACTACGCAGAAATGCAGAAACACGTGTCTGTAAATGTTTTAAAGTTTTGAAGTGATTGTTGTATCTAAAAAGTCATAAAAGCATTAGAACCAATTTTATTTATACAAATAAACGTGAGCCAACTGAATCATCATTTTAAGCCTCCTCTCCTCTCAGCACTTTCGAATCCGAGATGAACATCGTCACTTTTCTGATTCTACTCGTAGAAAACCGCTGCTAGTTACTTGGAGATCAGAACTTCCTCAGCGTAGTAAAACGAGACGTGTGGTGGAGTTTATAATAAAAGTAATTTCTGACGTTTCAAAATAGTCACATTTTTTTACTTTTCAAAAACCGCTGCCAATTACTTGGGGATCAGAACTTCCTCACCGTAGTAAAACACGACGTGTGGTGGATTTTATAATAAAAGTAATTTTTGATGTTTCAAAAAAAGTCACATTTTGATGTTTCAAAAATGTCACTTTGACGTTTTAAAAAAGTCACATTTTTTGGCGTTTCAAAAAAAGTCACATTTTGACGTTTCAAAAAAGTCACATTGGTGGAATGCCACTAATATTTTTTTTAGACCGATTTTGCTTATCAACGAACTCAATCTCTTTCTTAACCTTTAGAATGTGTGTACCAAATTTGAAAGCTTTATCTAAAAACCTGTAGCTGTTATCCCGAACACATACACAGACAGAAAATTTTTTCTGTCTGAAATTTGTGTATCGTCATAAATCGTCGATATTCGGCCAGAAATGCAATAAAAATTTTAAAATTTTTTTCACAAATACATAACTTGCTCACTTTGAGGGGTGAGGAAGTAATTCATAGAGAACAAAATGTTACCACTTAGCTCTATTACAAAATTACACCCGGGACATCTTTACTAAACATTTTGATTATTTTTTCTTATATACATGGTGTTTCTAAATTACATGTAAATCTGTGAACCGGCTATTTCTCATTTAAAAATAAGACAAAAAGTTTCTATAAACATGTCTAAAATCGCTTCCTAAGGGAGCTAGAGACACCCAAAGGAGACACATAAAAAACAGTTTTTATGAATTATTTTGGAAACGTTTTTTTTTTTTGAAATTTGGAGTGTATAATTAAATAATAGAAATGCCTAAAATACTATAATTTCATCAAATTCAGTTAACTCCAAATAGATTCTCTGGACCCCTCAAATAAAATTTTTTATCAGAAAAGGTCGATGCATTTTCAAAGAGTAAGAAATCCTCAATTTGTAAATAGAATGATTTAATATCTGACTTTTTCTCTTTTGTAATTTTGATTGGATCGACTGTTTTTGAAGAATTGTATGAAACCTGTAACTCTGCAATCTGGATTCAGTAAATTATTAGGATATTTGTATTTTATAATCAAGTCGGTAGTGGGCTTACGAAAACATGCCATGAGAAATTGTCAGTTCAATCACAAATTGTTGCTTTATCGTTTTCATCATTGCTGATTATAATAATGGCAGTAAATGGATATTCATTCCCTGAATTAAATGATATGCATTTAATATGAGTCGATTTGTACTGAATAAGTCAGTAGATGTCACTATATGTGAGTAATACAAATAGAGGCACACCTATATTCCACTTTGTGAAACCTAACACCGGTACAGGAAGAATAGCAAACGATTTGGGAGTTCTCATGCAACAGAATGACAAATAACTCATGAGCAACTTCTTTATCCATACCATCACTAAAAGTTACAATGAAACATTATCGTGATGATCCATGATTTTTTGAAAATTATTTACGGATGAAACCTATTTTTACACAAGATGGATTATTTAACAAGCGAAACCTTCACACATGGGCACCTTTCGGAGAAAATCCTCAAATAATAATAGTCGCCCACGATCAAGATAGATTCATTGAATCTTTGGACAGGAATACTTAAAGACACCCTGATTGGTCCATCTATCATACACAACATTCACAGGAGCATTTAAATTTGTTAACACATGAACTTGAAAAGAATCATTAAAGAATGTTCGAGTCTTCCAGTCTCAACGGATGTGAATCACGTATGATGGGGCAAGGCCATATTACGAACAGAATATAAGATGATATTTTTAAACTTAAGGTTCCCTCAAAGCTGGATTGGAAGAGGACAAGTGTCCTGCACGTTCCCCCGAATTAAATCCTCTTGACTTCTACTTTTGGAGCAGCATGAAAAATTTGTTTATACTTACATATCCGATAGATGTCCACCAAATGCAAAATAAAAAATTTGAAACCGCCGCCGGTATCAACAGACAAATACCATCCGTATTTTTAAATACCAGAGATAATTTTGTACGCCGCCGTCTACGCAAAGATAGTGGACATTTCAAGCACCTCTTATAATTTCATATCAAGCCTATTCCACTTTCGGAGGATAAATTGAATGATCTTAAAGCCCTTCTACGTAAACTAAATAAGCCCTATATGAACAATTTAAGGGCTTGACTTCTTCACCAAATATTAAAGACCACTTTTCTGACCTTGAAGAGAGTGAAGACGGCTAGAAAATTCCATTTATTATAATATGTTTTTTCTTTTGTTAGTTTTTTTTTCATAATAAAATAGTTTTCATCAATGTTACGTGTTTTCATAGAGGCCTATGTCACAATATTCGTAAAGATTTTTAGCGTCAATATCTTCTTTTTTTTTTTAAGTTTTTAATAATTTTCTCATAATTTCATCGCAAAATTACTTAACCTTATGATAGTAATTACCCAGAGTCTTGCAAGGCTACTTTCTTGTTAAGTAAAAATATAAAAGGATAAAATATAAAAAAAATGTTCAAACCTTCATAATTAGTGGTTAGAAGATTTAGACATTGGCACTTCTTGCACCAAGCCACAGATATTACACCGGGAATTAATTTTTCTCCACAAAACTCGTTGAGGCATATGAAACTACTGCTCTTCCCCATCAAAATGCATTTTGAATTTTTCAGATCTTATTCCCGGAGAAATCATCTTTCTAGTGGCAACATTGTTTATTTGTTATCATACATGTTGCCCCATTTTAATGTATTAATTCTTAATTTTTTTTATGTCAACTTTTAGTAAAAAAAAGTTTTAGACAAAAGTTGAAGGGTTTTGAAAGGACAATAGAATGATATAATTGCGATGACCTTGGAAGATAATTTTGAAGGTAATTTCAAGGTCACCTTTAATTTTTTAAATGGGAACCCATATTTTTTATGACGGCATAATATTTCTCTAGCAAAAATACACAAATTTTGTTCGAAATATTTTATAAAAACCATGACATCTATTGAAAAGGATGCTTGGTTAAGTTTTAAAGATGTTACACAAAATTGTTTAGGGAACAGTCGAAGTTTAAAATTATTATGTCTACCAAATTTTAAGAGATTAGGTTATTTAATTAGTATGAAAGGACATTTCCTTTTCTTTCATTTGAACTATTTCCGGGGAAATTTTGGAGCATTCAGTGAAGAGATGGGTGAACGTTTTCAGCAGGACTTCAAAGAAAAAGAGCGACATTTCAAGGTAGGTGGAATAAAGGAATGATGGTGGACTATTTGCTGGTCTTTGGAAAGAGAAGATAACTTTACTAGTCATAAACGTAAGTCTCTCCAACCATCATTTGAAATGAAGCGCAAACGTTTTTATAAGAAAATGAAATCATTTCATTCTAATTATCTCTAGAGTAAGAAAAAAATCATAGAAAAACATCATAAATAAAACAGAAAAAATGGAATCAACACCGCCACGTCCTCGTTTCGTGATTCTGGGTTCTACTGAGAATAGTAATATGTGATCGTTCATACAAAGAAACTTATCAAAGTTATTTTACTTGAGGGAAAAAATATAACAAATATCGTGTTTTATAGTAATTAGACTCTTCAGAATTCCGACCCGCCATTACGGATCCGCCATTTTGAATTTCTTAAGGTTAGGGACAAACCATGACCTGATGGGGTTAAACCGACAACGAATTTGGATTCAGCGTCCCAAAAATCATATAAGTACACTACTGTCGCCTGCCCGATCAACTTTTTTTTTGTATGGTTGTAACGAAAACGACAAACTAATTAGTTTCAACGGAAGATTTATCCAAGAAGAAATAAAATATCTGAAAAATTCAAAACGCATTTTAAAGAGGAAGATTAGTATATTCAGATGCCGCAACGAGTTTTGTGGAGAAAAATTAAGTCGCTGTGTAATATAATCCTCAATATAGCGAAAAACCGTGTTTTTGCTTTTTTAGGTTAGGATATCTCGAAAACCTAATGTGATAGAGCAATTCTGAGGTTGGATTTAGATTCAGTGCACCGAAAACATTCGAAATAGTATAGTTTGGTTTTAGGGTTTGAAAAATGTTGGCCTGTGATTTTAAAGCTGTTTCAACGGAAATATCTTAAAACTGCTTTCAAGTATGTTCCCCAAAGTGAAAAAATCGGGTGTGGTATTTCAGGAATATAGGGACACAAAGACATTTAGGAGATGTAAGAAACACTTTTTGTGCATCTACCTCTGAAAAACCTTGTTTTAATAGTTTCTGCCACAAGATCTAAAGCAAGCACTTTACATGTAACATGTACCAACCTACAACCGTGTCCTTCGGCCGTTGCCCGTAAACACGTGATGTCGCGCTATTGAACCACCGTACGACTTGTCAGCTTTGAATTCTCATAATTTTTTTTAGTGAATGAGAAAAAAGTCTGCAAATAAAATAGGCTTTGTTTCCTACAAAGCAGGATTGAGGATAATTTTTGCATTTTAGCAATTTGGAAAAGGTTACTTCGAGTCGTTTCTAAAATAATTCACAAAAAATATTTTTTAGACGTCACTTTTAGGTTCCGCCAGCTCCCTTAGAAAGCGATTTTAGATATGTTTTTATAGAAACTTTTCGACTTATTTTTAAGTACGGTGGTTTGATCTTCAGAAACACCCTGTATATTTATACATTTTCATTCGCAGTTGAAAGTCATTGCTAATTAATTTGCACAATTTAAGTGTTTTAATGATGGACGCTCTTCAACTAGTTCAGTTGTTATCCAAGAATTTTTTATGAAAGAATTACAATAGTTGCTAAGCGGTATAATTATTCATTCACTTTTTAAATATAAATTGGCCTGCTGTTTTCATCTCAAATTGAGCAAGATAATACTCTAATGTAATGTAGAAAAACATATTTGTAAAAACAAGTTTCTCATATATTTCAGTTTCAATATACGCAGGTGACATACCTTCGGGATTAAACACTCCAATTTTGGAAGTTATACTTTGAAAACAACTTTACCGAAAACTTTTTCAAGACATCGATCACTAATGTAATTACATGACGTATAACAAAAACTTAAATATTTCTCTTCAAATAAATAATACTGAAAAAAATTTATGTATATACTTCTGTAACTTACGTGATCTATGTTATTGTTGTAATCTACGTAATTTTCCAAGGGGTTGCAAAGTAGATACAAAGAAAAGAGAAAGGTTAAAAGATAATGAAAGTTTCGAGTTAACTAATGTATATTGCACTTAGAAATCTTCAATACAAACCGTTTAGTAAGTCCAAAAGTTTAATTTATATATGTACTTCTATATGTATGTACATACTGTATGTATGTACTTCTGTATGTATATACTTCTATATGTATGTACTTCTGTATATGTATGTACATACTGTATGTATGTACTTCTGTATGTATATACTTCTATATGCATGTACTTCTGTATGTATATACTTCTATATGTATGTACTTCTGTATATGTATGTACATACTGTATGTATGTACTTCTGTAACTTACGTGAGCTATGTTATTGTTGTAATCTACGTAATTTTGCAAGGGGTTGCAAAGTAGATACAAAGAAAAGAGAAAGGTGAAAAGATAACAAAAGTTTCGAGTTAACTAATGTATATTGCACTTAGAAATTTTCAATACAAACAGTTTAGTAAGTCCAAAAATTTAATTTATGTATGTACTTCTGTATGTATGCACTTCTGTATGTATGTACTTCTGTATGTATGTACTTCTGTATGTATGTACTTCTATATGTATGTACTTCTGTATGTATGTACATACTGTATATATGTACTTCTGTAACTTACGTGATCTATGTTATTGTTGTAATCTACGTAATTTTGCAAGGGGTTGCAAAGTAGATACAAAAAAAGAGAAAGGTGAAAAGATGACAAAAGTTTCGAGTTAACTAATGTATATTGCATTTAGAAATCTTCAATACAAACAGGTTAGTAAGTCCAAAAATTTTATTTATGTATGTACTACTGTATGTACACTTGATTTCAAAAAAAAACTGGTAAAATTCTTGTAATCGAAAATCTTAATAGTTTAGTTGTGTGCATATGTCTGTAAATAGAGCTGGCCAGGCATGTCGAGAGGGGAGTGGAGAAGAGGTGATTTACCGCGGATTAACGTCAAAGTGACATTTGTAAGATTATTAATATCAATCAAAGAACGAATGATTTACATAGCTAAAAGAAAGTGTACCAGTTTTTATTGAAATCAACCGTACATACTGTATGTATGTACTTCTGTAACTTACGTGACCTATGTTATTGTTATAATCTACGTAATTTTGCAAGGGGTTGCAAAGTAGATACAAAGAAAAGAGAAAGGTGAAAAGTTTCGAGTTAACTGATGTATATTGCATTTAGAAATCCTCAATACAAACAGTTTAGTAAGTAAGTCCAAAAAATTTAACCGGATCGCGTTCTTACTCTAACCCTGCCAAACATTTACTGTCTAACTATAAATGCCTAGAGAACATCTCTCAAAGTGGCTCCGAATAAAAAAGGAAAAAAGTGTAGTATCACTTTTGTTGTACTGAATTTAAAATATGTCTTAACATTTCTAATGTGCAGAAAATTACGTACATCTAAACTTGTTTCCCTTTGAAATTTACTTACTACTACTTCTAAGAAAATGGATGAGCTATGCAATATGTGACTTTTGCATGGTTAGTCTAAAGTTTCTAGTTTTATCATCTGAGAAGGAAACTGATTAAATTAGCTGCTAGTTTCATCTGTGTGAGACGAATAATGTTCATCTCTAAATCTTAATACATAATAAAAATGAAATGCAATATACCTACCATCTATAAGCCAATGAAATAATGATTAATTATTGGCCGTTTACAACACTATCATGGACAACTATACAAAACAGTAAAGACACAAAAAGTTGTTTAATTGACAATTTTAAAAATTTTCAACACTTTTTTTGATATATCATTGAACTTTAAATTATTGAAATTATTGAAATTCCAAGAAAATTTTACCCTTTCATGGAATTTTGTATATACACTGAATCTAAGCATCCTAGTTGTAAACGTTTTTTACATAGAAACTATTAAAACTATTAAATTTTCGGTAATCATCATGTAGACGAAATCTTTTATTATGATCAACACTGAAGTAATTCCTTCAAACACCAAAAGTTTACACTACACTCGATATGTGTTTGGCCAATCAATATGGCTGTGATATCTCATAATATCTTGTTTGAATTTATTGAAACACATCTTGTTTTGTGGAAAGTATATTTCTATCTACATATTATTTTGTTCCACTAATCAATAATAAGGTCCCTTGCACTTGCCGGATTTTTAAAATTAAATCATATATTCTAATATAGTCTTATTAAACACTAACAATTATTAAATCTGTTTTAAGAATTTCTATCTAGAAAATGTTTATATTATTAGTTAAACTTCCGGAGCGGTGAACGGTACGATACCTAATTCATGCAATAATTAAGTATGGGTGGTTGTTTCCTAAAATTATTTTGTAATTTCTGGTCTGTAATATGTATGCATACATAATATTATATTGTAAACACCTACTGAAACACTCCCAAATAGAAAACCGGAAATTTATACACCATGATAAAGTGACTTTTATTCATTTTAAAATGTTAATACGTAATATACTATATGATTCAAATGATCGAGCCCTCACTTTAACCGCGAATATCTCAGAAATACAGGAGGAAAAATTTTAAAAATTTTATGTTTATTATGTGCCTAATGTAAACCACTCACTAAAATTTTAATAACTATGGTTAAAATGTTACAAAGATTCCTTAATTTATACCAAAAAATGTATCCATTTTTAATGATACTCTCGTCACATTAAACTTTTAAGTCGCTATTTTTCGGAAATCACTTATATATTAGTTTTTTATAAAATTTTCTAATGGTATCTCTTTCACTTGAGATATTCATAGTTAAAGTGAGAGTTCGATACAATACGTATAGTCGTTTTATCGGAAAACGTGTGAAAAAAAAGTTATAATTTTACACTAGCCAAATTTGAGGGGGTGACGTCAAACTACATTTTTGCTTATAAGTCGTGAACTGCTGGAGATATCTAATGCCGTTCTGGTCCCGAAATTTTTGTTTATTAATTGAATCAAAACCCCCAAATCTATACATTTTGTTTTTTTTTTAATATAAATAAATTACTATAGTTAGATACCTGTGTATAGCTTTATATACACACTGTATGTATGTACTTTTAAAAAAAAATATATTTTTTAGACATCTATCCCTTTATCGTTTTCAAGTAAAAACTGTGAGTTTGAGATTGGAATCTATTTAAATAATAGCATTTGCTAAAAATGACTTTCACCCAAAAGGGGCAATTTGTACTTACCAAATTTTAATAATATAAATTTACTTTGTTCGAACTGCATCTTCTTTCAACAGTAGTCAGTTTTTTTGTTGAAAATAAGATAAGAACAAAAGTTATTTATAATACTAATTGATTTTTGGAAAAGATAACTGTGATTTCATAGTACTCTTAACTCCCAAAAATGATTTTTAAAAATTCTAAATAAAATACTAATTTATTGAAAAAAGTAGCAGTTGCAAGAATTTCATTATAAATTTGGAATTAAACATTTATTATGCAATAAATTCCTCGGGGTTCAATAGCTCAATAGCCAAATTGATATAAATATGACTTTTTTTTAATTGTTGTATTAAATATATTCTGTTATGAAAAAAAATAGTCATATTTATATCAATTTAGTTCATTGAGCCCTGCAGGAGGTTTATGCACAATAAACGAAATGAGGGCACAGTCGAATTTTTTTCATATCTTCAAAAATAAGGAAAGTTTATTAGTAACGATTTTTATAAAGTCAGTTACAAAATACTTTGTATAACATCGATCAACTCATTTTTTTTCATCTTAGTTTTACATCAAGTGGGACTGAATCCCCAAATGACATTCAGGAATTTGACAATTTGTTGTCCACTACACCTCTTGTTACGTCTATTGTGGAATACAGTGTAGAACTGCCAGGCTTTTAGGTTCCACGTAGTCCAAATATGATTCACGTAACTTGTCTGGTCCATACATTGCAACCTATAGTAATGCCTTGAACACAGAAGGTATCATGAAATGTTAAGACACTCGATATATGTCTTTTAATTGTTCTTTTCAAATGATTGTTATTGTCTCTTACCCCATATGCCAGTCCTGCACGCAAGGAAATTTTCCGATGTCTAACTATTACAGTGGCATCATTCATGGTGGCATCATCTAATGATGATTATAACAAAACTTAAACTGAGAATGTAATTTATTTTTTACCTAGTTCAAAGTCAAGATTTGAAGAACTATGACCAATTAGTCAACAGATAGGGCCATAGGACCACTGTGAAAGTATACTTGAATTTTGTCTACAATTTACATGTTGCATTAGTAAAATGGCTGTTTTATTATATTTAAGAAACCTAAAATGTATCCTACAGAAGTATTATTCAATGAAATAAAACTATTTGATATTGAAACCTTATATACAGTATCCTCTATCAACTTTATATATAGAAACTCACATCTTAGATTTCAAATTAATCATGGATATGAAACAAGAGCCGTCGTAAATAAACATCTTGCCACACCAAAACCCAAAAATACCTTATTTATGAAATTTGTAGACTACACCGGAATTAAATTGTTTAACTGTTTGCCAAACTCCATAAAAGAAACACAAAATTATAAAAAATTTAAAATAAAAAAGTAAAATACTTATTCGTCATAATTTCAAAGATTTCAAAAAGATGTTAACATAATTTCCCTTTTCTTCTACACTGCTGCTCTGTGTTGTTTTTTTTTTTTCTTTTGCACAAGTGCTAAGTAAAATTACCCTTCAGTAATAAGTTTATATTGCTCATAGGTGCAAATTATTATATATCAGATAAAGGAAACACAATCAAGATCGCGCAGTTCTTAGGTGCTGTAATTCACTACATGAAACCTGTAATTATAAATAATCCTGAATAAACTTTTCCCGATGCCGGTCAGTCCTCCCGTGGCCTCCGACGCCTCACGGGAGTCGCGCTGGCGCATCAACTACAGCCACTCCCCACATCCCGCAGGGATAGTGACAGTAGATACCAGAATCGTGTGCCCTAAGCAGACGGAGAGAACCCAGAACGACCGCCTTCTGCATTTGGCCTGCCAGCCACTCGGCTGCTTTTTGGCAGGCCGGTATGATCTTCAGTTCCAAGAGCAGCGTAGGCTTTATCCCTCCGAGTACACTAATTATAAGGACGACCATCTTTACCGAGTAGCTTGGGTCCAGCACTTGGAGCTCGTACCGGAGATCGCGATATTTGGTCCGTTCTCCGCAGGTGCCGAGAACTCGATGACATACATCACCTTGACTTGATGGTCGAGGGGAGGACTATGTCAGGCTTGTTGGCTTGCTTGATTAGCCTGACCGTCGGGAACGAGTAGTTCCAGTAAATCCGGCATTTCTCGTTCTCGACAACGGACTCAATATCTCCGGGGACGTAAGGCAGCACTGGTGTCTGGTCTACCATTAACATTATTATTATTATTATTATTATTATTCAATAACTTTTTTTATTTATATTTAAAAGCCGGCAGTTTTTATTGGGGAACGTTATATGCAATAATTTAAAATTGCTGCATCTTTGAATTTACCATACATTCATATTGGTTAGTGAATATCAAATAATATCTGTATACAGATCTCCATCAGGAGATTTCCAAATTTTCTCGGAGAACTAACGCAGTGTTAGAGAAATTTAATATAAATAAAAAAATAATTGTAGCCGGTGATTTTAATATAAAATTTAACAAGAATGACAATGATGCTGTGCAGTTATGCAATGTCAGCTTTTGAATTTGCTCCCTGGATTAACACTAACACTAAAGGAACTGATTGCCTATATAATATTTTCATAAATGTAAAAACGTGCCTTTTCTACTAAAATTTCTAATACCAATCTATCAGATCATCTTGATATATTTATTCAAGTTAACACTGATTCAAAATAAATAAACAGTAACATCAGAACCAACTACACACCAGTAATTGAACTTAAGTTATGGGCCTTTGTAAATAGCCCAGTATTAGATATTGAAAACAAACTCGAACGATTTTTAGAAAATCTCACCAAGGCAATTGAAACTAATCAATTTCACCCGGTTCAATAAAAAGTATATGTGACAAATTAAATTTTCTGCGAAATGTTAACAAACATAATTCCACACTTATTTCCAATGAAGCACCAAATCCTTTAGAGCAAAAATACAGACATGAAATTTCCAAAAGCGAAAAAAATGGCCGATGACATACATTCAAGAATCTACTCAAGCAACCATGTGGAATGTCATAAAAATATTAATCTGACTTAAACACCCTATCCACTGACTTTTTTAAATGCAAACTCTTTTAATATTAGATGATATTTTACACAAGTTGTTGGCTGTTAAGGTAGAAATTATTTTTTCAATAAAAAGCAGAAAAAGGCTTTATTTCCTATTTTTATTTCTAGAGGACTTCCAGCCAGGTCATGAACAATTTATCCTACGTTTCGTCCGAGTTTTCAGACTTTTTTCAAGGTTAAAAGCTAAAAATAATGGTTTTATATAAGGCATAAATTAGATTAGTGACAGAATACATATCTAAAAAAGTGTTTTCTTACCTAATATAAATTTCCTATTTTAATTTCATTATATGGGATGGTTTTATTTTGCTTTTCATCATTTTTTATTTGATAGGTATGTGATGTACGTGTAGTTCGACGAGTTAGTGATCATTTTCTGCCTAACTCGTCGAACTACACGTACATCACATACCTGTCAAATAAAAAATGATGAAAAACAAAATAAAACCAGCACATACAATGAAATTAAAATAGGAAATTTATATTAGGTAAGAAAACACTTTTTTAGATATGCATTCTGTCACTAATCTAATTTATGACTTATGTAAAACCATTATTTTTAGCTTTTAACCTTGAAAAAAGTCCGAAAACTCGGACGAAACGTAGAATAAATTGTTCATGTACCTGGCTGGAAGTCCTCTAGAAATAAAAATAGGAAATAAAGTATTTTCTGTTTTTTATTGAAGAAATAATTTCTTTTAATATTGTTTTCATAAATATTGCTGCTAATATTGTAAACAATTTGCCAAAAACCATTAAACACTTCCCTGTTTATATTGAAACAATTGACCACAACAAGTTTTAAATTAAAAAAGATTGTTGGAGCCCTGAAATTAGCAAAAATTATACCCATATTAGTCCAGTGCTTTTAGTATCCATTAAAGAAAAACATCCAAGAAAGCTGCATTTTTTTACACTTTGATTTCGTCGTCTAAACAATGCTCTAAAAGTTTCCGGTGATCCGTTGTACGTAAAATATTTCTTGCTACATTAGAGGATTAAAAAAAGTGGTTTTTCGCAAATGTCTCCATTTCTTTTAATTTCAAGAATATGAACATTAATATAAGATTGGAAATGATCTACAACAAAGTTCCTCACTCGTTTTGTCATACGAGTTATAGTTTTCGAGAAAACTTGATCTAAAACTTATGACTCAAGCAAGGGTCTTCAAATCTAAAATAAAAAATTATAATTATTAAAATCTGGAATGAAAATATAATAACTAAGTATAATAATTGGTAACTGTTATTTTCTATCTGTTACAAAAACTTATGGGGTATTTTCATTATCCATACAGGGTGAGTAGTTTTTTTAACTTTAACAGGAGATAAACATGTTTCTAAAAAAAAAGTTCCTTAAACTATGTTGTAGAACGCTTCGTTTCCGAGATACAGGGTGTTGAATATATTTGTTTTTCTCGAATTTTTTAAGTATGTATTTGTATGTATTGTATTTGAGTATGGCTTGAACAATTTGTACATTGGAAAGAAAAAATTTCGGCTTTTAGAATCTTTAACAAATATTTAGGTAGGTTTCGGTGAAAATAAATATTTAGCCGATATTGAAAATAAATTACTTAATTTAGTATCACTAAAATCAAAATAACTCGGAAAACAGGATTTCGAAAAAAGAGATATTTTTGTTAAACTGTATGTAATAATGAAAATAACAGTTTTTTTAAAAAATAGTCTTGGTGTAGAAGTTCTGTTTAAAAAAGCGGTTGAGCCCTCACTCGCACTGTGCAAGTTTTTGATTCTTATGCTGTTTTATGCCCCTTAATTAATAGATTTAAAAAAGTATAAGTTATAATGAAAATTCGAGAAAAAATATATTAAACCATCTCAAAGAAGGTTCTACGACATATGTTTATAGGAACTTTTCTTTTTAAAAACATATGTTCTATCTCCTGTTAAAGTTTGTCTACAAAAAAACTGACTCACCCTGTATAATTTCAATTATTCTGTTCGCTGAAGCCATTAATATTTATTACATTAGAATTTACTAAGATTCGCAGTTACTTCCGGGGCTTTCAAAGGGCCATACTGATGACGCAAAAATGCAGAAATACGTGTCTGTGGATATTTTAAAATTTTGAAGTGAATGTTCAACTTGTGGGTACTTTTGTTTTATTTATTTTTGGTTTTACTGAATAGAGTAGTTAGAATTAAAAATAAGATTGAGTCAGTCGTACTGAATATAATGTGCATATTATCTTTTTTTATAATCCAAGTTTCAGCGTTTTGTCAAGTAGCCAGGAATATAATTATTTAAAAAGATATGATTGTTATAATTATCTGTGATAAATTTTTGTAAAAGTTAGAAAATAATTATCAAAAGATTTTTAGCGTTATTATATTTGCATTTCATTCCATATTTTAATAGAACTTTTACCAAGAAAAGGATAACTAATTTGCTTTAAATTATAATTATTATAAAGGTCTTATAAGGACCTTCTATAATTTTAAAGAATATCTACAAAACGATTTCTTAGACAGGATCTCATAGTATTTTTAATATTAATAATAAACAAAAGACACCATAGAAATTAGACAACTCCCGAAATCCAAAGCCGAAACTACCTAGAGGAGGTTACACTTAAAAAAACGGAGACTTACAACTATTCCCAGTGCAGCCGATGGTGGTAGGAATCGAACTCGCAGCTACAAGTTTGTTCCAACAGAAGTTTCGGACCAGTTTGAAACAGTCAGAAATATTCACTCAGCTGCTTCTAACACGCTAAAATTGCTATATTTATATTAATACTTAACTGGGCGAATATTTCTGACGGTTTCAGTCCGAGACTGCTGTTGGAACAAACCGTACGATAAAAGATTTCTATAGTCACACTTGCTATCTCTGGCCAACTTTACCATCGAGCTGATTAATTGTCGTATACTTTTTATATATCTTAACTTACACTTCGTGTTAGTTTTGGGTTTTAAAATTAATGTATTTTACATATTTTACAATTTTTAATTTTTACAGTTTCTTTACCATCAATTTTATTTTCTCTTGTGCGCTCCGATAGGAGCTATTCCGTCTGACTTATGTAAATACTTGTTTGCAGGCCCGCGCCGTACATAAGTGCAAAATTGTGTGGTGCACGACGGCGCTGAGGCCCAAAACGCAGCAAAAATAGCAAAAAGTTAATATAGCTAGCAAATAAAATTTGTAATGATAGAAAAAAAAACGAAGTGGACTTGCAATCTATTATATGTATGCCATTCAGTTACTTATCTTTTACCTGTACTTTTACCCATGTATCAGCGTTATGAAAAAATATTGAGTGCGAAATATATTAAAATGCACAAGGGCGTCAAAAGAGCTAGGGCGGGTCTGCTTGTTGTATACCCCAATTATTGTCTTCCCGTAAACTAACTGTATTCATGTAATATTTATCATCTTTGTGTATAAAAGATTATTGTACATTATTCCAGTCCAGGAATCAAAGAAAAAGGTAAAGATATCATCTGAAATACGATGGCATGTTTAGTTTTTCTAACAAATTTTACATTTTCCCCCTTGTACTTCTAAATGACCCAAAAAACCCTAAATGAGCCTAAAAGTAACTTAAAATTTATCAACACATATACGTATTTTTTCACGATAACCCTTCGTATTCGTGACAGTATTACATTTAATTATAAAAAAACATTTGCGTGCGCAGTTGTTCAGGCTTTAATAGCTAGTTTATTTCAATAACCCTCCTAAACCAACGCTGTTTGGGAAACTAGGTCACAATACCGTGAAAGTGTATGTATATACTACATATACGCGGAAAGCTTTTAAAATTTCATTCTGCATTCCTGATACCTTACAATTTTAAGTGCGAACATTATATGAGCTTAGAATGCAATAATTCAAATAGTAAATAAAGTATTCTATTTAAAAGGTCAATAGAAACTTATAGTTCAGTCAATAAGTCATAGAAACTGGGAAAAATAAAAAAGGTAACTTGAATTATTGATGAATTTGATAACTGAAATTATTACAAAAATTGTTTGCAAACTAAAAGTCTAAATTGTTTCACGGAGGATGGGAAAATTAATACTCTCACATATTTAATACCTTATTGAACTTATAGATATGTTAACAAAATCAAGTTTTGATAAAGCTGAAAATTTCTTAGCTTAGTTGAAATTGGCAAGAAAAATTGAATATTCGAATAATTTTTTAAGTGACATCAGTAAGAACACTGTCTCTCGGAAAGGTGTTATAGTAGTCCCAATTTTAAGGTCGCGTAAAAATCTAAAATTTGTCAGCAGATATCAACCTACATCGTTATGGTCCGCCATTTCCAGAGTCATCGAAAAGATCGTTTTACGGAGAATAAACGCAACATAAGAGAATCTTAATAATAACGACGAACATCAGTTTGGCTTCAAGAAGTGAAGTAGAATGCCACTGCAGATTGTCAGGGTTGTGAGTGATATCAAAGAGTACCACAATGGTCAGTTATAAGTAATATAAAAACGATATAAAATCACCCGACAAAGATGCCGCTAGGCGCCTCCAACTTCTCGCATTTCTCTAATATGAAACTGACTACGTAGAGTTACAGCTGATGCACCCAGCAGTTAACCAAATATTAGTAATATTAATAATAGTAAGTAAAATAAAATACAAAGAACATACAATATGTATATACACACACTTACAACTTGTAACGGTGTCTTTTCGGACGCCTAAAATATGTAGCGAAGTAATGTTTGGGCTTCGTAACAGTGTTTGCTTTCGGATAGCTGGTTTGGAGAATTAATTCAGGATTCCTGTTAGTTGTACATAAGAAAGCCCAAAGTATTCGTTACGGAGTTTATTTTATTAAAGTAACATTTATCCAAAACATGAAGTTAAATAAACATAAAATCAGATTCTTCAACAATAAAACCAAGTCAAGTACAATTAACAAATATTATTTACATCGGTGAAATTAATTTACGGGGAGTGTAATTCGGTGAATGCACGGTGACGGTGGGCTTCAGCTCCATGTACTGAAGTAAAACGTAGGATTCGATCGGCGCGCGGCGGTAAGTTCGAAAATTATTTAACGGCGGCGGGCCCAGCTCAACACGCTGAAGACTCACGGCAATAAATAATTAGGGGACTGGTGACGGCGGCTGGTTTAGCAACTATTTACCAACAGTGGGCCCAGCTCAACACGCTGAAGACTCACGGCGATAAATAATTACTAGACTGGTGACGGCGGTGTAGAGCGGTAAAATGGCTACCAACACCAGGAGGTCAAGCTCAACACGCGTAAAACCCCGAGATACTACCAGACATTCAGCCGGGTGGCGTCTTCGTCGGATTCTGATTTCTAACCAAATGGAGTCAAGCTCAACACGCTTAAGACTCCTCAACTACTCAGCTCAACACGCTGAAGGTAGTTGTCAGTAGAAAACTGAATGCTTTTCCTCGGTTACGGCCATTCTATTTATACCAAAATCCTGGCCTTGGTGACGTCAATATTTCATGGCGGCCGGAAGTACGTGGCAGCACCTGCCAAACGATAATTGCAGAAACTTCTAGGAATGAACATCTGCGTGATTCATCATATGTTGGCAGGAAGTGCGCGACAGCACAAGACTAACGGGAATTTCCGAAACTATAGTAATGATTCATGCAAACTTTTATACTAAAAATTATAAAAGTAAAAAAGTAAGTCATAAACAGCACCCTGTAAGTATAAGCGTTTAGGCTCTCGAATAAGGATTGGTATAAAAAGGTGTTTTAAGGAATTCGTTGATTGAATAAAAACAATAGTTGAGTATTAAGCGTTTTATATTCATTTTGAATGACACTAAGTTTAATTTCTTAATATGAGATGGTAAATGATACAAATTCAGATTGGGAGAATTTTTAACGCTTAGTGTTAGCCTGTATCGATGTTGTCTAATTGCACGTTTATGTTGAAGCGGCACGCCAAGCCACGGTAAAGGCCACGCGCCAAGCTGCAAGCCAAGCACCTAGACAATAACTTCAAGGACTGCGACAGGT
Source organism: Rhamnusium bicolor (assembly GCA_029963845.1). Taxonomy (NCBI): domain Eukaryota; kingdom Metazoa; phylum Arthropoda; class Insecta; order Coleoptera; family Cerambycidae; genus Rhamnusium; species Rhamnusium bicolor. Next base: position 39,659 of record JANEYF010005865.1, read on the forward strand.
GCATATGTTGGAGCGAAGTATCAGGTACTCCTCTAATGTAACAAATTCAAAGTTATAACGTTTTGACCTCAGCTTAATGCTAAAACTCATTTCAATATGTACAGGGTGAGGCAATAGTATATCCGACTTCGATATGTCGAGTTCTATGAAAGCTAGGAACTTGATATAAAAATATAAATCAACTAGACAAAAAAAGTCGAGGTCGAGCGCACTATTGCCCCCACCCTGTATTTCGGCTAAAAAATAAAAAAAAATTGATGAAAATGGGCTGAATATGTTCCGTGTACTTGGCATTTACAAGTATTCATACATACAACATTTTTGTTGTCGAAAAACTTTCAGTGTGTGATAGTAGTTTCCCCACAGGACAACAGCATAGGAAAGTTTAGAATGGAACAGAGGAGCTGGATGTTTTTTGAGATATCAAACTCGAGAATACATTTTAGTTTTCTAAAGAAGAAGATCGCCTTTTATTTAGTTGTTCAATATGGTTAACTTAGCTAATTCTATATAGACAATCTAAGAGTTTAATGTGCTCGCCTTTAGTTGCGTTTTTATTTGAAGAGGTTAATGCTCTGTAGATAGTTTTCTCTAGATTGAGTGTAATCTGATGTGAACTAATTTTTTGCTTGTAGTTCAGTGTTAGAGATAGTTATAGTAGAATGGATTTATTTGGCAACACGAATTGAAGAAAATCATTCGTATAGACCAAAAAAGAGCAGTAGCCCAAGGATAGATCCCTGGGTTACACCGTGGTTGATATTTAGGAAACCTGACTTTGCATGTCATTACCTATTGCCATGCACTACTGATGATCAAGCAATTACGATTTGAAAGGAGAGGTAATCCCCTAACGCCATATGATTGCAACTTTTCAATTGAGAGACAGTCATGAGCTGTGGAAAATTCATACAGAGTTATTGCTCAATGACGGATGTCACCAAGACCCTCGACTTTGTCGCTCACTACTTTTACAGTTGTTTGCGTTGTCAAACTACCAGAGCGAATGTTATATTGGCAAGGCCTAAGGAGTAGTTTCTGTTCCAGATAGCTCGATAATCTTTTTGTCAGAATAATTTTAAAGATTTTACAAAAAATGGAAAGAATTGCTATGGAGTTATAGTTACCTGGCAAGGAGTCGATACCTTTTTTTAAAAATAGTAATAATACGGGCAATTTTAAAATACCTATCTGGGTAAACACCCTCAGCGATACAACTGTTGATTAAAGAGGTAAGCGAAGCGATAATAATATCTGTCGTAAATTAAATTATGCTGCATTAATTAAAATTGTGTTTGTGCGCCATATATTTAAATTTTAAAACCGTTCATTATTCTTAAGTTCAAAAAGCTTTTTTTGTTAGGTTTGCGTATGTTTAATTTAATATATCTTAATAAGTCTAAATGTAAGACGGAAATTGACAATAGTTTAATTTGCTTCCATCCTCCTGATTCCACCCTTGTCCAGCCTTTCAATTACCGCGTTGCTCTATGTACGTGATATTTGGCTGGCCCCGGGTGAAGAAACTTCAGGAAAAAGTATCTATATCTACTAATTTATTGATAAATAAATATGAATTGATTTTACTCCAGGATCTCAGTTCAATTTCCAGCCAAGAAATTCATTCTAATACACTTGGATATTGAATTTGTGTATCTAAATTGTAACTCACTCCCGTATCAGGTTACATTATAGATACCTGTGGTGTTGAAAGTTGAATTGAATGTTCATAAAAATTTCTGAACTTGAAAAACATGCAGCGTTAGAAACCTCATGCGTGTGTGCCTTTTGTCTTGCGTCCCGAATTAACTAACAGTTCTACAAAAAGAAAAAAATAATGTCATATTTTTGTAGAGAATTTTACAAATTTTAATTTTGTATAATTAATTATTCTTCAGTGGTCGAAAATAAGACTTTTCACACTTTATTTAAAACTACCACTCAGTTTCAGTTCTCTGTTATTTTTCCAGAGTTTTTTTAGATGAAAGCATCTTAATAAAAATCCAGACGTTTACAAGTTATCTTTAAAAATCGACAAATGTAAATAAAAACATATTTTTTTATATTCTCGTGGACAAGTAATATTCTTTTCATTGATATATCTATTATTGTCTAATTAATAAAAATATCTTCATCGTAACTATTTGTTTTCTACGTCATATTAACACAGCATGCCCAACTAACAAACAAGTAAAATAGGCCAAGCGCCAAGGCGTGATAACTCACCGAGGTCACAAGAATTATTTAATTCCCTCATAATTGTTTACTATAAAGTCATTATAACTTGAAAGTTGAAGCTTAGGTTGTACAGCAATTATTTTTTATCTGAAAATATATTTAAAGTTCACAGACTTTGTAAATCAATGTGTGAGTAAAAAATTATCTGAAATTTTCCTCAAACTTCAAAGTTATTATTAATTATATTTTGATAGGCTGAATGTTATCTAAATTTTAAATTAGAAATGCCTTTAAATAAACATTACCTTGTAAGTAGAAATTTTTTTTAAGAAAAATCAGTGTTTCTCCGAAATTTTTATTTCCTTTTTCTAAGTTATGGTCACAAGTTTGCAACAATCAACCAGTTTTCTTTTGCTGCTCCTTTACTAAGCCTTGGCGCTTTTATAGGTAATGATACAAATGATTGTGCAATAAATACCAATTTATTAACGTATTTAGCACCCATCTATGGCTAGAAAATAAGCAAACAGGGATACCTGATTACCACAGATACAGAATAACGTGTTTTATTTATCATTTGCTCTCAAATTTTCGTTTCTTAATTGGAGAAATTAGAGTTCATATTTGGTATTTGGTTCATAGGTACAAAATTTATCATAAGTAGGAGAGAATGTAAAAAAAACATCATATTTATCATAAAATGTTGTCTCCCATAACTGAAGAGTTCATCATTGTTGCTTAGAATATTCCATCAAGTTAAAACAAGTATTCCTACTGCTAATTATGTTTTTGCCCTTTTTCTAACACTCTGGTAAACTAAATGAGTGGTATTTTTATTAATGTCAGTTATTGCTTGTGTAATTTTGTCTTTTAAGAGCTCTAATCAACAAAACGTCAAAACCAAGCGTTCGCATGTGTTTTCCAAGGCTGACTTCTATGATCTCAGCCATTTAGGTTCTCTTCTTATTTTTCGGTAAATAAATTTATTGGGATAGGAAAATAAAGACAAAACTGCAACAGTGGGATACATCATTCAAAGTTGACATGTGAATTTTTTGACACTGGAACTAACTTTTTCTATAATTCTATAATTTCAATTTTTCTTTATTTTTGACCACCCTGTATGATATGTCGAAATTCTGAGTGCGACTAAGGTCATTTCAAAATAAGCAAAACTTCTTGTGAATCTAAATAAGGAACAGTAGATTTATTTGTCCTACTACCTACCAACAGTATCATAAAATAAACAAATTACAGGACACAAATTATTATTACAAATCTATTTTATGTTCCTTCCAATGAGGAATATTAACGGCAGTTCGCCGGGGTAGGACAAAAAGAAACTAATTCAATTCAATGGCTAACGTTTTGACTATAATTTAGTCTTCTTCAGAGCTCTATAATGGTTCCTACTAATAAATGTTCAGTAAATAAGTTAGAAATTAATTTACGTAATAAATAAGTTCCGCTGTGCCGGAGCACTTTTCCAATTTATTACATTGTGATTGACGTTGGTAGATGGTATTACCATTAACTCTTTAGTACTCTACATACATAGAGACTTATGATTCTGAAATACTCCTTGTTAAGGATGCGTATACCTATTTAGCACTGATGAAGACAATAACCATAAACCGGTTTGCGAATGGTATATGCGACGGCCTCAAGAAAGATTTCCATTTATTTGGTAACTAATGAGTTACCAATGGGTAATCGCAATTAAAAGTTAATCGCTTCTCATTGTATGATGCAATTTATAAATCATCAGTAAGTGCGTATGGCAAGTTTATTTAATTTTAAATTAAATAAAATGAGAGGGTAACGACTTTTGATATCTTGTATTAAGCTATTGCTTTTAGTATTTATCACTGTTTATAAATTTATCTCCTCGTTGAAATATTTTGGTATTTTAATTTTTATTATACCTTTGTTAGTCATATTTTATTGCCTGCAATTTGTAATTGAAACAAATTTGTATCTGGTGCTGTCACTTAGTCATAATTATGACATTATGCTACGCCCACTGATACTGAATTAGAATACTGTCTCTTACTATTCATTACCTCAATGGAGATTTTTAATAAAGCATATGCATATGTGGAGGCTCGTTTAGTATTATGGCATGATGGTCATTATTTTATTTGCATGTATACTTGTTACCGTAATATAACAATTTTACTTACCAAATTAATCAATTATTATTGAAAGTATTTCATACTTTTTAACTGTAACATGGCAAGATATTTGATCACTACTCACCGTAGAAAAAACAATGTGGTTTATGATTATATTCAAACCTTATTACTCAAGAAAGACATGAGCTTATTTGGCCTTCTATTGTTATACCTACCTAATTCCTTTGAATTTAAACAAACAAAGGCATAATACAATTTGGCATATTGGCTAAAACATTCGAAACGAGAAAGGAGGGAAAGAGAATTCTTTGAATCGCAAAGATATAAAGTAAAAGTTCATCAATCTTTCCCAACAAGCGGCTCAAACAACAAATTTTATACTGCCACCGGCAAAACAAACATCAATTAATTTTTGCCTCAGTTCTGTTCCATTTTGAAAAGTTGTTTACAGAGTTGGTAACTTTTTTTATATTCAGATCTTGAGAATCAAATATACCTCACTACTATGTTATTACCATAAATTTATTTTTATAGAGATTTCGATTATGTTTTCGATCATATTAAAAAGCAATGCATAAATTTCTTGAGGTTATTTAAACTTTTATTATTAAGCAAATTTGTACGGTGTATCAGTTTTTTGTCTGAACTCAGAAATATATACAAGATGTTTGGTAAATCAGTTAAAATATTCTTTGCTCTAAACAATCACAAGGTACTCAATAATAATAACCCTTTAAACAAATTCTAAGAAAAATACAAGTTGCAAAAAAAGATTATTGGAATAACTCTGGAGCGGTAACAATTAACAAGTAACAAGTAACAATTTAAATATATTCAGATTTATTTAGGTTTTATCGGTGCTTTATAGTGGCCAGCTTATAAACTAGTGATTTACGCAAGATTTACTATTTGTCGAGTGCACTTAAAGATAGTTTTATCGTAAAAAACATTTTAAAGAAGTCTGCAAGAAGTTATATCAAAACTAAATTATCTTTCAGTTTTTATTAGCTTATCAAGGCAGTTGTCAAGCCTTCAATAAAACTGTATAGCTGCTAAGTTCAAGTTAGCAGTAATGAGTGTTAGAGACCATTTTAGGACGTGTTGTGGTTTTATAATTGATTTATAAAATTATCTTGGGGTAATTGTTAATGCTCGATTATAAATCTAAAATGCTTCGAGATCACTAAGGTGCAGGTAGAGCACTTCATAAAGCCAACTACTTATTAGTGTTTTAATGAAGCAGGCATAAATCTGTAATAAATCAATATTAAGCATAAAACAGGTTGGTTCCCTTTTTCTCGAATATAATATTTTATAATATCAATATAGTCGGGCCGCTGTAAGATTACAACGTTCGTCTTAAAGAGTAAAATCCACAAATAATGTTATTCGGTTCAATTGTCAGCGGTACTCAAACAATATATGATGCAATTTTCGAAATTCCAAGCAGATCAGGTGTTCGCTGTTGTACAGCTAAAACAGGAAACAAGGGTCACCATTTCCCTTTTTTCGGGTAAAATGATTCTTCACCATTAGTATAAACTGATGATGTTCATCTCGAATCGAGTCTTGAGTTAAATATTCTTCTTTCCATTGATTCATGATTGTTTTAATATGAATATTTTCGAATAAACAAATTCACAGTTAGCATACGTGTTACCATTTCGGCTACTCTAAGTTAAAGAAAACGTAAAATGAAGAATTTATTTGTTTTTCGGCAAGAATATATTATTTTTTTAGACCTTTTAGGTCTTGTCCAATTTAAGTAAATAGATTTTCTATACCAGGGATTCAAAATTTTACCTGTTCAAAATTTTTTCTAGTTAAAAAACACAAAGTAAGTGGTTGTATGAATTTCAAAATAAAAGCACAAATATATTCATTTACTGTTGAGATTCACTGTTCACCAATCTTACACTAAAATCATCCCGCAGAGTAGTTGGATAAAAAACGAGGGAGGCTCGCAGTGTAGACGTGTGTAGGGTTGCGAAAAACTGAATTTTTAGGTTATGTTATCCGGGAAACTTAAATCTTATAGACTTTAAAGTGGTTGTGTTACGTGCTCAAAGGGTTTAAAACGGGTTTTAAGATAAGTCTACACGCTTTCAAGCAATATGATAAGGCTAATGAGGCTAAAATATACTTCTACAGGAACAAGTCGACATACTTAAAGAGTAATTCATTATTTCATAGGCATGTTTAAAGTTGTTTAAAACATGTTTAAAGTAAAGAATTATTCAAGACTAATAGGATTTATACGAACTGCTGCCATTATTTTTAGCGCAAGAGATTTATAACGGTCAGCCATTTTGGGAATGTTTCGGATTGAACAAAAAAATGTAACTTGTATCTAATAGAAATGTTTTCTAGAAACAATTTACTAACACTGAACCATAATATGGGCGGATGCTACCGATTTATTTATTTCACCGAAAAAAATAAAATTACCCACGTATTTGTATTTTTAAGGAGCGCACGAATTTTTAAGAACTATCTAATCCATGTTTTACAATAAACTTAGCGTCGTTGAAAATTTTAGTCCACTATGAGAAGTCCCACTACTTCATTATAAGTACATACATCTATCTATATACCGAAACGTTCTCAGTTGTCGCCATATGTTCATTTTATAATACTCTTCAGATACTCTACGAGTAAAGATTTGGACAATTCGTTGAAACTTGAAAGTTTTAATAGTAGTTTTAAAAGTGGCATATAGGCTCTTCTCTAGGTGAGCCTCTGTCCCTTATGAGGGTTTTAAATAAGTTCTATGGAGTTATTTCAGACCATTTACGTTTATAAATAGTCTTAGAAATAAGCCTTGAGGATATCTTACAGAGCATTTTAAAATTAAAATTGTTACTTGGAAAGGCAATATTTTGAAACTTAAAATATAGTTTTTATCACCTTCCAATGGTCAGCGTAAGAGCAGATCTAAGCCTTGAACTTGGAGGGATAACATAACAAACCATCACACACTTGCGAGGAGAGCGTCAATGCGATTAGTAAAATAACAATTACGAGTAAATGGCGATTGAAACATTTTAGGAAAATGAAACCTTGGTAACTTATTAATCATTGGTAAAAAAGTAAAGAAATTTTTGTTTTGGTGAAGAATGTATTATTTGCTAATTGAAAAGTATAACAATTTTTACTTATTTCCAGAAATAATTGAAATAATTCTATATATGACATTTCTAGCAATAAGTTAAATTTTTTTAGATACGACTATATTGAAAATGTTTTCCTATGAATTGATTTAAATGTGATTGTAGCTGCACAATAATTGTTATTTTTTTGTATGCTTGTATTTTTAATTATTAACTGATTAAAACACAAATGCAAATAACAATTTTTATCAAACGTTTTATTTTTAAATCTTTTTATCAAAAATGCAGAGTATTTTACATAATGTTGGATTTATCTTTTTTTGCTAGTAATCTAGTTGGCTTTTTCACTACTTTTCTTTTTTCCTCTTTTTCTTTCACATCCCTTTTGTCTGTTTTTCTTTTCTTACGCACAATTTCTTTATTCTGCGCTTCTTCTTTCCCATCGTATCTTTCGTCGTATTTTCTTTCTTGATGTTTAATCGCAGAGTTTCTGAAAATTTGATTTATTATGAAGAGCTCTATCAAACCATTGTTTGTTTGGTCCATTTCCAGCAGTTACTTGTAAGATTTGCGAATGTTAAAATTTGTTTGTGATCTTTCTTTTTTGAGGGAATGGTTGTTTTGAAACCCACGTCCCTGTAGCTCGTTTTATACAGAAATTGGAAAAGGTTTTTTGCAACCAGAATGCCTCGCACAATGCTGACAATGTCCAACCAATGAATTCTTTTGCCATCTGTGTTGTATTGCAAGTTATTGCCTAGTTGTGTCTGAAGGCATTTGAAATCTAAGAAATCGGCAATGTAATTTATTTACAATAAACTCTTGACGAGTTTTTTTTGGCATTTTTTATTCAGCAACCCACTAAGTCGGATCATAAACTGGACCTGACTTCAAAACTCTCTTTTTTCTTCTTCTCAGTGAAAGAATGCATCGCATCCCCTCATTTTACTTGTGGCCAACAGTTAAAAAATATAAGGTTATCGGTGATAGGTCAAATTCTAAAACAGTGTTACCGAGTAACAGTGAATTCATCGACAATCATTGCGGCCGAAAGTTTCCCGTAATGCCGATATGATTACGATGATGGGTTAGTGTATCATTTTTTTTAACGGGATAACGGGAAAATGCAAAAATATTGGGAATTATGCCCGATATTTTTGTTTCGTAATTTTTTTATTTCAAATATATATAAAATTTTGATATGAAATGTGATGCTTAACAGAACCTAGGAGAGGGTAATTACCCCATTACCCCAGTGAATCCGCGTTTGAATTTGCGATAGAGGTTTCGGAACATTTTCTTAAAAGATTTAGGACGCCACTGAATATTAAAAATAAAAGCAGTCTTTATATTTTTTTTAATTAATGAAAATTATTACAGTTTAAATTGTAATAAAATAAGTATTGCCAGTAATACTAAGTAAAAATTTTTGGGTTATTAGGTCCAATGTAATTAAAACACTACTGTATTAACTTGCCGACGTTTCGGTATAATTTATTACCATCCTCAGGGCACTGTAAGAAATAAATAAATTGATTGTAAGTTATTCTATAACTATATGGGTGATAAATTCTAATCCAAACTAATAGTGAAGAAATAATACTGAACAGTTAATTAATTATTCTATAACAGATTCTAGGAAACATGTACTTATTTTAGGCACCTCAATTATTATTTAGAATTAGTTGTAGGTTAGTGATATATAAAAATTATAAACAGATACTCACATTAAAATTCAGTGTTTCTCGTGCATAAAAAACATCATGGCAGGAACATACTTCGTAACTATAATATTGAGTTTATTGAAAAATACTCAGTATATCGGCGCATACAGAAATGAGAAATGTTTAAATACTTCTTGAAATGTGTGTTATTCTCGTCGAGGCTGTGACACTAATGAGATTATTTTTTAGCACTGTTAAACTTACTGTAGATAAGGGATGAATAAGTGTTTGGGAACTAAAATGGTTGTTTATATAATAAGTAAACAAGCTTAAAGTAGAAAGGAAGGAGAGATGTAAATAGGTTGATAATTTTAAAATATCTAGTGTATCATAAAGTTTTCATTTTATTAATTAGATTGAAATAACAAGAGTTTAAATTTTCAGTGTCTTTTCTTGAATTTACTGATTCGAATTTTTTAATGTTTATCATTTCTTGAAATTTTCTTTTTTCTAGATTAGATTGTTTACCTATTACTGCGGTTTCGTCAAAGTTAAATTCATGATTTAAAAATTTTCAATGTTCTACCAAAGATGTGATATTAAGCTTATTTTTGTTTTTGACATCTCTCATATGTTCTTTTTTCCTTGTTTTTAGATACCTACTTGTTTGACCTATATAACTTTTATTACAATTTTTACATGGTATTTTATATATTAAATTCGATTGTAAGTCTGTTGGTGTTTTAGTTTTTAATTTGGTAAAAAAATTCTTTTTGATCGTATTTTCACTTTTAAAAGCTATATTTATTTTGTTTGACATGAGGACCTTTCTTAACTTTTCCGAAACACTTTTTACATATGGTAGTTTATAATAAAATGTTGGTTCTGTTAGTAAAGGTCTAATTGGTCGACTATTATTCTTATTCTTTAATATTCTATTGATTAATGATATCGGAAAATTATTTTTGATAAGATATATTTTAATTAGTTGTAAGTTTTTTCATGAAATTGGGGACTGGATAAATTTATAGCTCCGTGTTTTAAATTCTTAATTATATTAAGTTTAGTTTTAATCGAATGTTGGGAATTGAAATTTAAAAATCTTTCTGAAAAGGTTGGTTTATGGTACCAATCAATAAGTATTCTATTCTGAGGTGTTCTTATAAGTTCTGTATCTAAAAATGAAATTTTGTTATTTTTCTCAATTTCAATTGTAAATCGTAACGTTTCATGAAAGCTGTTAAAGAAGTACAAAAGTTCTTCGACTTTATCTTTAGGTATAACTAAGAAAGAATCATCAACATACCTTTTGAAAATAGGAACATTGAAAGTCAATTTATTTTTTAAATTGTGGTCTGGAAATTATTATTATATTGCTAGTAATATCTCATTTAAGAAAGAAGATACGGTTATTATTACTAATTAGTAATTTTTTTGATATTCGAACTGAAAATATTTTTTAAATATGCATGTGATATTTATTTGAAATCACAATAAAATATATTATTATCGGATGTAATAATAAATTACAGTCACCATTTAAAAAATGGAGCTGATGAATATTTCAGGAAATCGAAACGGTGTCGTTTGGCATTTCTGTAACCACATTACTAAGGAAAGAAAAGCTTAGAAAGTGCTTTCTTTGTTTTTACATATTTCTAAAAATAAAAAAGTAAGTAAAACACAAATTTCATGAATTTAAGATTTTCATGACTTTCATGAAAACAATTTCGGATAGATAAGATTTGTTTACGTATTTTTATCCTTTATAAACATTCACAAAACTAGCGCTCTATATCTTCAAATGCGCAAGATACGAACGATAAACCTGTACAAAATGTCAAAAAATAATACCTTCCGTTCAAGAGGTATTTTATTAAAAATGTACCTTTTTATTATACAAACTGACCCAAGTACGTCCAATGAGGTCTAATTTTCACGAGATCTACATATTCCGAAATTATTTTTTCACGAGATTTAACGCATCACCCTGTATGTCCGCTCAGCTTTACAAATGTGTTTTATCATGGATGCGTACTTAAAAACACTAATTTCAAAATCCCATGAGATCTAAAGAGTTCGAGAAGAAGGTCCCATGAGACCTAAAATTCCCATGAGAACTAATTGTGATGTCGTCTCACATATAATCTCCAGAGGCGTACGCATGTTTTTAAATTAAATTCATGTCAATTAAAATTTCAAATTTTCAGTATGATTTGTCACCAAATCGGTAAATATAGGTACGTAAAGTATTTATTATTTTGTTATAAATATTAATAATAAATTTATTGATAACATTTTACATATTTCTACAATATTATATATTTGTATTTAAGAAAACGTGAGCTAAAATATTTCGTTAACACCTAAAATTGTTTTATGTAAATAAAAAGCTTTTGTCGATAAGTCAATTTCAGTTTGTAAAAAGAAATATACAATTACCATAAAAAAATATGTAGGTTTCCAAAATTCTAATTTACTATTAGATCAATATGGATTTTAATTTCATGAACAGCACAAGTAATGCATTAACGTAAACATACCAGTGCTTGACACTGTTCCTAGACCTGACACCTACCAACTATTTTATCGAAAATAAGCGACAACCCGACTAAGGAATTAACCTGACCGAATATTTAAGTTGGTTACAGTGTCACTGATTAATTTTCTTGTTGTTGGATTGATGACATTGATTTCTAAATTTTTCTGACTGATTATTCACATAAGTTATATTTTATGTGTGTATCATAAAAATTAAAACAAGTTTTAAGCTGGACAAAATAGTGCGTAATAAGGTGAGTTTGATGTATTTTATTAAACTATATTAATTTACCTATTGCATATTGATGAGGAAACATGTTAGGGCTTGGATTCCATGCGGCATAGAATTTTTAGGTTTTAATTGGGGGTGTCAGCTATTGGCTTTTAAAAATATAGATCCGTCTAATACCTGATATATGTGTCAGCCATTGGGTAATTCAGAGATCATGTAATAATAGTCTATATAGCATAAAATGAAGAAGGTTATATTGGTGTGAAATTCTCATATCAATATCTAAGATACTTCCAATACCTGACACCCCCTGTCAGTCACTAGATCTGTTGGATGTCAGCTATTGGTATTAACAGTAATATATATATTTTTGCAGATTCATCATGTTAAAAGAAATCCTCAGATATGATGATGAACAAGTGCAGCAAGCACTTTTGGCTGTTAAAAGAAACAATATGTCTGTCAAATCAGCAGGTAAACAATTTAACATGCCAAAAACAACACTTCATTATAAAGTTAGAGGAAAATATCCAGAAAAACGGTGAAAGGATCCAAAAATGAATCTTCTGGAGGAGGAAGAATAAATTATAATAGTGGATATTCAAAAGTACAGACAGGGGTTTCCCAATTACTATATCTCAGCTACTAGATTCCATTGAGATATATATAAAAAAATTAAAGCTGTTTTAAAGACGGGAAACCGGGAGAAAAGTGGTTTAAGCTATTTATGAAAAGACATCCAGAAGTGGCACCTAGAATGACTCAAAATTTGAGTAGGGCAAGGGCATCCATATCAGAACATGGCCTAAGAAAATGGTTTAACGAAGTAAAGACTGAGTTAAAAGACCAGACAGATATTTTAGAGGATCCATCTAGAATATTGAACGCCGATGAAACGGCAATATTTTTAGCTCAAAGGGAGAAAAGGTTTTGGTACGTAAAAGAGAGAAAGCAGTTTATTCCTTTACCAGTAATGATGAGAAGGAATGCCTCACTTGCCTGATAGAATCGAATGCTATCGGTCAGTTAATGCCCCCAACGGTGGTCTTCAAATATGAGCGAATGCCATCGCTAATCATTAATGAATTACCCAATCACTGGTATTTTGGACGAACTGAGTCAGGATGGATGACGAGTGAAACATTTTTTGAATACGTAGCCAACATCTTCCATCCATGATTGGTAATCCAGAAGATTAAATTGCCAGTAGTACTATTCGTTGATGGCCATTCAAGTCATTTAACGTATTCTTTAAGAGAATTCTGCAGCCAAAATGGAATACACTTGGTAGCTCTTCACCCTAATGAGACACATGCCATCCAACCAATGGATGTGGCGGTGTTTCGACCCCTCAAGGAGCATTGGAGACAGGCAGTGCATTTAAAATAAAGAATTCAGGTGCGAAATTAAAACGCGAAAATTTTGCACCTCTTATGGATAGTGTATTACAATTGCTAAAGCCTGAATCATTCATTAATGGGTTTCGACGCTGTGGAATCTTTCCATTTGATGAAAATGCAGTAAATTTTGACAAATATTTCAAAAAAAATAATGTCGAACAGAACGTACAAGAATCTGTTTCGAAGGAAATGTTGCGTATTCATTTAAAATTTCTACAGACTCGTATTGGTGCAGATAAGGTTACAAGATTTGAAAATAATGACCCAGGTAAAGATGACACATCTCTGTACTTTCTGTGGAAAAAATTAAAAGAGGAATGTGATTTGGAAACGACTAATGTAGTATTCTTAAACAAAGACATTTGCAGCATAGAAGACTCTGAGAAAGATTGGGAAATAATTAGCTCAAAAGAGCTACCTCCTCAGGAAATAGAAAACGATGGAGCAAGTATAGAGGAGTTAGAGAAGAAATAAATGTTATTGAAGAAACTTCTATTCAAGGATTAAAAAAAAACAAAACATTCAATGATACAGAAATTCCAGTCATCAGGCAATAAACAACGAATAGGATTAGAAAATAACACACTGGGTGTTACGAACACAACAATAACGCCTACTAAAGATAACGAGCCTTGTCGTCCATACACAACAAATGATCAACTGCCATCTGCATTCAAGAACGTTTTCGTTTTGCCTAAGACTAAGCTAAAATACGTTAAAAAACGCCAGTTAAAAGAAGTACTGCCTACAGTAATTTCAGGTGAAAAAGGAAAGGAATACTTTAAAAAGAAAGAAGAAAAACGAAATAGAAAAGAACGAGAAAAACATGAGAAGAGACAAAGAAGGGAGGATGCAAAAGTGTTGAAAGAACAAGAAAAGGAAGAGAGAAAACGAAAGTTGGAAGAGAGAAAACGAATAAGACAGAATCAAATAGCGAGAGATCAAAGAATAAAAGAAAAAGAAAACTTATTTCTGCTGATGAATCATTCGATTCATCAATTGAAATTACCGTTGAATCAGAGGATGAGGGAGGAAACTGGGATCAGCCATTGTCAGAACATGATGAAGAAAGTGATGAAGAAGTTTTAGATAAAGGCAATTTAAAAGAAGAGGATTTTGTCATCATAATTTATGATAATAAATAGTGCCCTTGTCGAATAAAGAATATTAATCCAACTAATCATACCTATTTCGTAACAACTATGGTGCAAAGTGGTTTTAATTTCAGATGGCCCGAAAAAGAGGATGCTTTATGGTATTCATTGCAGCAAATAAAAACCAAAATTGGAAAACCAAAACCAGTCAATTCAGGAAGTAGTTACCATATACCTGAAATGAATATTATTATGATGTAGTTGTATTGACTCTGTATTGGTCCCTTTTTTTGCTTTATTTTGAATAAATGTTTGTTCCAACCACATAATTTGTAAATGTTTCTTTAAATATCATATTTGTGCTATTTAGGTCAAGTATCAGGTATTGGTCCCCTTAAAGTCAGACTTAGGGCCAAACCAAAAATAACTATGTCAGGTACTGGACAAAAAATATAAAATTTGAAAATATTAGAAACAAAAAAAAACATATATGCCTAAGCTATAAATGTTATGTATTGATTGGTATTTATCTACTTATACCATATATGAAATCTTCGATTGGTACTTCTGAATTATTTAATTAGATTAAAACCAGCCCCTAAGGTGTCAGACACTGGTACATTTACGTTACTTCAGTATTTAAAGCAATGCCATATTTTTGGATTTTATGATATTTAGATCTCGTGGGAATTAAATCTCGTGGTACTCTTAAATAGGTTATATTACAATGATAAAACGCATTCGGAAAGCCGAACAGACATACAGGGTGATGCGTTTGATGTCATAGGAAAATAACACCGAATTTTTAGATCTCAGGGGAATTAGATTTCGTGGGTATTAGAAATCGTGATAATTAAATCTCATCAGACTTTTTATCGGTCTATATAAAAGTCATTCGGAAACCTATTAGAATTTGATCTAGTGGGAATTATATCTCATGGAACATCTCCAATTTTTATATTTTGTTCTCGCTCCTAAGAGAAACTCTTCCTTTTGCGACAATCCTAAACTAAAAATGAATGTCGTTGTTTTTAATTAATAACTTTTGGCATTATAATGTTATGTTATATAATACACTTTTTAGTTCATATTTCTTTGAAAAAAAATTAACGAAGCAACCACAATAATAATCTATTTATTATTGGATATATTGTGTAATGAGAATAATAATTTATGTTTCTATTTCCTTTGACGGCCAGTATTGTCAATATTTTAATGGAATCTTTAACTTAAAGGGAGTTTTAGTGACAAGAAAATGTGTCACCCGCAATTACAGCAAAATATAAATACGAAACCATTAAACCCAATTTTTTTATTTAAATTATAGGATTTCTATATGACATTTATATTTTGTTTGTAATGTACTGTCTTGCCACTAATATCGCCTTTTAAGTTAAAGGTTGTTGATAATACCGGCCGTTAGTCCCTTACAACACATTCACACATTTTTTTTGTATTAATTTTTTTACAATAGGTGTCATGGTGGCGTGACGGGGACCTTGTGACGGACGAAACTCAATACTTTCCCGATCGACGGAAATCGCAGAGCGTGCTGAAAATTGAAAAGCTGATGCGATCTCATCTATTAGCGGTATACAGTTGCGAAGTCAGCAATAGTAGATTGCAGCCACCACTGGTAGTCCGCGTAGCCATTGACATGTACCTGAGACCCCTGGAGGTCAGTTTGGTTGGTAACAATCCAGAGTTCAGTACTGGAAGGAAGTACAACATTACATGCAAGTGTAGAGGATCCAGGCCACCAGCGATCATCACTTGGTGGAAGGTAGGTGGAAACTATTTCTATATAACGATAAAAAATGTATCAAAAAATTCACTAACTGAAAAGAAAATATCTTTGGTTATAATAGATAATAGGTTTGTTTTAATAAACGATCTAGAACGGTTCCGAATTTGATATTCTGATTCAATTGGTCCAAGTGATAGAACACAGGTCAGGGTCTTGTAAGTTGACCAATAATCTGTAAATTAGATTCGGAAGAGTTTCGAGCTATCTTTTGGAAGAAGTCCATTATAACTTATTACAAACCTTCGTTACGCTAAAATTATATTGTGTAATTATTAAATTTGCCCAACGGCGGCTGTTCTCAGTAGTGTCATAACGTTTCCGATAATCATAAAGTATTTAGGTTGCCACAGATGAACAAATAAAATTACTACATATTACCTAAAAGTTTAAAACTCTAACTTTTTACATATTACGTACCGAGGACAATGGCTGGGATTACACTCCTGCGAATAATATGGTTTATATGATTTAGAGTTTTTAATTCATTTTGTATACTATGAATGAAATTTAAAAAGTTCTCAAAGGACAACGAAGAATTTTTTGGTCGTCGAATACTATCCAGTTTATGGTCGCACTGTATTCAGCATAAAAAGAGAATTTACGTTTATTTACAACTCCCTTAGTTAGGCAATATCCATCGTACACAACTAAATAATATGGATGGTTGGTTTTAATGAATACCTGTATACTCAGAAGGTGTGGAGAAAAGCGCCGTGAAAACAAGCAAGATTGCAGAGCCGGACACAATCAGGGTAAGTTGTCTGGATTCAAGCACAAAATAAATCAGCACACTCTGATTTATTTTATACCTCAAAAGTGATTGATTATTGATTAATGTAAAATCAATATGGTTTAGTTGTATAGTGTGTGACTTGATACGCTCAGTGAAATGCTAATTTTAATGCTACACTGGTAAAATTTGTCTCCTTTGGAGAAAGTTAAAGTACCGGTAGATTTTTTTTATAACTTGAACGCTATAAAACCTTCTACTTTCCTGAATTAATATTTTAGTTATATTTCTATTAGTATAGATAGTTTGGTTGTTATGATATTAAGAACCAGAGTTGTAAGCTGATACTCAGTTATAGAAATTTAATATACTTAAGTTAATGTTGCGAAAGCATTTGTTGTATTCTTTTAGTCAATATGTGACAAACACAGCAACTTACGTGACACTCAAAATATGTATCAGTAAGTATTATATAGCCTAGTTGAAACTGAAATTTTGTCGAACGCTACGAATAAGATAAGTCATAAGTCTTTTCAGTTTGAAATCAAACCCATCACTTTTCCAGTTTTAGCATGGGATGAATTTTATCTTTGTTGTAAACAATCTCAAGTTATGATTATTATTAGGAATAAACAAACTGGTGGCGTTAGATAAAAATAAATAAAAAAAAATCCTGATTCCATCTGCCTGCATCCTTAGAGATTTTATTATTGCATTAAGAACTAGTTGGGGCATTATTTGGAATAACTATCAATTTCTACAAATTAAATAATTGAAATTTATGTTTTATGGAAAACCATGAAGTTATACTTGGCGCTCAACGTGGGGCTAAGTATAACTTCCATTCTCTGCATTGACAGTTTGTAACATTTTAATTTATATTTGTTACTGATTAAATTAGTATAAATAATAATTGTCTAATTTTCTGAGATAGACTAACTAAATCATACAAGAATACCTCCCTAAATAAAAATCCTACCTTTTAACTCTTAATTCTATAGAAACTTCCTAATTCTATGACAACTACCGTCGATAATATTTGGTTCCCTACTAGTTGTCATTGATAGGTCAGTTCTCAGTTAAATAGTATTTTACCTAAAACAGTTTAGCTAATTATAATTTTTGACTTCAAACATAACTGTCTTTTTTTATATATATTTTTATGTACTGGTGAAAATACTTTCCTAGTAGTTTTGATCTTCTGATTTATATTTAATTAAGTTTTTAAACATTAGAATTTAATGACCCGGAAATCTAAGTAGTCGATAAATTAATGCCTTTTTTCTTCTCATCGAAATATAGTTCCTAAGTAAAATATTAAATATTTGGTAATTAGATTATCGAAAATACGGGTTATGATTATAATGTTTCTGTGTTGTGGATTTATGTTAATATTCAGGTTTTTCTTCTATTTTTTTAACTAAATTTTTTTTGTCCGTCCGTTAAAATCCTGTTTCGTCCTGTTTCGTTTGAGGTGTTGAAACGTTACGATCTGTGTGATTTTCGAGCTGTGTTACTTTAGTAATAATGTTGTGAAGTGACCATTTAATTGGGAGTACTATTCCTAAAAGTTTTAAGAATTGGGAGGAATACTTTCTGTGGAGAAAATTTGTATAGTTTTCATGTTTCCTGCAATTTTCGTCTTGTAAGGATTATTCACCAGCTCGTGATCGTTGTCAAATAAAATCAACACTCAGACAAGTGATATAACTAGATAAGCCTTCTACAGGGTGTAGAAATGAGTACTGGAATTATGGTTGTCCTTTATGTTATGTAATGTTTCCTATTCTTGTCTTTCCAGGGTTTTTATTTTAGCTTATTGTATTTATTCCCTCCTCGTTCTGGCTTGGAATGATTTTGTCCAGTCTGGTCCTGTTATGCAATAGTGGTTTTCGATCAGAGTTCTAGAGGCTATATAACAAAAAACCTCTTTTGGAGTATCCGGCCTTACCCCCTCATGAACTCTGAAGACGGGTCTTACATCATAGCGTGCACTCCATGGTTTTCTTGACAACGCTTCCGCACCTGGTACTCTGAGTTCGTCAGCCAATCTTCGGAAAACACCCTTCGCACTCTGTAGGGCCACAGATAAATGTCAAAACTTGTGTATATTTGATTTTATTCTATTTATCTGTATCATCTTTAAATAATATTTTATGTAGCTATAATTTGTTGTGAGTCGCAATTATATATACGAATATTTTATCTAGTAAAACAAGATAGATTTATTGGGGTTTAAAATAAAATAAAGAAGGTTTAGTGCCATATCCCCTTTTTTGGGGGATATGGCACTAAACCTTCTTTATTTATCTAGTATTATCCCTACATAAAAAAGTGTATGTTAATTATATCATAACTGGTATCGGCGAAAGTGATCACATTCGGCCTACGGAGCTTTATTTTTACATTATTATATACTATAAATTGTTCTGATATACCCCTATCATTTCTATCGATAATACGTGTACCTGTAATTTGTTCAAATAATACTAATTTCCACATATACAATTTTTTTTGTTTCTATATTTTAAACTGTTATAATTTTTTTTTACTAATAATTATCATTAAATAGCTACTGAGATATTACATTTATTTATTGTTTTTCCCTTTTACCAATTAATATCTTTCCAGTGCAATCAGTTTAAAACATTACCACCTTTCTTACCCACTCCCCCGCCGACTAGTTGGACGGAGTGCGTGGCTGCTATCGCCGCGCACTAAATCTAACTTTTTTTTTTGCTGGCGTCCCGTTTTGTGATGGAAATTTAGTATATTATTGTATGTTCGAGAAACACCATTTCCAATTATTGTTATTGCTATTCACAATTATCCATATTATATTTTTATTATTTTGTTAGGGCTAGCTCCGGTAATATATTTTACTAGCAACTAAATATGGTATCCATAACTAATTTTCTGATACACTTTTATTTTGTTTGTTATTGAGCTATTCATGTGTTTCATTTTGCGAATTGCGGTTGGTCTTGTTTGAAAAATCCAGGTTGGTACATATTTTTTCAAAATAATCGAAGCAGTTCTTTATAAAATATATTTAGTGGAATATTACAGAGACAACACATACATATAAAGTCACATGTAAATATGACATAAAAAAAATTCGTTTTTCGTATTTTGTAAGTGTTCTGCAAATTTTAAATATCTTTTCTAGAGAGAAATATGTGTAGACCAAAGTTTTATATTTCATAAAAGACACTGGACCAATGTACATTTTAAGACACAATATTTGTCAATATTCTTACAAATATAAGTTGCAAGGTGTTCGCTGCTCGCTATTCGCTAAATTAAGAATCAAGATACATATGTCACAATTTGATAAAAAAGACATGCAGACTTAATTTCTATTGTTTTCGAAACTTCAGTAGAGCTTACCAAGATATTGTACACGTGAACGCAGTGCTTCTTATTGGTAGCACATACACGATTGGTCAACGTTTCTTCTGTTGATGCGAGGCCTCTGTATTCAGTTTATGGCAGCCAGGGTCACATTTTTATAGTTGGCGACGCTGTCAGATAATATATCGATGGTACCGAATTATTACTTATAAAAAGGGTCTTACTGTAAATAACTAGTCTCTGCGCTTATGACTGTGGCCGCAGGCAATTAATGCGCATTATTCTTACTCTTTCTGAATAATAAACAGACCATATATATTTACACATATTAATTATTCTCCAATTTAGTGGATTTTTTTATTTACCAATATCACACTGCTCTTATATTTAATAAATTACTTATAAAAGCGAAACCGTTATATTCATTATTCATTTCAGATTATTATTGAGAAGGTATAATTTTTTTTGTCGGAGTCATATTTTTCCTAATGCGGTAAAGTAAGTGCTAAAGCGTGTCGATTTAATGCAAGAAAACCATTTCTCGTAATGGATATACCTTCTTTGATGGCTTTCCAGTACGAATAAATTTAAAATATACTTTTTACCTGACTAATTATTTTTTATGTGTTTTTGATTACAGTGACGGAATCTAAAGTTACAAACAGCTTTACGTTGTGGAAGATGAAATTTCCTTCCTTCCCTTAAAAATTTTACCTTTATTATTATATAACAAGATGAATACAAAATTGTTTGCTTTACAGATATATTTAATTTCACTATTAATAATATATGCCTCTGTCTAAATCTACATATTTTAAAACTTTTATAGCTACATGTATATTCTGATAATTTCGATAGAGAATAATTTATAGTACCTTCTCTCAACCAATCTGTTCCGTTTAATTAATTGATTTTAATATTTTATATGTTAAGACACATAAGAAGTTACACAAAGTCGTGTTTTTGTTTTTTCGCTCACAATAATTCAATTTGAAAAAACCTGACATTTTATTTGCCTCGTATTTATACATTTCTAAAAAAAAAATTATTGGGTATTATATAAGCATCATAACAATAACAGATACCTATAGTTTCTTATATTTTATTCTGTCATTTCTTATCTGAGTACGCTAGTATAAAGTTTTAGGTAGATAATAAATAATAAACACCACAGAAAAATCAAACACGATTTTTCTGTGATAAAATATGTATTTGAAGTTAGTAAATTATGCACATAACAATAACCTACATACATCGAAAGAATAGAATAAGGTTTAAAGTAAAATAAATTATTGTTCAAGTTGTGTTTCAGAACAGTACGAAGAATAAAATACTCAGTAAAATAATAACAAGCACTTTAAGGTGTACCTATAAGATCAGGCTAACGTGAATATAAGGAGTGACATATATAATACTTAAAAAAACCACCTCGTTACATAACTTGACTATTTTTGAGGTTATCAAAAAAGGTGTAAGGACCTTCATTAATTAATTTTTTCGAGGAATCTAAATTTTGAATAAAAATAAAAACAATAGCTCATAGTAGTATTAAGTAACTTTATTCTCCTTGTTTTTCGAAAATGCCAACATGTCATCTCAAAAAGATTTTGAGATGTATGGTTTTTGGTATAAAATATCGGTAATAATTTCTTTAAAAGTAGTAGCTTTTGAAAACGTAATAGCTGCATTTCTGAATTAAAGATACAGTTTACTTTTCAAAATAATGTTTTTCAAAAATTAATTTCTATCATGGTTAATTCTTCTTCTTCTTTTCAAAGGTATCTACGTTTAACAAAATCATTAATGATATCTTATACCAAAATCAAAATATCTTAATAACTTTTTGAGATAATATGATACATGTTAGATTTTCGAAATCAGAGAAACAAGGAAGAATTAATTTAAAATACACACGTTTCTATTTAAAAGAATTAAGTTATATGGCAATGTTAATAAACACGATGCGCAATTGACTTTTTGTTTAAAAATTTGAATTCTGCAAAAAAAAAATAGTTAATGAATGCCTTTACAATTTCTGATAACTTTAAAAATAACCAAGTTAATTCAAAAAAGAACATTTTCGTGTGATGACCCTGTACATATCAGATTAGAAAATAAGTTTTAATTCCATGAAAACTTTACCTTTAAAAAAATAAATAAATAAAATAATCCACTCGTTTTTTTTTTCGTGCTGAGTGACATACATAAGAAGGGCAGGGTCCACAGTGGTGACCCTTAACTTTTGCGGGCCATAAACTAACTCTAATATTGGGGTCCATTTCTAAATTAACAGAAAAAAAATCCAGATTCATTCGAAATAGAAATATAAAGTAAGAGAAATAGGCAACAGATGAACAAGAATTATTGTACTCCAATAGTCCAAGAAAATTGTATACTTTTTGATCGCGAAATTGAAATAATTTCGTAGTAAATGAAGTTATTTAATCAAGAACACTGTTTTTATGTCACTAAGTGACAAAAAAAAAATCCTTACTACGTATAGGTCAAAAAGTTATTCAATAATATTGTTACATTTGTTTTAGTTCCGACGTTGTATATATTTTGTATGTGATGAAAGATATTTTACTACCAACCATAAAATTTTTCTTGAAAGTTACGGACAAGTGATGATGAAAAGTTGTTCAAACATATGAGTTAAGAAAACAGTCCTGGTCTATGTGTGTTTGGTACATGCACCAATCTGAAATTTGAAATACGAATTTATTGTTTTACAAAAATTACGCACAAATAAAAAATATATACATTAATTTTGTTTGTAATTTCACCTACTAAATATTAAGGCTGGGAATCGAATACGAATAATTCGAGTATTCGAATACGAATTATTCTAATGGGAAATTATTCGAATATTTGAATATTCGAAATATTCGAATACACAAATATATTCGAACATTCGAATACTCGAATAAATTCGAGTATTCGAATATTCGATTATATTTGAATAAATTTGAATATTAAAATATATTATTAAATTATGTACGAATAGGTATGCAGTATGCATCCAACCAAAGTAGGTAGATAGTAGGTATAGGTAGCTACCTATGCTAAAATCCAAATATATAAATAGACCACATTAGTGGCACGTTTTACTCTCAAACTATTCCATCTCTTTCTCGCCTCGACCTTATTCTTACTGTACTAAGGCAGAGGTTAAAATTAAATTTTAAATTTAGAAAACCTGTAAATAATTAACTATTGACTTTTCATATATTTGTTTTACCTTCACAATCTGCGTCTTTTTTAAAAACATTCTAATTTTAGAGCACTTTTATTTTTTTTCGAAAAGGAAAAATAGTTATGACACAGAAGTATAACAAACTAACTCTGTTTTTCGTTTTATTTAAGTTTCAATAGTTAAATGTGAACAAAAGCGCCTCAATCCTAAAATAAAATACTAACTAAATAATTCCTGACCCTTAAAGCACATGTACAGGAGACATACCCTATTGTGGGTATGGAAAGCAAATCAAATTGCCCGCTTAGTGGATTACGTCACGACTTTTATTGTAGTCTATCCAACCAAATACCCAAATAAAGTATTCACTATTCACTAGTATTCAGTGCTGTACCTATTAATAATGAATATTCGATGATCCGGATTATTCGGATATCTATTCGAAAATTCGGATTTTTTCGGTATTCGAATATTCGAATTATTCGAATAGGTATTCGAATAATTCGAATTATTCGATTATCCGAATACTTGAATAATTCGAATATCCGAATAATTCGAATACCTATTCGAAAAATTCGAATACCTATTCGAATATCTGAATAGTTCGATAATTCGAATATTTTTTCGAACGAATATTCAAATACTAAAATCTGGAAAATTCCCAGCCTTACTAAATATTCATTTTATTTATAATGAAGTAATTGTGTTTGGTTAACAATGGAAAAAAGGCACAAAAATAAAAGTTTCCTGAATTTTTTGAAAACCTAAAAAAGATCTGGGATATTTAGGGGAGCCCTGCCTTTGAGGTCGGACCCAAAGCATACGTTTTAATAGTTTCGTGAACTGCGTTCCATTTGTAATTCTATCTGTACAGTACTGTACTATTCTACAAAGAGAACGCCTGTCTGAATAAGAAGTCAGAAGAAAAGTTAACGATTGCGCATTAGAGTCAGGACGGTTGCCAGAACACTGATGCTGGAATTTATAATCGATCGTCAGCGAAAGATCGCCCACTGGCGAAAGGCCGCGCTGATATATCCAGAGAGTGTTGCTTCTCAAGCGTCCGTACCACACATGTGATTCAGCCAACGGTCTATGAAATGAAAATAAGGTCTTTCGGTGGATCTCCCGCTGGCGAGCGACTAGCGGCCGACTATGAATACCAGCGTGAGATTAGCAGACAACGAGAAAACAGAGGAAGCAGATTTCAGTATCCCATTTGCACTGCGATTGCCCCGTCGTGCTGGTAACAGACGGGCGACTGGCACAATCTGCATGCTCTATGTTATTGTACTTTAAGCGAGTCAAAACACATAGAGTACACTCTATAGTGCCCGAACACAGTTTACTCATTTATTCCGACATTATGTGTTTGGGGATTAAATGAATTGCTCAGATGCAGAACATTTTTCCATAGTCAAAACATAAAAAAAACGGTATTCACACTCAAAACACCGTTTGAAACATATGAAACACATTTAAAATATACACTGCGAGTTGACGAACCGACCAAACTATCGGACATTTTTATTGAATATTCAACAAGACGCCGCACTATGGGACGATGGTGGAGGCGCCGTCTCAAAAATCTGTAACTTTTTTATTTGTTACTATAGACACTTGAAATTCGGTATATAGATATAAAGAAAGGTCTGACGTTCAGTAGTGATGGTAAATAATTTTTATTTTGTTTTTATACATTTCATTTTATAATTGTATAATAGATAACATACAGCGTGTAATTTATGTACAAAATTATATGTAAATAAATATTTATTGTAATAGTTGCAAGGCTTCTTCTTCAAGTTCCACAATCTTGCGTGACACGGATTGTCTTAAGCTTATTATATAAGGGTCTGATGTATACAATAAATTATGAAAGACATCTTCGTTAGTAGCTCTTCGGGAACATTTGCGAGAATGATGTAACCGCAAACGTTTATAATCCTTATTTCTGGATTCCTGTGCATCTTAGGACAACTGGCTAAGTGGTAAAAGAGTATTATGTCGAATTATGTTTGCTCGATGAATGAGTACTTTATGTAAAAGAGGAGGGCATATAGTACCATGAATATTTGCTCACATATAATTCGGCTGTTCTAAAAGCATATTCACCAAACTTTTTGGCACTGATTGCCATACCACTAGACATTGTCTGAAGTAATATGCGAAATCTCATAATTAATTCCCAACAACTCCTGTAATTTGTGCAGGTGCAAGTAGAGTTGGCAAAGAACCTTCGAGCGGTATTTCCGGCATTACTAGTTCCGCTGATTTGTCGAGGTTTATCAATTAGTAATCCTAATACTTCTGAAACTGCTCCTGTACATAAGTTTTTTTTAGATTGCTTTTGCTTTTTTCATATCCTCTGAGGTTACTGACAATTTTTAAATGATAAATTATATGAAACATGAAGTACTAACTCCATAAATCGAATCCATGCATGTAAAGATGTAAGTCCCAATCTATAATGTTCTTCATTCTCAGGTTTCTGTTTAACACGTTTCAAATCGTTCATTTCTGTTGGTTTTGCAAGACATATATGGCATGTGGCACTTGATGAAATGTTTGTTACTACATGTGTAACCTTACCATCTATCATTGTAAAGACCAGCTCATGTTTAATAGACATCTGCTGTTCATTCTTCACTACAAAAGAAGGCAAAAGAGTGCTTAATGGGGGTTTCCACTTCATTGACAACAGATCTTGTTTTCTTTTGAGAATACTATTAAAATGGGCCTACAGTATCGAACAGAAGACGGGGTTTGATTTTTCCAAATGACGTTTTTTGTGACTTCATCTATAATTTGTAGGTGGAACCAAGGATGTTACAAACAAGTTAGTATCGGATATTACGTCACTTTCACCAGACAGTATTTGCTTGTACTCACTTTGTCCCGAAGATCCATCACAGCCCCATTTACTGTATAATATTAATTGTGAAAACTTGGTCATATTCACAGAATCAATTTTGATTATTCTCTTACATGTGTGATCTAGAAGGAGACTGCAAACTTACTTTAGCACCAATTTGCTACTTGCATGTGCTCTGGATAACATTCTCGCTTTGCTTCTGCAAGTTTGGTATATAATGGGAGTACAGTACAGTCTTTGTCTTGTAAACAGGTTCTAAGGTATGTATATTGGTTTTTCGTTAAATATAAATCAATGAAAAGAGCCAAGGCCTCTTGATTTGTGAAAGGCTCAACAGAAGTATTACGTCTTAATAATGTGTGGATAAAAGCCTTCCTTTCTTGTGATGCAGAACGTAGTTCCTGTATAATTTCTGATTCCGTGTCTCACCAATTGAACGTAATCCCTGAGTATATGAATGAAAATCTGATCAAGTCCAGAGTCTCGGAAATAGTTTTATTGCTTTTCGTTTCTGTGTCTTCTCTGCGGATTCGTTAAATGACTTACATGGTCTCCCTCGTGGGTTTTCAGATAAGGACATCGATGGTTCTTCGTATTCTTGGAATGGTACAAAAAATTCGCCATCTAACCATTTCTTGTTGCTGCGTAAGAACACATCCCTTTTCTTCCGACTTTTATTCCAGCGAATCTTAAATTCGGCCAATAAGTGTTTCTGAATTTTGATGATAACACATAACTCTTCAGAAAGATCGAAATGCTCCTTAACATACCGTTCTGCTGTTGATATATGTTTTCCGTGTTTTTAAAGCGTCACATATGTTACGTTTAGTAATTTTGAAATTGTTCATTGTTTACTGCCGTAGGTACAGCTGACAGCGGCAAATTATTGATTACTATTAATTAATGCTGCTTGTATACATTAATAGTAACCTAAAATTTTAACAAACCCAAGTTTATATGCTTTGCTAAGGACAATGGTAACCGCAGAATACACATCCCGTGTATAGGTGAAGAAAAAAATAATTTTCTCTGGTTTATTTTTCATGGCCAAAAAATATATTTTACAAATTATATCGTAAACCGTATTTATCGAATATACCACTTTGTTTAATAAGTTTAACTATAAATATTTATTTGATTTTATCTAACCGCAAGTCACTCGTAAACATATTTTGTCAAACGTGGAATATGGTGGTGCTGCTAAAAAATCAGATGGGACCGTCCCGATATACGATTTCTAAAATCCAGGCATTCAGTGAAATGCTGTGCTCTGATTTGTTGTAATTCCATAATGTATATGTATTCTTTATAACGCCGTATTTTGCAAATTCATAATTCTTACGGAACGAGTATTGCAGATTTTTAAGTGTTCATCGCTTCGCGATTCTTTGTATATTTTGTTGATTTGCAAGAGAAGCGCAAAAAAATCCTGCAAGATTTTTTTTTGAATCTTATACAGAATCGTTTTAGTTGCCAGATGGTGAAAAAAAACTTACCCGGGCGAACCCTGCTAACTGTTAAAATTTTTCTTGAAGTTGAGAAAGTCATTCCAGTAACATGAGACTTTTATCATTTTTTTATTGTAGTAAGGGATAAGCAATATACAAATATTTTTTATGTTTTTAATACTAGAAGAACTCTTTGAAACGGTGTATAACACGTTGTACTTTATTTAATTTTTAAGCACGAAATTGTTTATTTAAAATAAGCATCAAAACAACACATCTAAATCTCTCCATATTCCTACTTTTGAAGTCTACTAACTTAACCCAGTCAACACTTAAATAAATTACCGAACCGAATTATAAAAGTTCGATGTATTTGTTATAAGAAAATTGAAGTTTGTGTTCCTTATTTGGTTTTTGGTATTTTTGAGACGGCGCGCGGCGGCGCCTCCACCATCGGCCCACAGTAGCCGTTTATTAAATCATAATTTTCGTATAACAAATACCAATCGACTCAGGACTGCTAACAAATCGTACAAACCAAAACAGAAAGTTATAACATCAAAAACACTGTCGTAATTAAATAAATGCAAGAAACCACGTGATCACAAATAATAATCAATATTACAGCCCCGCTAAAAGTTTACAATTTTAGTAATTTCATAGTTCTTTTACAATTAGTTAAACAATATAAATTTCACTACTTACAAACGACTAACCAAGTTATATAAAAAAATTAAGTTTTCTCTCTCTTTTATCAAAAATAAATACACAGCACTCAACCTGAAAAAACATTCTCTCAAAATTCCTTAATAAACAAGCTAGTCGTAAACAACTCACTTTGACACACAACTACTATATACCAAAACATGTTTTCATAATTCTAACAAGACCATTCATGGCAACAATTAGTTGTGTATTCATTTTACTAAAATTTCTAGAATTTCATTAACTAATAAACTCACAATAGACGATAGAGAAAAAATTGCATAAAATATATTACGTCATAAAATTAAAAGAGAGCCTTTTTAAAGCAAAACGTGATGCAGGTATATTAAAATTTTGCCAACTATACAGTGCGTCCATAAAGTAACACATAAATTCAATATTAGGTAAACAAACAATATTATTGAAAATTCCCGAAACACGTCGATTTATGATTTTAATTTACTGTTTTTTCAAATAATAATTTAATATACAGGGTGACCTACCTTCGAGTAATGACGTCTTCACCGGTTTTTTTAAATGGAACACCCCAATTTCCGGATGTCCCTTGCTGAGCTGATTCCAAAAATGTATCACAAGTTGCTTCAAATTGGTACAGAGTGGGCAACAATACAGAACGTGTTTATAAAAATTTAATTAGAAAGTTATACGTTACTGTATTTTTACAAAAGACAACTTACAATAAATGTTCAAATTGTTCTCTATTGACCGCTAGACAATGACCTAACCGAGCAATACATTCGTCTCCGACATTTTGTAGCACAGCGGGTGTTATATTCAACATTTCTTACCGGATTCGGTCTTTTTAGCTCACGGATATTGCCAGGCCAGGTGATCTAGCGGGCCATTCCACTGGTCCCCTTCTTCCTATCCATCGATCTGGAAAGGTTCTGTGTAAAAACTCGCGCACGGCTGCAGCGAAATGTGGCGATGCGCCATCCTGTTGAAACCAGATTCTGCTGTCTAAAGTATTGGCTATTTGAATATCAGGAAAAAGCCTGGTCAAATCAGGAATTAATGTATTTTGTAAGAAATTCAGATACAATGCTCCTGTCAAATTTTCATCAAAAAAATATGGACCAACAACTGTATTTCTCACAATACCAGCCCACACATTGACCTTTTGTGGTCATTGCGTATGATATTCTTGCATCCAGTGTGGATTTTCCTGGGACCAATAACGGGTGTTTTGCCGATTAACTTGTCCATTCAAATAAAATGTTGTCTCGTCGGAAAATAAAACGTTAGCAATGAAATTTCGATTATTTTGGTCCATCATATACTAGCAGAATTCATTTCTTCGGTCAAAGTCGTCCTCAGCCAATTCATGGATGACACGTACTTTATAAGAATGGTATTTTACCTTTTTAAAGAAATGTTCGATACTGAAGACTTTCCAATATTCAAATCCCTAGATACTCCCCGCACTGTACAATGTGGATTTTCTACTGCCGTGTCTTGTTGAATATTTTCATTAACTTTAGGTCAAACTTGCTTTGGTGCATCCCTCACATGTCCTAATTCTCTGTATTTTCACTCTATTCTGCAGATTGTGAAATAGGTTCACGATCTGGGTGCATTTCATGGAATAGTCTGCATACCTCTTGTTGAGTTCGCATCCTATTGCCAACACCAATCATCATTAAAATTTCAATATCCACTCCCCTTTCAGTTAAAGGCATTTTCAAAAACAGTTTTAATATGATAAATTAGATTTAGATTTCACGTAAACGTACCTACTTTGAAGCGTTAAGAATACTGAAATGAACTTTTTATGACAGTTCTATACGTCAATTAAAAAAAACAAATGGCAAAAATACCTACAAACAATAAAAATAATAAACGTGGTTGGAGTGTTTTTTAATAGATTATCAAAGTAGTTGTATTACAATACGTTCATTTCATTTAATTTTTACTACGTTTATTTATTTGTAAATAACTTGTAATTTTGGTATTGTTGCCCACCGTGTACCAATTTGAAGCAACTTGTGATACATTTTTGGAATCAGCTCAGCATCCGAAAATTGAAAAAAGTGGGGTATTCCATTTAACAAAACCGGTGATGACGTCATTACTCGAAGGTAGGTCACCCTATATATTAAATTATTATTTGAAAAACAGTAAATTAAAATCAAAAATCGACGTGTTTCGGGAATTTTCAAAAATATTGTTTTTTTACCTAATAATGAATTTATGCGTTACTTTATGGACGCACTGTATATATAAAATTCAGCATCAGTTTCTCCAAGTTTCCTACAAATCTTTAAACACTCCGATAAATAAACGCACATAAGTTAACTAAATACTAAAACTACACAAATTACAACAAATACAAAAATACAGATCTTTAGAAGCCTTCTTGATATTAATAACCATTCATTTTTAATTAAAGGAATATATAAAAGAGAGTACTTTCAGTGATAATGGAATAACTTTTAATTTATTAAACTTTTAACTCTTATTTTAAAATAAAAATAAAAAAAATTTTTCAGCGTATTATTTTTTCATTCCACTCTATATTTTAAACCTTTACCAAGAAGAGGAAACCTAATTTATTTTCATTTTTAAAATATAAGCTTCAAAATCCTTAACAGCAAAATAAAATTGATATCAGTGATAGAAACATTGCCATGGACGTATATAATAAAAAATAATTCTTTTATAAAACGACATAACCCCATTCAGATCTTCCCAAAGCACAATGGAATACAGAATATTCATTACTCGTAGCAATGTCCTTAATCAATGCCTTTGCATAATAGTCGCCTTTTCACAATAGTCGTTAGGGATTTATTTTTATGTACTGTATCTATAATTTATATCTACACTATATCTATAATATATATATATATATATATATATATATATATATATATATATATATATATATATATATATATATATATATATATATATATATATATATATATATATATATATATATATATATATATATATATATAATATAAGTACGGGATAATAGAAGATAATGGGGGATTTAACACCGTATGACGGGGGGGGAAACAGGAATACGTCCGGAAGTCACTACCGTACTATGACGGGCTGTAAGGACAGGGATAATAACGCTGGGGTTCAACAACACAAGAAACCACCGATACAGCTGTCGCATTGTGGCCGCAATTGAAAGATGCCCCGTAAACATGGGGTCTTTCAATTGCAGCCACAAATGTGCGACTGGCTTCCTGTCAGTGGTTTCCTTTTGTGTTGTTGAACCTATCCTTACAACTTATAGCCGTCATGATTACGAGTAATGACTCAGAAACACGTGTCGACGGATTCATCCTTTTTTGCGGGCAATACCCATTATCCTTTTCTTCCCGTTACATCTCATCCCGCAGTGACCTTCTATTCTTTGTTACTCTAAACCCTGGATAGGGAATACCACGCAGGTAGCTATAGTTGCCTCCGTGGCCATATTGTCTGATGCCCTGTAAACACGGGGTCTTTCCATTGCAGCCACAAATGTGCCACTGGCTTCCTGTCAGTGGTTTCTTTTTGTGTTGTTGAACCTAAGTTGTACCTATCCTTACAACTTATAGCCGTCATGATTACGAGTAATGACTCAGAAACACGTGTCGACGGATTCATCCTTTTTTGCGGGCAATACCCATTATCCTTTTCTTCCTGTTACATCTCATCCCGCAGTGACCTTCTATTCTTTGTTACTCTAAACCCTGGATAGGGAATACCACGCAGGTAGCTATAGTTGCCTCCGTGGCCATATTGTCTGATGCCCTGTAAACACGGGGTCTTTCCATTGCAGCCACAAATGTGCCACTGGCTTCCTGTCAGTGGTTTCTTTTTGTGTTGTTGAACCTAAGTTGTACCTATCCTTACAACTTATAGCCGTCATGATTACGAGTAGTGATTCAGAAACACGTGTCGACGGATTCATCCTTTTTTGCGGGCAATACCCATTATCCTTTTCTTCCAATATATACATATATATATATATATATATATATATATATATATATATATATATATATATATATATATATATATATATATATATATATATATGTTATATATATATATATATATATATATATATATATATATATATATATATATATATATATATATATATATATATATATATATCTATATCTATAACATATCTTAAAATCTTTTCTGTATATGTCAAATTCTAACTTATTTTCACTATTTCTAATTATTAACACATCTAAAAATAGTAGTTTTCCAGAGTTTTCAATTTCATATGTGAATTTAACTGATATGAAACGACTGTTTAATTTAAAAACAAAGTTGTCAGTATCAGTGACTTTTGTATCAAATATCAGCCACATACTTAAGGTAAACCCTGGGTAAATACTTGAATTCTTCTTTTGCTTCAGTTTCGAATCTGTTCTTGAAGTGACTGGCAATGAATAGTAACAAAGAGTTACCAATTGCTGTTCCTTCATGTTGTTCGAAGAAATTATCATTGAATCGGAAGTAATTTTGTTTCATGCAATGTTTCGTGAATTGAATATGTTTTTTTACAACATCTTAATTGAGATTGTTTGATTCGAGTAGATCCTTAAGTTAGTCCAAGATCTGTGATATCAGAACACTTGGAAACAATGGACCAACGTCATCGGACCGTCTTGCAACTGGATATTTTTCACCTTATTAATGAAATGATTGGAATTATTCACCGAGAAACTAGGTGGTGCACTGGGTAACCTTTCGACCTCATCTGTTAATCATTTTGATAGGTAAGTCAGCAAACCAAATGCTAAAACGGTAGAACGCACTGACTTTCCTGGTTTATGTATCTTAGGCAAGCAACACAATCAAGATACTCTTGGATTAGATACGTATAACCTCCTATTTAAAGTTGAAGTAATAAGATTGTTACAGGACTTAAGTACATTTCTTACTTCAGTAATCATTTTTGGTAACTTTTTTGGTGGCTTTCTAGAAAGTTTTTCATAAGTGACTATTACTAATCAGATTGTATATCCTTTCATAATAGTGTTCTTTATCTAAAATAACAACCATTATCAACTTTTAAGTAAATACAATAACGACTGGTACTGTGACATGTAATTGAAAATATCTCGAAAACAGACGCCCCTGATCAAATTAAACAAGTATACCTTTTTGGTAGTGTTTGAGTCAAGGATTACGAAAAATGAAAAAATAAAAAACCTAACCGCAATTTATTTCTAGAGTATAAAATAACCCCTATTAGTATGGCATTGGAATGTTAGAATGCACTGAAAGTTTGTCTGATTACTGCTGTTTCTAAGTAATTGTTGTATACAAAAAATGAATTCCGTTGATTTACTCTGTTAAAAGATATGAGTAAAAAAGTGATCCGCTAGTCGACCATTTAACACTGTATCTTGTTAAAAAATTATTTATTTTTTCGTATTATTTCGCCTTTATCTATACTCCGTTTATGGTTTCAATTTAGAATCACCTTGTATAGAATTAGAAACTGCACATAACGGAATAAACTTCTTAGCCTCAACATAATTTGCTTTCTCAAATTTTATTTCTAGGAAATATGAAAATTGCAATATAACTGCTGCATTTCATGTCACGGTTGAGTAATCAAGCCCTTATGCGATTCTATCTCCTTTATTAATCCATTTAGAAAATATAATCTTTATGATGTCTGTTGATATTCTATTTTAAGTATGACAATAATTTTCTTACTTTAATATTCCTTTGTCATATTCTTGTAATGGCTTCTCCCTGGCGCTGTTATGCAAGATTAAATTTATTTTAATAATATTTACATCTAATCCGATTTCTAACATACAATAACGGTTAAAAAGTAGATTAAATAATGAATTTTGTGTACATTCTATCGTAAAACTAGGAACTCTCTGCCACTTCCACTCAGTCATTGGATAATCAAACTCCACTTGTCACCAAGAATCATCGCTCGTGCATACAGGGTGTCCCAACCTGTATGTAGGCACCCTGAATAACTTTGGAGATAAAAATTTTTTGAAAAATTATTGAAACACGTCGACCTTGTTTCCAACGGGGACATATTTTAATGTAATACTTTTTATACCTATCATCATCTCTCTACCCTATACGGCCACCCCTTCAAAAAATTTAAATGGCAAACGGGGTCGAGCGATACATCTTTTGAAAGGTCTTTCAATTCTCTACATAACTGTGTATTTTTTTAAACTTTTATCGATTCGTTCCTGAGAAATAATTGTTTCATTATTAGGTACGGGAAATAAAAATAAAAGAAACAGTTTAAATGATCGTATGTATTGTTCAAAATGACCCCACCGACTTCCATACAGTAGTATAATCCGTCTTGAAATTCTGTACGAACATTTCTGAACACACCTGGAGTCAATAAACGGCATTCTCGAACAATTCTTTGACGTAACTCTTCCAGAGATGCGGGTTTTGTTGCAAATTCCTTCGATTTCAAATGTTCCCACAGAAAGAAATCCAAGAGAGTTAAATCGGGTGACCTAGCGGGCCACTCCACAGGACCTCTTCCAATCCATCACTCAGGAAACCGATTATCCAAAAATTGACGGACTGCTATTGCAAAATGTGGGGGTGCCCTGTTGAAAAAACAGTTCGCCCTCTAAAATATTATCGCCTTCTTCGAGGATTTGGGTAGTCATTGGGTCGATGTTATTTTCTAACAGATCGAGGTACCTTTCGCCATTTAAATTGTCAGGAATAAAAAAACGACCCGACAATGTGATCCGCTAAGATGCCAGCCCAAACATTTAACTTCTGAGGCCTTTGGGTATGAGTTTCCATGAACAAGTGTGGATTGGTTTCACTCCAATACCTGCAATTGTGCCTGTTTACCTCCCCATTTAACTGAAATATCGATTCATCAGAAACATACGTATTGTACAGTAGATTGACATTACCGTTTAATTGTTCACTAAGAATCTCACAGAATTCAAGCCGACGATCGGGATCTTCTTCATTTAATTCGTGTACCAATTTAAATTTATATGGATGAAATTTGTAGGCCTTTACAATTCGATGAACACTGCTTCGTGATACACCGGAAGCCTCAGCTACTTTCCCGATCGATTGTGTATTATCCATCTGCAAATGACCCAGAACTGCCACCTCGACTGCTTCATTCCTAATCGGTCGCTAAGGTTCATGCTTTTTGTTTCCTACAGAATCTGTTTCCATAATATTTGTCAATAATTGTAAAACATACTGAGAATCAACCTTTCTATCTGGGTGATTTCTATTGAATATGCGCTCCGTAGCTCTAGCACAATTATCATTTTTAAAATAAATGCTGACAATTTCTATTCTCTCCTGAAGGGTATAAACCATTTTGAGAACTCACTCTGGTAAAATGTATCTCGATTTAAAATTGGTTGTGACCAAATTAATATTCAAGGACTAATAAATACTTATGAGTCTTTTATTATTCTAAAACTAAACGGACAAGGAAAGCGTTTTTTGTCGAAAAAACTCGTGTTGATTTGAGAGCACTAAAAAATGTAGTTTTTCTATAAATTCCAATACCCAGTGCTGTGTATTTTAGATTTTTTAAACGATTTCGATTGTGTGTAATCATCAAAAATAAAATTATTTTCCTTAAGAGCGAATCGATAAAAAGTTTAAAAAAATACACAGTTATGTAGGGAATTGAAAGACCTTTCAAATGATGTATCACTCGACCCCCCTTGCCATTAGAATTTTTCAGGGGGTGGCCGTGTAGGGTAGAGGGATGATGATAGGTATACAAGTATTACATTAAAATATGTCCTCCTTGGAAACAAGGTTGACGTGTTTCACCAATTTTTCAAAAAATTGTATCTCCAAAGTTATTCAGGGTGCCTAATTTTGGTCGGAACTCCCGGTATAAATACTACTATTAGTAAAATTTACGGTTGTCACATTCTTGGACGTTAATGATATCGTCATGATCCAGTGTTGTCATTAACTACCTCTGGGTAGTAGCAACTTACTATGGATTATTAATAGCTTTTTAATAATTTATTTTATAAATGATTATGTTATCGCCGGAAAGTCACTGTGTGCCATTGTTTCAGCAATTGGAACACTGACCTACCACCTATCAAATGGTTTGCAGAGGAGTTCCACAGTTTACCCAATACAGAACCTAGTTTCTTACTCAATAATTAATGAACATTAAAGTCAGTAAAAACTTCTTGCTTTAGGAAATTCTGCTGGAGGTATTTTAGAATTCTAAACAACTTTTTCTCAAACAGATTTTTCTTCTATCTTCAAAGTTAACTTTACTTACTCTTATCGACCTTTTTTTTTCGCTGAGGGAATAATAGTTTGACTGATGCCATCCATTGTGTTTTCAATTAGTGAGCAAATATGATCCTCAAACAAACCTAAGATATATATTTTTTTACCTTCATTGTGAAGGAAATTATGGCAATGTATTCACTTGATATGTATTCATTTGATGAAATTATACCGGGTGACAGAATATATGTAACAGCCCGTCATTTCTTTGTTTTTCTAAACATTGTTTTGAAATCTGGGAAAGTTCTCGAACACGTGGCGAAGCTTCCTTTGAACTGAAACTAATAATTTTGTTTTACCAATTATCACCAAAATAGTGTCTAAAAACCCCTTGCATTCATTTTAACTTAGTTGGCCATGTTATGGAACTATGGCAATTAAACCAAATAAGTAAACTGGGATTGAAATAGCTCAACACAAATGAATTTTGTTCTTGCAAATGACTAAAAAACCACACCTTAAATATTTCCATTTTTTCCAAATTCCATATAAATCTGCTCGATTTCTATAATAATTTAAATGGAAATTACTTTTACTTTCTCATCTATCTATAAATAGAATAGAAAGTATTGAGTTTTTATAGTTTCTATGAAAAAATGTATTGGAAGTGTTGTTTTTGATTCATTATGTGCCTAAAATTTTTATACTAGCACATTCAGATGAGTATAAAATATATTGGTATTTATTATTAATATTATCATGATAGATTTGAAAGAATGCTTTTGTAATTCCTAATAATCATTTTATTATTTTTCCTAGAAATGCAGAATGTATTAAGTCGTGAGAAATATTAAATTCCAGATTTTGATCAAAATGAACATTTTGAGACCGGAAAATAGAAAATTTATCGGAATTGGCATATCGATTGTGTCACTATATGTCGCTGGTCATTTTTAGAAAACATTTTAAGAAAACATTTTTTAAGAAATGTGCCGAAGAGAACTCATGAAAATATCTCGTAAGATAACCGTTACTGAGAACATGGTTTAAAATTAATTTCCTTCAATAAAATAATAAAGCCGGTCTAGGCTGTACTTCCTTATCATATCCAATTTAAAATGAACGAAAAAATAAATTATTTTATTTCGTTTTGTTTCTTTTATTTCGTTTGTTTCGTTTATCTTGTTTGTCTCCTTTATCTCATTTGTCCATTTGTCACATTTTTGTCTCACTTGTCTCATTTGACTGATTTGTCTCATTTATCTTATTTGTCACATTTATCTCATTTATGTCATTTATCCTATTTATTTTGTTTATTCATTTCAATTATTTTACATAAATGAATGAAATAAATAGAAATTATATTTGGCTTTAAAATAATTTATTTCTTTCATTTTAAATTGGATATGATCATGAGGAAATACTGTCGAGGAGCACCTAGCCGTGGCAAATTTTTTTTATTCACTACCTAATATAGAATTGCATTAGCTTTTACTTACCGAAATGTATATATTCAGTTTTCAATTAAAAATTTAATAATAGGTCGCGTACGTATGACCTCTCAGTTCTCAGGAAAAGAAAATCTATTCAGGCTTTATGGTGACTGATTGACATTGGCATGAATCATTAAATTTGTTTTCGTGGACTTATACAAAATGGGGACTTCAAAATATTTACATCTTTGTGAGCATTGTACAATTTAAAACGAAAAATATAACCAATTTATTATAATAATTTACAGTGTAATAGTAAGAAATTTCTGATACTAACTGATAATTAATAAATTTATGTTTACTTTTGCGAGAAATTTCTTACAAAGGACTTCCTTCACTTAAACCTTTCACTACTGAATTAAATCCACTTAGGATACAAAATTTTTTTTGCTGTAGTTTGCTTCCTAAATAGTTTATAAATACATTAGCTTATTTGATTTTTAAAGTTTTTGTCTTTTTTATTTTTTTTTATAACATCCATGTTCAAGGACAAATTTATTATAAGATAAAAAAAGTCCTAATTTATATGACCATAGTACAATAATGATTCTTTATAACAAGTGACATTACAGTACAAAAAATCGAAGTTACAGATTAAAAAGAAACGTGAACATTAAAATTATTTATAATAAACATCAATATTCTATCTTGTAAAGTGTTATTTATCCTAGAAGCGTTCATGAAAAGGTAAAAAGCAATTTCGCGTCTTTCGTAGACACAAAAATAGACATTGCACTTCTGGCATTTGAAATGTAAACGACCATTACATTTCTCGTTTTTATATCTACCTGCTTCTTCTTTTTTTTTTTTTTTTCGCAATGGATAGGTAAATGATCCACGACATCTTGTCTAGTTGTCGGTGATGGACGATATTTATATCTCATTTTAATTTTAATTTTTGAGTTCTATAAGGAACTTGACCTACCACGTTTTCTTTCAGAATTCGTTTTTCCCGCCATCACCAAACAGTTTCTAATATCTATCCTAAAATATAGCAGATACAGGGTTATTCATTATAAATTACCCATCCCTTATCATCGTTATTATTGCCTATAAAAAAAAACTTTTGAAAAGAATTTGTGTGGTTATGACTGAATTTTGTTACAATGCTATCAAAAGTACAGTAGCGTGCATATTTCAGGGGATACAAAAAAATAATATATTTTTTTTAAATGTATATTATTAAATTTTTAAAATGATCCTTTGTTCCTGATTTCAAAAATAGACCATATGTTACTCCTACCATATACCGTTTTTGAGTTATTAAACGTCAAATATCTTAGTTAAACTAGTTACTGTAAATATGGAATAGTTAACATTAAGTGAGCTATGAAAATTACAACTATTATGTTTGATAAGTGACATTTCTTTAATGAAATAATCAAAATGGTTTATAGTGAGGAAGAAAAAGTCCAAATATTTACTTGTAATATACAAAATAACAAAAATAAATGTGCAGCCAAAAGAGCCTATAGGGTGTTATATCCAAATCGTCCAACACCATCAGAAAATACGTTCAAAAATATTTACCGATAGGTGAAAAAATATCTCCAGTTTTAGTAGAAAAAAGCGTGTAGTTCAAGCAAACCAGGAAGAACAGCTATATATACTGCGTCATTTCGAAGGTAAGCTTATCCATATTTATTCGCGAATTGACCTTTTAGAAATATTAGCTGCGTTTCGGACAATAACTCCTATCATGATTTAAATGCAACAAATGCTGTAAGGAGATGTCAAAAAGGTATAGATGTCAATGGAAGACAATTCGAACATTTATTGTAGTTTAGTTTTTCCTATTTTTGGCAAAATTATGTTATATTATAAGAAGTGCTGTTATTGTTAATAGTTTTCCATAGCCTCCTCAAAAATATATTAATTTTTCAAAAATTAACCACTTTTTCTAGAGATAAATATAACATATTATGGTATATCGTTGGAAAGCTAATTTATGTTGTGATTGAATAATGAAATAATTTACAGCGTGTTCTATTTTAAAAAACACAAGTTATATCTATATCTGGAAAACTGAAGCATGCATAATTTTCTTCTTATCAGCAACGAATTCCACTTAAAAAAGTGCCTTAAGAATATGTTACTCGATTTTCGATTCGACGCGCGGTAACTGAGATATAGAGGTCATCCAAAAAATGCCAATTTTCCAAAAACGCTGTGTAGTTCGGTAGTCGAAAAAAATAGACGATCGCGGTTTGCGCCATTGTTTGTTTCTCGAAAATCGAGCTCAGGACACCTGTATTGGTTTTTGTTTATCTGCTTACCTGCTTTGCCATTAGCAGAGGAGTGTATGCCAGCAGTGAAAGGGTTAACTACAAACGAACTGGTTGTGTTTGAAGACTGTTGAATGCCTTAAACTTTTCCTTTGTGTAGGCGCTACGCTCAAAAAAATAAATAAATAATACAATATTCCCATGTTTAGTATTTCGAAATACATCAATCTTAGTAGTGAAGTCCTTTTTCAGAATAATAAGCTTCTAAACCAATGGCACTCTACCTATCCTGTACATCACAAGACACACAAATTTAACGAAATAAAACAACAAGAATTATTTTAGATGTTAAGTAACCAATACTAGTTTTTAAAACCGCAAATTACACTTAAAACATGTTCAATTGGTAGACCATAGAAATTAAAGTGTAAAAAAATTCAGCTTTCTTGGACTTTTTTCTTTAACAGATACTAAAAGCACTGGACTATATGTTCAAATTCGTTTTAAATAATAATAAATTGTAAAGAATATTATTATAAGTTTAAAAATTAGGTATATTAAAGAATACTGATATATATTACTTCATGGAAAATACACGGAAAGAGCACATGCACCAGCATGTTCTAAACTTTTCCAACTAGTACGTTTTCCTTTTATTTTGCTTCGTGGTCCGTACATAACGACCTGGTTTTTCCCGAGTAGCGTTAAACTAATTCCGTGTGCCAAAATGTAGAGCTGTTAAAATTCTATTTATTTCTTCTGTTTAAAAAGTCGCAAGGTCATGCTAGAGTGGTGACAAATTGAGGTAAAAACGTCCTTATCAACGTTACGTTCCCACGTCTAACTTAACTAGAAGTAATTTCCAAGTTTCCCTCTCGTAACTCATTCAGTTTAAATTGCCTTGACTTATCTTAGGTCTTTTAATTAAATGAATGTAACTATCGAAGTTCTATGCTTGAACCAGATATTTCTATTAAAATAGGAATAAGATATATGTTGAATAATTAGGAAGTAGGCATACAGGGGCTTCCAGTTATTAAGTTGAAAAATAATTATAACATAATAAGAAATGGAGACAATTAATACAACCATTATTTATATCGTATCAAATTTTTTCAGAGTTGATAGTTTGAGCGTGCGTGAGCATTGTAACAAACGTAAATCGATATGCATTTTAGGCCGGTTTTCAATATTTACACTTGCAAGAAAAAATCATCAGGGTGGTAGATAGAGTTATCACTCTACTCTCATTTCTCATTTTATGGTAGTGTGAACCAAATCACAGCACAGAATGTGCGAAGTTCCACTATTGATATGTTCACATAAATTTCAAAAAATCAATCTTCTAATTTTTACTACCTTACTAGCATGACCCGGAGTTACTGAGGTGAAATATTTGGTTTCAAATACTGAGGTGGACTCTGGCAGACTCCAACTGATAATTATATTTAATTAAGTGAAGTAAACAAAATAAATAAAAGGTACGTGCAGATAACATAAGTTTATTGATAAAATAAAATAGCTTTTAGTCAATATACATTTAACAAAACATAACATTACATACTAAAATATTTCATTAATATCTGTTACAAAAAAAAATGCATTTGAGTTATATATTAGCCTTTTGACAGTAAAACACAATACAACAGTATTTTACAACAATAATAAACTCTTTAAACTCTATATAACATAAAGATGCATACAAAAGTAATATATATTTTCATAAAAAAAATTTAACAGGTCAATCTACTTCTACGTCAATGTTCTTCTTCATCGCTTTCTTCCGTACCAAAAACTAAACTACAATAAGTGTTCGAATTGTCTTCCATTGACATCTATGAATTTTTGACACCTTCTCCTTACATCATTTGTTGCATTTTTATCATAATATGTGTTGTCCGAAACGCAGCTAATGTTTTGTTTTCCAATTATTCTATGTTATTAGAACGTTCTCTATATATAATATTTTGTAAATAACCCCAAAGCCAAAAGTCCGATAAATATGCATAAATGTGAATGGAAGACAATTCGAACATTTATTGTACTTTAGTTTTTCCTATTTTTGACAAAATTATTTTATGTTATAAGAAGTGTGTGGTTGTTAATAGTTTTCCATGGCCTCCTCACAAATATATTTAATAACCACTTCCGTACCAGTGGAATATGTTTCATTAAATCGATCTATAAGATTTTCTTTTTCATTGTCGGAAGCTTCTCTATCTGATTTCTCTGAATGATTCGTGTTCACTTTCAATATGTTCGTCGCAGTCGTCCTCGTTTCCACTAAAATCGCTATCAGTTTCATCACCCACAACGGACAATGTTGTCAAAGTCACTTTCCAACACATTGACTCTGTTTGGAAGTACTTTATTTAGAGTTCATTTTAAATGAGTCTTCTTTCTCGATTAACATTCTTTGAAAAAAAAAATTAATTCCAAATTTTTAAACTCACATTGTCGTAGCGCCGGTGAGACTCCTTCGATGTTGATAATGCGTGTAAAAAAATCACGCGACAATGGAGATTTGTTCAACCCTCGTACACAGTTAGATAGATAGTAATCAGAAAGGTACTAAAAACTGAGTGGTGATGAAATGAAAATATCTGATATGGCCAGCACATAACTTTCTTATACCAGTATACATCATCTGATGATCATTCTATTTAATTTTTCACTTACCTCAATTAAATTTTAACAGCGTATCGTGAAATATTTCATTAAAATTTTTAAATAATTAATTATCATCGTCATTCGATACTGTCATTTATAATTCATGTCATATATTTTTATAATTTCTTCTTATTGACACTGACATTTTTGTAACTAAATTAGACATTTCATAAGTCAAACTGTTAAATTTATCCTAACCCCATTTTTTAAGGTCAAATACGTAAAAAATTGCCGTTTACATCAGCTTTAAGTACTTGGAAAATATATTTTATTGACTTGATATAGTAGACATGATTTATAATCTTTCAAGAATATATTTTTTTGTAAATAATATCTGATAGGTTTTTTTGGACATTTCGGTCAGGTATAACTAATTTTATTATTTTTTTCTAACGTTTCGGCTAATTACGCCATCATCAGAGAACTACAACTAATATAATAGTTTAGAAATATAGTTATGGTTATTTTACATTACATTATTTACTTACACTATTAGCTACATATTAGGTATTCGTTTTAAATTTTGTTATATGTTTGGTATTATTGGATTGTGTTTTAAGCAACTGAGATATTTTAGCATGATGTGTTGGCTCTTAAAGTTTTGTTTATGTTACAGAGATAACGATGGAAGTGTATACATATAATTTACTGTGGGTGTTTTGCTTAAATAGTGTGTATATGATAAGATATTTTATTTCAAGAATTATTATTTTGCATCGGTAAGACGTAAAAATTGAATTCATGTTCTAATGTAGGTACCTCAATCATTTAATTAATTTAAACTAGGTTTCGCTTAAATTTTCTATATCACTGCGATTATTTATTGCGTTAGTATATCTTTTTATTTGAAGCATTTTATGTATGTTTCTTCGGTTATAGTTAGGTTCTTTTTCTAATATTTGTATGTTGTTAAAATTAAATCGGTGGTTTTGTTCTATGGCGTGTTTGGCGAGTGCTGTCGTGTTTTGGTTCTCAGTTTTTATGCTATATTTGTGCGTGTATACTCTTTTATGTAGATATTATTTTGATTTGCCTATATAAGTACCATTAGAGACGTTGCAGTCTATCTTGTATATAGTGTTAGTTTCGTCTTCGATTGGTAGTCTACGTTTAAGTTTTGTGACAATTTTTTTTGTGGTATTGTATGGTTTATGGGATACTTTTATATTATATTGTTTAAATACGTTTACAATTTTTTACTATTGATATGTATGGCATGGACACACATTTATTATTACTATTATTTGGTTCGTGGGTTATTTTATTATAAGCTTTGTGTATTTGGGGTAGAAGTTTGCTTCTAGAACTTCTCTAATTTTATTCAGATTTTTTGGTCTGTATTTTGGATGTGAAAGTTGGATGGCACGATCTGTTGGGCCGTTGATGACGCTTTTTTTTTAGTTGTTTGGTGTGTGAGATATAAAGTTTAAATATCTTTCGTGTACCAGTTGGTTTCAATAATACCGTCCTTATTATAT
This sequence comes from Rhamnusium bicolor, assembly GCA_029963845.1. NCBI lineage: Eukaryota > Metazoa > Arthropoda > Insecta > Coleoptera > Cerambycidae > Rhamnusium > Rhamnusium bicolor. The sequence goes on from JANEYF010005865.1 coordinate 84,226, forward strand.
TTAACTGTTAAATCTAAGAAGTTTATGCTATTGTTTTGTTCTATTTCCTTAGTGTAATTGTAACCTTGAGTGATAATTATTGAAAATATTAACAGTATATTCTATTTTGTCTTTTCGTATTATTTGGCATTATTTGCTTACCGAAATCCCCAAAAAAAAACTATCAGATGTTATTTGATATTAAGAAGAAGAAGAAGGAAAGAAGAATATATATATATATATATATATATATATATATATATATATATATATATATATATATATATATATATATATATATATATATATATATATATATATATATATATATAATAAGAAGGAAGCATCATGGGTAATGCCCGCAAAAAAGGATGAATCCGCCGACACGTGTTTCTGAGTCACTGTTCGTTATCAAGACGGCTATACATTGTTTAAAACGTATATATCAATCAAAATCTCGAGGTCAAAAAAATCACGATTACTATACTTCCTTATATTTTTTACTTAACTAATTATTATCTGTCAGCATGGGTTTATGGAAAAACTTTCTACAGAGTCAAATTTAGCTTACTTAACCCAATATGTCTCTGACTCTTTGGATAATAGAGGTCATGTTGATGTGATATACATTGACTTCTCAAAAGCCTTTGATCGTATAGATCATAAAATATTAAATGATAAATTAAATTACATTGGACTTAGTAATTTACTATTAAATTTCATGATATCTTGTCTAGAAAATCGATACCAATATGTTCAATATAATGGTTTTAAGTCAAACAATTACCTTGCACATTAGGGATTCCTCAAGGGTCCAATCTTGGACCACTTTTGTTTATCATATTTATAAACGACCTATGTAATACTTTAGACTGTGAAAAACTTCTCTTTGCTGATGAGCCTCAAATTTTTTGCAAAATTAATAACATTGAAGACTGTCTAACTTTGCAACAACAGATAGAAAAAATCGAACTATGGTGTGAGTATAACAATTTGGAAATGAATGCTGCAAAATGTAAAACAATAACATATATACGTAAACTAACTCCAGTGGAATTTTTTGTATTCCTTTAATCATACAGAACATTCAAGATGTCTGACAATTAAGGATTTAGGTATGTTATTTGATTCAAAACTGGACTTTGTAGCACATATTAATCTAGTGGCAAATTCAGCACTAAAACTGCTAGGTTTTATAATAAGAAACTGTCAAAATTTTTTTAATGTTATCGTACTAAAGACATTGTATTTTCGCTTGTTCGATCAAAAATTGAGTATGGTAAAATAATATGGAACCCAATTTATGTTCATTCACCATCACTGGAAAGAATACAAAGAAAATTTATGAAATATTTAGTCTTTAAAATTGATAACCATTATCCAGAACGGGGATACCCAAATAATTTATTATTAACAAGGTTAGACACGTAATCGTTAGAAAGTGGTAATTGTCACTTCGAAGTGAAAAAAATAAAGTCTACGCCTTCGCAAATCCCTATGAAACTGAGAATTTTTTTCGCGGAGATGTCAAAATTTGAATTTTTGGTCGAAATTTTTTTTTTTTTTTCATTGCGAAAAATATCTCCACAATGCGTAAAACATCTACGAATTTTTTTAAACCCGTTTCAATAGTTACAAAATGTACATAAATTAAACAACTTAAGAGCGTCAATACAGCCGCTCCCGCGCGCTGCGGGTTTTGATTGCACAACTTTGTGCGCAGCTCACGGCTAACTGTCATGACTTTTTTTTTTTGAAGAATTTTGTTCATTCCAACTTTGGTCCTATAAAATTTTGACTAATCTGTTACGGTTCTCTCAACGTTTTGGATGAAGGTAACTGCTCACTTTTTTTAAATGTTTTTAATTTTTTTACATATTTGTCCGATCAGTCGAATCTAAAACTACCAAATATTTTCAATCACTACCTAATTACTATTAGCTTATCACCTCGTTTTCTTGGACTAAAATAATTTACGATATTTTTAACAGAAAAGTATCTAAGTTAAGGATAGTAAGGTAATTTACAATAATTATAAACAATGTGTGCCTTTAGAGGGTTTTTAATGTGTTTTTAATCCTCTGATTTTGCTTATACAATGATTTATGCACCTCGAGTTTTATATAAAATAGTGGAAATATCGACAAAAAATTACGGTAGTATATGTGGTGGTTCCTAAAACTAATTATATAAAAAAGCTATAATTCGAAAAAGTCAGTGACAATGTTTTCGATTGCGTGTACCGGCTTGTGTATGAACTACGGTAGTTCATTATAATTTCTGATTACAAATATTAACCAAATGTAAATCAAAATATTAATCCGGTTTATGTAAATTGGGTTGTAAATTTCATTATTGAAGTAATTCCAGAAAAATTACAATCGTATGAAATTTGTTGACTACCACCAGGGACTGTCGAGTAGCTCTAAATTCCAATTAGTGTGCTAATGAATATTTGACTGTTTTATTACAAGTAATTATCGATTCTAGGAATTTTAAACTCGTGACGCATTTACTCCATCGCAGCCCATAAAATATAAAAATAATGATCGAAAAAAGCGAAGAATGTAATGCCATTTCTATTATCTTGTGAGATGTCTTTAAGTAGATCCATAGCAAAACTTTTAATAAAATATCTGCTTAGAGTTATTTATAAAAATGGTGAACCAAAAACCATTTTAAATCTGACTTTATTACAATAGATCCTAAATAAGGATTTAACTAACAGGAAGTAGAATTGAAAAGGAACCTCAAATACATCTTTAAACTCGTCTGACGTGATTTGTAAAGAAATATAGAGAATGTTTTATTTATTCAGAAAGTGTATTGAGTTGAAATAGAGATTTTCGAATGCCATTGAAATTTGCCGACACATCCCTGAGTCATGTCTTATTACTTTTTAAATTCGTGGCAATCTGGGCGAACTGCGTCCTGCATAATAGCTTAGGTTCAGATGAGCCGCCCCAGATTTTTATCTTTAACGAAACAGGCCACTATCAGTTTTTTGCACCCCTATCCGGTCTCAATATACTTATCCACCGCCATTTACAAAATCATTTTTTATTGTATATTTAATAACTGATTTATTAAAATTGCTAATAGAAGGCATAGATTTTAGAAAGTCATCACTGGGTATTATAAGTAAAATAATTCTGGTGTCTCACATGTGGTATAAAAGTTGCTAAAAATAAAATGTTTAAACAAAATAAACATATCTGATGAAATTTGCTAACGTTGATATTTGTTAATGCAAATTACTGGGCTTTCTTAAAATAACAACCATAAACATTGTATTAAGTTGATTATATAAAGACTTTTTTGGAATCATTATAATCCCGAAACATTGAGGTAGTTTCCACAAAAAACTGAAAAACACTTTCTACTCAACAAATGTTTTATCAATCAAGTTGGGATCATCTGGAGATGATTAACAGGTGCCAGAAATATTTTCCAATTCTCAGAGCCGGCAGTTAAAAAGAAAGAGAATAAAATAGAAATAAACAGACCACATAAAAATTCATGTTGTGTGTTTATTTATATACCTGTAATATGTGCAACCAGTATCGAGGCAGAAAGGTGCATGACTCCTATGTAATTTTATAGACAGCTTTGCACTTTTTCCCCAGTTGACTTAGCAACATGAAAGCGTGCGGTTATTATCCTAGAGTGGTGTTTGATTTGGTTCCGAGCATAACGCTCTTAGCAATGTCACTGTCATTACCGTTTGTGTATAAAATTCAAAAAATAACTGAAAAATACTATGGCTTTACAACAGATGGTTCACATATTCTGTGCACTCCATGCAATCGACATTACGTACTTCATACAATCATACATGCCACGATTGTGAAAGACATTTAAATTCGGCTATCCATCGACAGAATATTGCCGGTACATTTACAGAAGAGGGATTTTTAAACGCTTTGTGTATCTTGTTGCATGTAGTTTGTCTTGGAACGTAGTCGAAAATGCCGAGTTTAGAGGGTTTTTTCAAAACACGTACCAAATCAAAATCAAAATCAAATCAAATCAAATTTTATTTAACCCAAAGTTACAATACATTTGTTTATATAGTGATAAAAATATATGCACCTAATTTCATAATGAAATTGTTTTGTTCTTTAGCATACAGTATTGTATTTTACATTTGTTATCAGTTATGATTTATTTATCTTAACTAAACTAAAAAAACTAGAAACTCAAAAACATGGTATGATTGTTATAAGCATACAAAATTACCCTAATTATGAAAATATTTCCTCGGATAAATAAAAATTTTGCAGAACAAATATTAATAATTTTTTACAAAATAGGTTATAGTTATGAAGTTTTTTTTATATTTTCAGGAATAATATTATAAATTTTTGCACCAAAGAAGTTTATAATTTTTTTGTATAAACTTGAGTTAGGTCGTGGTAAACTAAGAGGCTTATGTTATTTTTGTCTTGTATTGTATGTATAATTAATTACCATGCTGAATTCCATGTTTTTGTAAATATATTTGGCTACATTGAAAATATATAATATATTAAATACATTACTATCTAGAAAAAGTTGCCCTGTAGAATAGCTTAAAATTTTTTTATTTTGTGGTACGGTATTCGGCATTACTATTCCATTTAAAAGTTTCTTTTATTAAAAACCCATATATTTCACGTCTGTTGCATTATGGCTGGTGCAGTTTATTAAGTCACATTTTGCATGATATTTTAAAATGTCAATTCCTGGTAGCATTTTCGAACTGTTATTAAAAGTAACAAACTTTGTTTTTGAGTAACTAATGCTTAATATATTATTGTCCATCCTGCAATTGATTTTATACAACCCCTTTTAACTGTTCTTAACAACGTCAGACCAATCTGTGCCGTTTAATGTTAATGCGGTGTCATCAGCATATACACATATCTAATTCTAGCATATCATTTATATAAAATAAAAATAAGTACGGACCTAAAACTGTTCCTTGTGGAGCGCCATATCTACCAAGTGTGTATAAAAATGTTTTGGGGAATATTTTAGAGTACGTACGAAATAAATTTTTGTGGGTGACACTGGATGAAACAACTGACTTTTGGTGAAATATTGATATTAATGTCATACCAAGAATGTTGAGTGTTCAAAATGCTTTGCCTCTATTAGATAGCAAAAGTCGAGCTATAAACAATAAACTAAACAATGTTTTGCAGACAAACAAGTAATACAAAACAAAAATTATTATGCTGACATATAGGGCATATAATGTTGTACAACGGCGCGACAGTATGGAAAAAAATCTTATGGTTTTTTTTGCATTCTACTAACGGCATATACAAAATAAGCCATGTGAGTCATTTCGTGTTCTCACTGCAGTATCAGTTAATCTAATGGTTAATTACGATTTATCTAACTCATTTTATGTAACAGCCTGACTTACATAAATGTCGTTAGTGATATATGTTTTTAATGTTATTATTCATTGAGCTTATTATTCACAAAGTATATGGTGTGTTCGTTTGCAGTCATAGACAAAACTACACGAATATACGAGTACATTTTTTATATTTAAATATTTTTTGAGTTAGTTAAGAATAATATTTACTATGGCTATATATTATCTATGGTTTCGTCTGTAATCATCTACACAATCACAATAATATAAAAACTTTAATATAAATGCTTTTGAGCTACTATATCATAACCAATCTTTCTACCTGTTAAATATGAGTTATTTGACAGTGAAAAACATAAAAAGTGCAATGACTTCATGAAACGGAACATAGATAACATATTTCAATGGCAAACAAATTTATCAAAGAACATTTTACTTGTGTAATATTGAGAATTCAGAAATATTTCTTACCCTAATACAAAGTCCGATGGACGAGGCTTCTATTGTGTAATCGGTATGATCTGCATCATTAGAAACTAAGGCAACTGTGCACCAAATACTATTTGAATAAGATACATCAATTCTATCTTATACAAAACACGAAGCGTTTAATATATTTGTTGACTTCGATATGACGTGAGCTCAGTTTCAATATCTTAAAGAGTGACTGGATGAGAATAAGTGTAAGTTGTTTCCTTATTACAATTACAAATTGGGGAGTTCTATCCAATCGAATGTACTATTAAAATTGTCAATATAAATGTAAAGGTCAAGTTACACGTCCTCATGGATCGAATTTGTAATGATGCATTCTGTTGATGTAACTAATCCCATGCAGTTAATGTTGTACAGGAAGTGGGGCTATGATGAATCATCAGGGCAAAGTGAATAAAAACAGATTCTTCCAGGAAAACCGCAAAGTTATTAGTTGCGTCCGTTGTTCCTATCAAACTTGTAGATGAAGTAAAAATGTAATATGGCAAAAGCCTATTTCATCTTCTCTACGATAGAATTACGTAAAGAAACACCGGAAAAAGCAAAAGCTGTTGCACAAGAAATTGAAGCCCAAATCATAGAATTAAACACCCCTGTGTAGCATTTCAATAAAACATGAATTATTTTTGATCATGATAGATGGAAGAGTTTCTCAGGTATTGACAGATACTTGTGGAGCTAATCCCAGCGAAATGAATAATTTAGAGCATATACAAAAACTTTAAAAAAATTGACTTACACGTGGTTGGTGGTATATATGTTATTTATTTATTGTGCTTATTTTTTATAAAGTGTTTTCGTTTGTAATCATAGATACAACCACACGAATGTACGAGTACATTTTCTGTATTTAAATATTTTTGAGCTAGTTAAGAATAATATTTACTGTGGCCGTATATTATCTAATGGTTTCGTCTGTAATCAATCATATACACATTCACAATAATATAAATATATATATATATATATATATATATATATATATATATATATATATATATATATATATATATATATGTATATATATATATATATATATATATATATATATATATATATATATATATATATATATATATATATATATATATATATATGTATATATCATTTGTCAATTCCTAACCAGACATAGATCGATTTCGAACTTATTTGTTCTCTTCAGTATGCCATAGGTTATGGAACAGACAAATGATAGTGGCCTACCTGCTAGTTATATACTAACTATGGTGAAGTGAATAGTGGTGAGAGGTATGAAACTTCTCATATGGTCTGAATGCTACTATCCGACCGACATCCTCGATGTCTCTGTGGCGGATAGCGACTTGCATCACAGCAAGTACCGAGAGCGGCGACCCCTAGCCCAGGTGGACTAAACTAATGTGATTAAATATGATTTGAAGGAAACAACTACTCAACGGGCAAATACCCCGACCTGCATTGAATTACACCTTCATATATATTGGCTATCGATCTATCATGATTTGAAGGTGTAATTCAATGCAGGTCGGGGGTACCCGCCCGCCTGAGTAGTTGTTTCCTTCAAATCATATTTAATCACATTAGTTTAGTCCACCTGGGCTAGGGGTCGCCGCTTTCGGTACTTGCTGTGATGTAAGTCGCTATCCGCCCCAGAGACATCGAGGATGTCGGTCGGATAGCAGCATTCAGACCATATGAGAAGTTTCATACCTCTCACCACTATTCACTTCACCATAGTTAGTATATAACTAGCAGGTTGGCCACTATCATTTGTCTGTTCCATAACCTATGGCATACTGAAGAGAATAAATAAGTTCGAAATCGATCTATTTCTGGTTAGGAATTGACAAATGATATTGGCTATCGATCTATCATGATTTGAAGGTGTAATTCAATGCAGGTCGGGGTATTTGTCCGCTGAGTAGTTGTTTCCTTCAAATCATATTTAATCATATATATATATATATATATATATATATATATATATATATATATATATATATATATATATATATATATATATATATATACGTATATATATATATATATATATATATATATATATATATATATATATATATATATATATATATATATATGTATATATATATATATAAAGTGAAATTAGACGACTATCTATGTTAAAAACAATTATTTTTAATTTTTAAAGGGGGGATTGCAGTCATGTGACAGATAATAAAAGAAAACTCTTGTTTCTGTTCAAGCTTTCGAAACCTTTATTTTTTCTTCATCAAGAACTCTACAATAAATTATAATTAATTAAACTAAGTTATGTAAAAAGTGAATAGTACTTACGAGTGAGGTTAAAGTTAAAGTTACATTTATTGAAAAACTACAAAATCTTGACGAATTGTAGAAAATAACACTAATAATTAACTGCTAATAATGTACTTCCACTACTGTAAAAAAATAGCAGCATTATGAATGGATGACTACGGATCCATATTCATTCAAATTCTTAGAATTATAATAGACAGCATGTGTATTTTTATGAAGTAAAAAAACAACTTAAAAAGAATATTGATATAAAAACTTGTTAGAGTGAAATAAAAGAACAATGACATAGATGCCAACAACTAGATGTCTTATATTTAGGGACATTAATTATTATTCCATACTTCACAGGGTTTGAATAGCACAAAATATGTATCCTACAGCATAAATTAGCACAAAATAAGTACAAAAAAGCTTACAGCATTTTCTTTTAAAATATGAATCGCAACATCAAGATGACGATTCATTTAGTGCTGGACATTACTCGAAAATTCAAGCAGAACAAAATGAGCACAAAATATTCACACAATAAAAAATTTAATTTATCTGTTGACTTCATGCATTTTTAAATCGATCGTCCGATATTTTTTTCGACAACTTTGTTCCCAACGAAAAAAATAGGTTTATACTTTTGTTATACACAATATAAAACACAATTAAAGATCAATGTTTAAAACCATGATTTTAAGTCATTATAAATATGACAATGCTATTACAATGTTTATGGAGCGCATCAGTCGACTCAGTTATTAAGATATCGTTAAATTTGATTAGTTTTTGATTTGAAATTAACCAATATGAGGCAATAATTGAGCCCAACAGTTACACAACAGTTGAATCATTAACATGCAACCATTGTTTTTTCTACTCTAAAAAAAAACAGGATAAAGTATATTTATTCGGACTATGGGTAAGTGACACGTTTGCACTTTTAGATAAGTTGATGATAAGATTCATGATAGTTTAATTTACTTACAATTGTTTGATAGTATGATATATATGTATTAATTTTATATAAAAAAGACTTGAATGAAATAAAACTCGTTATCTAATATAAAATTAGTCGAGATAATATATTGTTTTGAAAATATATCTCGAATAAGTAAAAGATGATTCAATGGTTTATAGAATAATACCTTTGAAAGTATAAATTGTATTCTTTTATAGTATAAAATGAAATTAAAGGAAAATACAAATTGTTATAAAGAAATGGTGATTAATAATAAAGTGAAACTCTTATACATATCAAAAATAATAAAATGTCCATGAAATAAAAATACTGGTATTGCATGTATTACGAAAATAACCGCATTTTGTAATATATAACGCTTTCTGCCAACCCAAGACAATGACGTTATGATCCTCTGTGACTACAATAAATATTTAAATTCCCTTTACTCAAAGTAGCGCGACACATCAGCTTTAACATGTTAGACTTGGATAAATGCGCATAAATGGAATGGCACAGTAAAATATATTGGCATTTTTATTATTTTTATCACACTGTCTTTAAACCAATATCATTAAATGTTGAATTTGTGCCGGATCTCCCTTTTTTTCATTTATTCTCAAAGGAAACATTTAGGAACTATTTATTGATTCCAATAAATACTAAAAATTTATATTGAAAATATTTTATATCTCGATACTTCAAAGTAAAGTCGGTAAAATGTACATCTAATTTTAAATTTAGAGAATCATGTCATATATCCTTAAAAGGAAAAAAGTCACAGCTACGAATACTGCTGTTTGAGAATTATTACTCCTCGTTGGTGCAGCATAACTAGGCATGGAATATGGAATGAGATACTAGGAATAAATAAATAATAGAAGAGGATACAAAAAGGTTTAATCAGATTAGTTATTACGTATTACTCTCAAACACTGACAGGGGTTTCCACAAAACACCAAAACATCATATACTGCACTCGACTCGCGTATCGTCAACCAAATTGCCATAATCTGGGTATGATTAAAACTAACCTTATGCTAGCAGTGTATCCTATTTATACCTGACAGAGGCATAGTGATTCATATTATTTTTACACTTTGTAATTTCCAAACTTTCAAATGCATCCAGCTTTCTAGTATCTGTTGCATTCCTAATTAATCTTAAATTGCTACTACCAATTTTATGATTGTTCTCAAACGCATGTTTGGCAGCACTAGACTTATTTGTTCTATCATATTTCAAATGAGCCATATGTTCCTTGAATCTAGTTTAAATTGATATAGCTTGTCCAACATACATTTGATTACAGTGCTTACAGCTAACTTTGTAAATCCCCTACTTTTCGTTTATTTCAATTTTGTCTTTTGGGTTGTCTAAAAGTAGTTGTAGTTCACGATAAATGAACCACTACCGTACCTATTTAAAAATCTTACCAATACCGCGAGCGAATCGAGGATAGTATGCAATCGATGCAAATTTCGGATTTTCTGTTTCATTCTGAAAGGTCAAGGAATTTCGAAGAGTCTCTTTGAATTCACCTTTCCTAATTATTTTATCAATTAAACCTACAGAATATCCATTATTTGCGGCAGAATAATTTACATATTGATGCTAGTTGTAACGCATTAATTATCTGAAAGATCTAAAAATTATGTTTCAAAAATACTTTCCAAAGATTGGAAATGAACTTTACTGGATACGAATTCCTTTTAAAGATGATTGCGTATCATCAGCTAACTTGGAAGTAAAACAAATGGACCAATTAATAATTGACATCCACGATTTTGATCAGAAAACGTTTGAAAACAAGTTTTTTATATATTTTTGGCAGGAAGCTCTTAATTTTTAGTTCTATTTGCAAGTAAATATTTATACGAAAGATCATATTCATTATATACCTTTATCAAATATAAATATGGGAATAAGTCTAATGCTGAACCCGATTTGGAACTTTACCTGTGTCAAAACGAGTTAAGCTTTCCAAAACTTTGTTCCTCAAAGCAAACTCAAGTTTCTCATTAAGATATGGTTGACTTTACTTGTTAAGCTTATTTTTCTGCACTCGAATTATTATTTCATACCATTTTTTCATTACAACAATCTATTTAAAAAAAATCCAAGTAAGTGCAAAAATTGCGTTCGGATTTTCCAAGGGATACGTGGTAACCACTAGGTTGAAAACCACTAGCATAGAGTATATTTTTTAGGATGAAATTACAGAAAGTGTCCAGACCTGCAGATCTGCAACTTTGCAGACGTGCAAATATGGCTGACTTGCAGCTGCAAGATACTTGCAGTAATTTACATATTCCAAAAGACAACTGCAAATCCGCCATATTTACCTGGAAGAATCCGTTTTGTTGCCATTGGTTTGCAGATCTCAACTGTCAAATATGAAAAATTCTAACATTTCTAACCCTATTTTAATTTGAACTAATGTCTGGAATGTATGAAAATTATTAAAATGAATGACATGGATAAAAAAAACACGAAGGCCTAATTTGACTTCACGGGAAGTAAATATATTAATCGATGAGGTCCTGCAAGAACCTGAATTGGGTAGAGGTAAGTGGAAGTTTATTTTTATTCATTTATTTTTTATTGTATTCTTTTGTAGGTGAATTAGTTGGAAAATATAAGACCACATTGGAAAAAAGTGGGAGGAGATTGCTCAAAAGATAAATGCATCTGAGTGCTTCGATCGTAGTGGCGATGAAGTTAAAAATAAATTAGGTGACATGAAAACAAAAACCAGAAAAAAAGCAGCTGAACTAAAGCTACATAGAGAGGCAACAGGAGGCGGAGAGCATTCAAAATCTTCACTTACACCCCTAGAGGGGAAAGATATTACAGATTGTGGGATTAATAACAGCACATGGGCTTGATAAGGGTATAGATTCTTTCAAAGAAAGCGCTTCAGTATGTACAGTAGCAGAGCAACTAACTGAAACAGTAACGGGCAAAAATAAGGAAAATGCTACACCAAAAAAAAGGAACTATCAGTAGTGCCCAGAAAGAAAATGAAACGTGAAAGGCAGTCACTGGTTACTAGAAATGTTATCACAAATCAGCAGAACATTTTAAAGGAAATGAAAACAACGAATTTTTTGCTAAGAAAACAAGAAATTGATTTCTTACTTAATTCAACTACCTATCTAGAGTAGCCAGTATATTGTTTATGTCTGTGTAATAATATACTGTTACAACTATTATAAAAGTACAATACCTAGTTCCTAGTAAGTAGTTTTATGTACGTTGAATTTAAGTTGTGTTCATTATTATTTGTCAGTTATGTTAGCTATTGTAGATTGTAGGATTTTTAAAAAATAAACAACTAAGGTCAAATTTTAAATTTATTTATTTAAATACAATTTCTTTTCACAGCTGCATAATAGTCAGATATTATGCTAATACCATCTGTTATGCACTAACTGTTGGCAAACTGCTTCTCCCCTTCTGAAATTTATGTCTTCAACATTATCATTTATTTGTTCTGCATTTATATTTCCAACATCTTGAATGTCATATTCATTGTACTCCTCAGGATAGTTGTGAGCTATTGTTATGTTGTGCAACATTACACAACAAATAATAATTTTAATTACATTTGAGGGCTTATAAAGAAGATTGCCCCCAGAGTCATGCAAAAATACTCCAAACTAACTTTAATATTCCAAATACACGTTCAATTAAATTTCGAGTGTGTCTGTGAGCAATATTGTATCTTTCTTCCATATCATTATTTGGATTCCTAAAAGGTGTTAGCAAACAGTGTTCTAAAGGATAACCCTTATCGCCAAGCAGCCATGAGTTACGAGGTAATTCGGCAGAGTGCAGAAATCTGCGGAGACCACAGTTATTATAAATAAAGGAATCGTGCACACTTCCAGGGTATTGTGCTACCACATCTATAATTTTTCTATTGCTTTCACAGACCTACATATGAAAGAATTAAAATAGTAAACAATAAATCTTTACGAATCTAGTTCGCTTCATTCTACGGATCAACTAACCATTTGAATGTTTAACGAATATCTCCCTTTTCGATTTAAATAGGCATTCCAATGCTCATCATGTGGCTTGAATGTAAACATGGGTACAATCTAAAAATCAATTAGTCTGTTAAGATATATATGGGTAATATAATTTTGATTTGTAGTGGTGCCTAGCAGTGGGAGCACTTCATACTTTTTAAATTTACTCAGGAGGTGCACTTACCAATACAACCAAGACAACCTGGAAATTGATATCTCTCTTGAAAACCTCTTTTTTGTGTGTTGAATGTCTTTTTCCAGTATAGGGAAGTTAATATACTCTATGGCATACCGAACAAATGCATCCAAAAATTTTGAAAACACTTTGCTCACTGTAGGCTGCCTTACTTTGTGAAAGATACTTTCTCCTACCACATTTTGAAAACTCCCGCTAGCCAGAACCCGCAGTGAAATTAGCACCTGAAACCATGTAAATGATATATATTTTTAAATTATATTTGTAGGTTCTTACTTACTTGAATTCCTACAGGTAAGGCATTATGCCTTCTAGTGGGTCTAACTAAGGCATTATTCAATAAAAGTATAATATCGCTAGTCATGGCTTTTGAAATATGAAAAAGGCTTATAAATATCTCATCATCCATATCAAATGCCAGAATTCTACGGTATAAAGAAGGTCGTCTTCTGTGCCTAGGACGTCTAATCAACAGTAAGTAACCCAAATCCATATTTTTTTACCTTTAACACTTTTAGTTCAACACCCCCTCAAATTTTGTAGGTTAGTCCTTGGTCAATCTACAAATTTGCAGGACGTTTCAACCACCTGCAAAGTTGCAGATAACTTGCAGATGTGAAAAGTGAAATATATGTTCTGGAATACCAATCTTGACACTTGCATCTGCAAACTGTTATTGCAAACAATTGCAGCTGCATTGGGTAGTTGCAGACTTTCTGTAATATAATCCTTAATCTATGTTGTTTGTAATGAAATAAATATATGTGGCAAACATCATGTTAAGTTGATGAACAAGAACTTGAAATAATAACTGTAGGTAATATAGATATTTTTTATTTCATTCATTTCTCCTATCTATCACACCCTGTAGAATTAGATTGGGTAATTTGCCACATTATGGAGTCCAGTGATCTTCACCTTGAAACATTAAGGACACCCACAGGGGAAATTTAGTGTAATATTGTTACCGTTACGGATAATGTTCATAGCCATTGGTCAGGATTAATTAGAGTTTATGTGAGATATTTGTGATTTGATTTCAGTAAGTGGCATTGCAGTTTAGAGAAAATTTGATGCCTAACAAGGTTTAGGGCAACGAAGCCAATTTGTTGGTCATTTAGAATAATAGATGATAGGAAACACTGTTGACCTCTATTTGATTACGTTGGTTAAGCACGTAAAATTGAATAGAAACCTAGATATATTACATATATCTCATTTCAAGAAAAAATTATCACTGGGAAAATATAATCAGTAAATTAGTTTATCTTTTTATTAGTTTAAATTGATATTGTGACAAAACAAAATTGGTAATAACAGTATGTTACATACCGAGGTGGAAAGGGTTTCATTACTGTCTAGAGGTAAAGAACTTTTTCTCAAAACAGGACTGAAGCACTGTTCACCAAGGTTTGTACACTATTTTATATTCTGCCGTGTATGTGAGTAAAAATTAATTATATTGTTATTAATATTTTAAACCAGCAATCCATCAAATTCAAATCAATAGCTTCATAATATATTGTTTCGTGTATGGTAGGATCGTTTCTAAACTTTAGAGAACTACAGAATAAAATTTCAATTTCTACTAATGGTAATTCAAATATAACAATTAATTTTTGTAAGTAGTTTAATAAAGAGTTATTAGTTTGCTTATCTTTCTTTTGAATATTTACAAAATATTAAAATATAATGAGAGTTTTACTTCCCATCCGAGTTAAAAATAATAGTTAGTAAATGTCAATTTACATAAACGTCAGAAATAAGGTTATTATGTATATGGTTGAAAATAAAAAATATTATCCTAAAATTGTTATATCAATGGACTACATTATTTGACGCCATATAATTAATAATAATTATGCAACCTACGTAAAAGAGTCATGATACACTGGTGGCCTATATGTAACATTGGAACTTGACCCTTAATGCTCATTAACATAAATAGGGGAAGGGGGGGAGGGTACAGTGTTACAAGAATTTTGTTTGGCCTCTTTATTTATTATAAGACATAGAAATTTTATTTGTAACTGTAACTAATTGTCTCTCTTTAGCCTAATATTTTTTATTGTATTTGTTGATTCTGTCAAACAGTTCATTTTTAGATGATAATTTTTGACCTATGGTCACATGTAACACTGTTGCCCTGTAGCGGGGCACTCTTTTACAGGGGGTAGGGTACAATGTTACAGGTTATAAAATTAATCAAAATCAGGATTTTTTATAATGTTTTATTTATAAAATAGTATAACAAGTTAAACTGGAACATAAACATAACATTCTCTAAGTGGAAACGAAAATAAAAAACTGTTTGCCGGATTCATGCAGATTTCATTTGTAATACTATATAAGTTCATTATAATAAGCTTGTAAATCTTATGGAAATACCAACATTTCGGACCTTCTGGCTGTACCTCCAGAGGGTTTTGGCTTTGGTAATTTCGCTAATACCTTTGGCGTCTCAAATAAATATTCTTCTTGAGTTTCAACAAATTTGAAACTCGGAAACAGTCGCCCAATATACTGAACACTAATTTCCAACTCATTCTTTCTTAAAAATTTTCCTACTGACATAACATCGTGTTCTTTTGTTCTTCCCTCTTTAATGAAGACATATTCTTCAATGCCTATTTTGTCTAAATCAAGATCTAACTCTACATCACTGAAAGCTCCTACGCTTGCGTCACTGTCTGCAATTGACACGGATTCTTGACCAATCTGCTTTAGACCCTTTTGTCCAATAATATTGGGATGGTTGTGTAATGTGTACTGTCGTTAATGAAGTTTCGTCGAGGTTATAAATATTCTGAGGAAGAGGGCCGTTCGGAAATTTACTACAAGCTCTAGATAACTTGTCAAAAAATTCAGTAATATTTGTTCGATTAAAACTCGTTGCACATCCCAAACTAGTAGCCTCTGGTTTTCTTATTGCCAACTTTGGATATCTCTTCATATAGCCGCTTAGCCAATCGACACTTGCGAACCGATTTTTATCCCAAGAAAATGGATATTTTAAATTATTGATTTTGGCCAATTCATATGCTAACATCATAGCATTTTTTCTTGTTAAGCCATGGTGCATACGACATGATGTGAGGAGATAATCTCTCAATTGATCTTCTAATTCTTTTGGAAATACTTTATTTACATCATATCTTGGTGGGAAGTGGAAATTTAGGCGCTCTTTCTCGGAACTGTTCCTATATTTGTCGACATATCTTTTAAGGATCATGTGTACCAAATTCGCTTCTCGTGCAGCTGCTCGTATAGATATTTCATTATCGATAACGTTTAGCACGGCTCTTTTCATCGATTCTTCATCAAAATCCACGATTTCTCGTTTTTCTTTTCTATTTCGTACCATTATAAGATGTTCCTGAGGAAACAATTTTAAGTTAATTTTCCATACGGGGCACAGTGTTACATGTAACACTGTACCCCTTGGGCACATGTAACACTGTGCCACACGGGTACCTTTGCCAGGAAAATTTACTGTTCACAAATACAAAAACATTTAAGGTTATGTTTTTGTGCTGAACTGCTACTTAAAGGGCATATTGATAGGTGGATAATTACAAGAATCTCAAAAAATTATTCTATAATGACTGGGACAACTTTTAAATTACTGTAATATTTTACTTTTAGACCAGAAATATGTGAAATACTTACTTTTTCAAGTTAATTCCGCTGCAACTCGCTACAAATATGTACACACCCAAAGCATAAACAAAACTAACCTTCACGGCGATACCAGTGATTTAGTGTAAATAATAAGTCGAATATAATGAATGTAACAGTGTACTCCGTGTAACACTGTACCCTCCCTTCCCCTACGATATTTTCGAAGGTTAGAACACAGCACAGAATTTTTTTCTCCCTTGGTAGAAATATTTAAGAACTTTTAGTTACCATTCACAAAATATGTTAGAATGTATACCATGCATTACAGTAATTTTATTATTAATCACTTAATCAGTAACGGCTGGTGAAATTTAGGTTGTCATATTTCACAAAGGGATTATCAAACATGTATGAATGAATTTCAATAATTTTTATTCATGTTGTAAAAGAGTTTCCCCTGACAACGAAGGTAAATTGAATTTACACAATGAGCTTTAGTTCTCTAGATAGGTAATCGACCTGGTAGTATTCCGTGTAACTTATATACGAGGTCAAGTTGCCTGTTTTTGAGGTGTACATAGCGATTATGGTCCGTATTTCGCACGCGGTCGATCGGAGTTTTCATCAAATTCTAGGCTTTTTTGTTTTCTTTTTCATTTTTAACACGCTTTTATTAGCTTCACTTGTATGTTTGCTTGTTTGTATGTTTGTTTGTAACCGACTCTTTGGACTCGATTTTAACCCACTTTAAACGGACAGATTTAATTGAAACTTTGTACACTTATTAAGAACCGGTAACAATACAATAATTTGATAAGTTTATATCATTATCCTGTTCAGGATCGCCAATCCTTTCCTCACGTATCCCTGCGTGAAAGCAAAGGCTTAATATGTCAGTAGATTCTATAATTGTTAATTAGCCCGGTGGTCGAGTGGGTTAAGGCACTCGACGCGAAACGACAGACTCATCCGGCGTGAGTTCGAACCTCACGGCTGAAACAAAAATTTTTTTTTTTCAGAAATATCTGTTGGATCGTAATATGTTATAATATCAGCATCAATAAGCAATATAAATATAGTTTAAAACAACTAAAAAACACGCTTTCATAGCACATCAAACTAAAAAGTTAAAAATAAATATAGTTTAAAAAAAACTAAAAAACACGCTTTTTAAAGCACATCAAACTAAAAAGTGAAAAATAATTATTAATATAAACTGAAAATAATAATGAACGAAAAATACTAGTATTATTGTGAAAAAAGCGTGGGGTGCTCGATATACGAAAAATATTGCACAAAGCACCCCACGCTTTTTTCACAATAATACTAGTATTTTTCGTTCATTATTATTTTCAGTTTATATTAATAATTATTTTTCACTTTTTAGTTTGATGTGCTTTAAAAAGCGTGTTTTTTAGTTTTTTTAAACTATATTTATTATTAATTAATTTATTTTCTTGTAATATTATTTATTATTAACAATTTACTTATCAATAAATTTAATACACAAATTTCTATCAATGAATAAGTAAGTAACGGGAATTAATTATTTGATTTGCAATAGTTATTTTCGTAACAAGTCCGGAAAGTGATATTTTTCTGGACGAGAAGACAAGATTCCAGCGCGAGCCGTAAATAAGCTTCAACAATTTTATCTGGCATATTTTTTATATCACTTTCGCTGCTACTTTCCATAATATCGGTTGAAAACCACTTATATAGAAATCGTATAATAAATGATGACAGAACTAAGCGTTGTTACTTGGTTGCTATGGTAGCTTTCAAATGTAAGTTTCTCTGCGCATACGATTTTTTTGATTATTCGATTAATTCTGACATGTCAATTACCATTTGCCAAAAAAACCTAGTCCGAAAAAATGCTACTTACGGAATAAAAAAATGTCGCAGAAATGGACGTGTTCAAGACGGTTGGCGAAAAAATAATTTTCTGATCAGTGAAATTGAACAACAAATCGTAACTGTTGATCAAATTATAATTTTTGTTAGTAAATTCCGGAATTTGCTAACAAAAATGTTGCTGTTAAATTTGCTGTTCAAAAAACTTATTTTACATATTAGATAATTGCCTGTAATTAAATAATTTACTAATCGGTTAGTGAATTATTAAATTACAAGCAATTATATGATCTGACAAAAATATTTTTTAACCATCAAATTGTGAAATTTAATAGCAAAAATATTTTTTAGCAAATTCCTGAATTCATCAGCAAAAGATATAAATTTGATCAGCAAAGTTACGATTTGCTGTCACATTTTGCCGTTTAGAAAATTATTTTGCAAATTATTTACCCCTACTTATTCATAGTATAAAAATTTGTATATTAAATTTAATTATAAATTGTTAACTATAAATAATATTACAAGAAAATAAATGATTTATAAAAATGAAAAAAAAGGAAACAAAAAAAATAATAAGCCGAGAGTTGGATGAGAATCCCCATAGGTCGCGTGCGAAGCACGGATCATAATCGCTACCCCTTGCTCACCTCCAACACAGACAACTCGATCTAATACATAAGTTAGGCGCAATACTTTCAGGTCAATTATCTCGAGAACTAAAGCTCATTGTGTAAAATCCATTTACCTTAATTTTCAGGGGAAACTCCTCTACAACATATATAAAAATTATTGATATATGTTTTTAATATACAGGGTATGACACTTAAAATAAAAAAGTTGAAGTCGTTTCTAGTTAAACCAGAAGCGAAGAATATGTGGAGATATGCATTTATAATGAGTGAATTATCACATGTCTATTTCCGTATTAATATATACAGTGCCAGTTTTTGTATTTTCTGGCCATACCTTTTTATATTTCATGTTGAATTGTTTTTTTTTTTATTTTCGAATTTAAATTTCGTTTTTGAAATTTTCTCCTAGGTGAAATATCAAGCAGTGAAATCGAGTGAGGCACTTAAAATAATCTCACACTGTACATAAATTTTGGTGTTGTTAAGTCCAAGTGTTGGTTTTTTATTAACAAAATATATATTTTAGTGATACCTTCAGAATATTTTTTAAAAAGGGTTGTAGGACTTATCAATATCAAACTGAAATAATCATTATTTATGTAAATAAATTAAAAGACTTATTTTTAAATTGTAATTAATATTAATTAACAGTAACACATAAGACGTGTATTATTGCTGTCTCCACTACTAGTAAAATAGTAGCAGCAATAAAACATGTTTTCAGTGTTACTAACATAACTTTCAATTTTCCGAAAAATGTTATCAAGAGGTTATGTACTTTATCATTTTAAGTTTCTGCACTGTATACATGCAGATAAAATCAAGAAGGGGCAAACACGGTTCCTAATGATCTGTATATGTTTTTTAAATGATAAATGTACGTACGTATCATTTTTGCCACATAAATACTAGCTATTATTTAATTGGTCAATATTAATGTGTTCATTTTTCTTAAAATTTTAACAGCAGAAATTATTTTATAATCTTTATTTGCTAATGCCAAAGTCAGCCGTCTTATATTTATTTGTAAATATAACGTAAATCTTATAGCAACTAATTCTTTTTGATTTGTAGCTAATGACGGCTACCGCGCTTGAATTCACCACGAGAGATACTAATGTAGGGTAAGGTCCATGTCACTGATCGTTAATGTTTACTATGGCTTTTTAACGCAAGTTTTTAGTAATTTTTAAAAAAAATTAGCTGAAAAATATTTAACACAATGATGGCAGAAAAGGAAAGTAGTAACTTACATGCTCAGTAAAGAAATTATTGTACCTATCAGAGTTGTCTTATGTCATTAAAGTTAGGTTATATCAAGCATGGCCGTGATGAAAACAACGAATGTGCATGGATTATTACTTATGATTTTCTGTAGTAGACTCCTTTGGTAACGCATAATCGTCAGGATTAAAATGTTCCTTACAAACACACGAATGTTTCGAAGGAGTAAAATTATCCCTGCGAATCGCTACCAACCACTGTTTTAGGCGAGTTTTGTCTCTCGGAAGCAAATGTCCGCCTTTTGTTTCCGAACAAAATGGAACTGCATAACACTGAGGCATAATTAACAAGTTTTTTTTTATTTACTGGTGTACGAAATAATTATAATAAAACCCTATAAACTTGTTCCGCGCCTAACAATAACTTTTGACAGCGACCTTACTGCCAGTGGCGCCAACTGGTGAGACTAAAACGGTAGTCCCCATTATACACGATCTCCGCGATGGATTTCAGCCGTAGGATTAGTAGCGCTTGTGCTAAAATTGTGAACCAATAAAACAACTAAACTCTACTTAGTAACATGGGGAGCGCAGCAATAAAACGCGCTTATAGGAAGAGGATATTTGACAAGTTTAATAAGGATTATTTGAAGTTTTCGGTGCATCTTCTTTAATAATTCTGATAAACAACCAGATGATACAAACTAATCTATCGATAATAAAAAAGCATAAAATAAAACACGCCACGTAAATTAGGCAGGACCACAAATTCAAAAGCAGGGGTTGCATGGAAGGGAGTTAAACTTTGAAAGAAACGTAAACATCTAACCATTCTCTCCGACATTACTATCTCCTGGAGCCCAGAAGCCACCCGATAGCACGAAAGACGGTGACTAGTCGGCCTTGCCACATAGCGCAATTTATTCAATTCATTTCAAAATAACTATTGTTAAAGTATACAAAAACAGCTAAATGCTGGACAGTCACACTAGGAGCCAACTAAATTCACGTGACAGAACTACTTGAAAGTTGACGAGTTGAACGGGGGCGAGACCAATGCCTAACTGTTTTTGTATAATTTAATAATGTGCTACCTTGCCCTGTCGTTCAAATAAATGTCGAGATATTTTTTTATAAAGTCACTACTAGCTTTTTTATTACGTTTCTAAAAGCTCATAATAAATCGTATTGTCCTCGTTTAATCTGTGAATATTTCATGCATTTAAATAAATCTCCAAACCATGAGATACATATGTTCCCTAATATTGGTGTGTGTACTCATATGAACTAGGTACCTTCTATTTTTATTTGAAACAAATATTGATAGGGGATCATTTTCTTTTCAATTATCGTATTTATTTTCATTATCCTTGCGATTATAACTGAAAACTCGTTTTGCACCTTAAGTCGCGATTGAAGATGCAACTGAATAAGAAACACCGGTTACATTTTTTAACACGAGATTATTGGATGAATATAGGTTTTAAGATATTAACTTTTTCTAGATGAGTTCGGTGGCCTTTCGTAGTAAAATAACAAAATTACCTGAGAGATGGTTGGCTACGGAAACCTAATAACACACATCCCCACCGAAAGTGCCATTCAGTTTCCAGGTCATTGAATTCTGACGCCCTTAGTTAATGCCTGTGAGTTCTTCGGCGTACATGAAATCTTCACTTATATCGTCAATGACTGTTTCAAGAAATCTTTAAATAAGGAGACGAGGAGCAGTGGCTACCGCAAAATGTATTTATAGATTTATGAAAGAGCGATATATGAGGCGACTTATACGAACCTTTGGTCTCTGTCTGTATATCTGGTTTGTGACTACATTCAGCAGCCTCTAATTATTGTTGATGATATACTTAAAGACTTCTTGCAATAGCCTCTTATCATTTACGATATACGTTTCTTGCACACAAAAGAACTCTGAGGCAAAGAACTCCAGAAGTAAACACATTGCGAACTTAGTGGCACTTTTGATGGGGATGTATGTTTGCTATACTACTAAGGTCTGTAATTTATTCAGAAAAACAGTCTTGTAATTTTTATCTTAACGAGTTCTAAATATATAAGTACTCCAAAAAAGGGCGTAACCAAATTTTGCCGAAGTTTAGGTACATCATCTGTTTGATATTGAACGCTTTCCTTTAAAGCTGAGTAAAGTTAAGATCGACATTTAACTAGTTAAAAATTCGGAAATTTGTTCAGTTGAATTAATCTAACTGTACTATTTTTTTGGTTTAAACTTTTCCGATAGCTAGATATTTTTCATTATTAATTAACAATGCATGAATAATGCAAAAAATATATTGTAATAATATTTTATTGCATACGAATTCTTCATATTATACTTAGAGTCTACATGACAGTCTTTACTACCTTAAAACTTGAAAGGTGTGAAAAGTTCGTGAAGTTGAAAATGAAATTAGTGAAGTTAAAATCGAAGCCGATGAAGTTAGAGGAATGTTTGAAGGATAAATAACTGAAGTTAAAAGGAGACGTAGCCCGACTCAAATAATTAAGAGAGAAGGGTGGCAAGTTGGTACTGTCGTCTGGTAATATGTTTACAATTATCTTTATTTGACATTTCAATGTATGAGACAGTTTGAGGCAGCTGTACGTTTGAATAACTGGAACTATGAAGAAAAAGTCACAACATTGGCATTAGCTCTGAGGTGCCACCTATTTGACCTGCTACAAACAATTCTTACAACATAAGAACAAAACTTTAGCCTTTTGGAGACAAAGTTAGAACTAAGATATGACGACCAACATCTTGTTCAAGTATATCAGGCTCTGCTCAAATCGCACAGGCAACGAGGTGGAGAAAGCTTCCAGGAGTTTGAGGTTTCTGTGGAGAGATCTTATCTAGCCTATTCTGATGCATCAATGGAGTTTTACCAACAGTTAGCAGTTGGAACTTTTATTGATGGAGTATGGGTCCAGGAGGTTAGGCAAATCCCTTAAATTAGCCAGGCACAAGTAGTGAGGCTTTAGTGCCTTTTTGAGATCAAATCAGAAAGTACGAGCCGTGGAGGAGGACCAGCCAGGTAACACTACCCAAAACCTGCTCTACACAATATAATAATAATAAATTAACTTTATTAATTGACAGATACACAAAAATCATTTTTTTTTAAGAATAGCGATGTTCAACAGGGCTGCTCTTCCACATAACCATTCCTTTTTAACATATAAATTCATTATAATTATTACAGAATATATGTGAGATATTAAATTACTCTGTTTCTTTTATTAAATAACAGATTCTTGGATGTATTCTCTGAAAGCTGCTAAAAACATTTCATATCACATGGGTTGATTATTATATATTTTTGTAGCATTGTACTGCAACACTCCCCGTCCAATTGTTGGCATAACACAATAAGCTGGGGGTTGTACTTATTGACCGGTAGCTCAGTGAGCAGGTCGTGAATAAGGGCTTAGATTGATTTGAGTTCTCACCAAAATCTAGGCTGGGCTCCAGGACTTTTGCAAGTACCAAATAATTAAAATTTTACTTTAAAAGATAAAGATAACATTAAAACTTGAATTCTGTTGGGAAGGAAGTTGAATAAAAAGATATTATTTAATAAAAAGTATAATCAAGACTAGTATATGTACAAATATTTACAAGTCACAAAAAAATTACTTGGTTGAAGACCAACAACCACACAAAAAAAAAATGATGACGTTATTGACAGAATACAAAAAAAATAAAATGTCTGATCTCTTACAAATTTCTTCTGACCAAATATAAATGTTTACTGGGGACGAAGATCTTACGTAACTTCCAATGGGTTAGTCCAGCGAAGAATCCACCAACGGCTAAGCTCTTAATAGGTTCGGTGTCAATTTGACTCACCACTGTCAGTACTGCAGTTACCCTTGAGAAAAAATGCCAGTTGTGTAAAATATCGTTTTCCTGCTCCACCCTGAATATAATGATCAGTTCGATCCACCAGTTATCCTCTTCTCTTGGTCCAGGTATTTGCATAAAAAGGGGAGAGTTTTATGAGATCAGTATTATACGCAAAACAAAGTTAAAAGCTGTGACGTTTGAATTGTCCAGCTACGTAGACAAAATATGAGTACCGAGTAAATTGCAAACTAAACAAACTAGGATCGGTGTCCTACAATATTTTAGGAAGTTGAAGACTTAAACTAAATTAAGTATCAATAAAGGTTACGTTAAATAGACAAAATACTACTCCAACAAATAAACTAGGTATAGCTACGATAATAAACAAGTGAAATAGGTATTCACTAAATGTTCAGATATTTTTTTACTAAAAGAAGTTAATCTTCAAGAAAATAGAATATAGAATGTCTGTATACAGACAGACAACTAGAAAGATAACGTAAATAAATATTTGCTAAATATAAAACAATATGAGAGTTTTCAACTTAAAGGTAACGTTAAATTAAATCATTTATTAGTTCCTCGGAGAGAGGTTCTAAAGAATTGCAGATAAAGTTAAATAAAGATATATACTTGACTATATGTTTACTTTAGACAATTAAAAGTTAATCAAGTGCCAGATAACTAGGCAGGTATCTTTGCCAGAGAACTAGGCAAAGCTCCACTAGAGCAGCGTTCCTGATTAAATACTAAGTAAACGTTCAAGTAAGCATTCGATATTTTAAATTTAGAAAAACCTTACGTTACTGAGGTCTGGTTGATAAATATATGCACTGGTATAAAATAATCCACCACAAAACAAATGCACCAAATTAGATAATTTTCACAAAGGTTATAAACAAATAGGTTTGGTCCAACCAGGTGTACCAATCTCCAAATGTCACTAGTCCACTTTCAGAGCGCTACCAACGTAGCTAAGTGACCTAAAACATCAACAGACCAAGACAGAAAACAACTAACTACGATACAAAATGGCGACATCCGTTGCCGAGTAAATCTAAAATTTACAATAACCGAAAGTTAGTTTAAATTAGCACACGAACTTATTACAATATCAGAGGGATATTAGATAAATTGCCAACAAGGCACGATAAATCGATACTAATCAATATTAATGATGGCTGTTCCAAAGAACAACCAAGGTGAACGGATCACCGAAAAGCAAATTCGCCCAAGGCGTAAATTAAGATAATTACGGTGCAATATTATTATGAAAATTACCTCAAAGGTACTTTAAATCAATATAGCAACTTTTTAAATAATGATGATCATAAAATCAAATGATAATACCAGAGAACATATAAATTTTACCAGACCGCAGAATTAGAGATGGTTTCCATCTGAACGCTGCACTAGTAAGAATAAGGAAGCTTCGTTCTGTTCTCCCACCTCAGTTATAGTTTGGAAAGAGACAGACATTTGAGAGTAGAGTATGAGCAATAAAGATAGATAGATATTTAGTGCCAAAAATCTGTAAAACCAACTATTCCAGTAGAAATCAGTGGCGCCATCTGGACTAGACTAGCAGAAAATTAATTCATCGTGGAACACAACAAACTAGAATGAAATAGCTTCCAATTTCGTTACAGTACCTAAAGGACTCTCAACTGGGCAGAACTATGCCTAGGTACAGTATATAAATCTAGATATCGCGTAAGTCAATCTTGAGTAAGACTACCTTTAACCAGTTTAGAAAACAAATATTCAGGGAGTCGCAGATTATTTACAAAGTAAACATACCATATGTAGCTGAAAACGTTTGTCTAGACTTAACCAGTACGGATCTCTAAATTTGTCCGAAATGTGGTGGAATTTTCTTAAACTATAAGTAAACCTCAAGCAGGAATTTTGAATTTTTTTGAAGAATTTCTTTATCTTTGCTTAAAAAATAGTATCACAATAAGAAAAGTTATTTATAATTAATATATCACAGAGCCTTAATTTTATATCTGATCTGAGAACATCCTTATTGTAGAATATTTTTAATTTACACTATGATTTTTGTAATAAACTATTAACATGTGTAGTAAATCTGAGATTTACATCAATGTGTAATCCCAGATTTTTGCAAGAATCAGTAGGTACCAGATAACAACTTTAGAGTTAGGATTACTCGTAATATTTTCCCTATACGACCCAAACATTAACATCTCTGTTTTAGCTTCATTAAAATTAACTTATGTGCTCTTGATACCTCAGACATAGTAAGCAGGTCAGAGTTAATGTGTTTTACAGCCTTATCCATATCTATTAAATTAAATGAACAATAAACTTGTGTATAGCATACTGATGCATATTACAGTGTTACAAATATTTTGAAAAGTATAAATAGTAAAAAGCAGAAGACCCAGGATGCTATCTTGGGGAACCCCTTCATTTAAATTAACAGTATTTGAAAAACTGTTATTTACAAAAACTCTCCGACATGTCGTGAGCTCAAAGTTCAAGCTGTATTGTCCGAAATATAAAAGACCATACAACTATTGAAAGAAACGAATCTCCAGCAGAAACAAGACCAATAGCAAGGTAGTGGAAGAATGAAGGAATGGAGGAATGTATGTATCCGCTGTTATAAGTAAGGCTGGAAATCGAATACGAATAATTCGAGTATTCGGATATTCGAGTATTCGAATACGAATTATTCTAATGGGAAATTATTCGAATATTCGATTAATTGAAATATTCGAAAACTCGAATATATTCGAATATTCGAATACACGAATATTCGAATATTCGAATACACGAATATTCGAATACTCGAACATTCGATAACTCGAATATATTCGAGTATTCGAATATTCGATTACACTTGAGTAAATTTGATTATTAAAATATATTATTTAATTATGTACGAATAGGTATGCAGATGCATCCAACCAAAGTAGGTAGATAGTAGGTATAGGTAGGTATCTATTCCATCTCTTTCTAGCCTAGACCATAAGAATAATCTTACTGTACTAAGGCAGGGGTTAAAATTAAATTTTAAATTTTAGAAAACCTGTAAATATTTAACTATTGACTTTTCATGTATTTGTTTTACCTTCACAATCTGCATCTTTTTTAAAAACATTCTAATTTTAGAGCACTTTTTATTTTTTTCGAAAAGGAAAAATAATTATGATACAGAAGTATAATAAACTAGCTCTGTTTTCGTTTTATTTGAGCTTCAATAGTTAAATGTGAACAATAGCGCCTCAATCCTAAAATAAAATACTAACTAAATAATTCTGACCCTTAAAGTACAGGAGACATACCCTATTGTGGGTATGGAAAGCAAATCAAATTGCCTGCTTAGTGGATTACGTCACGACTATTATTGTGGTCTATCCAACCAAATACTCAAATAGAGAATTCACTATTCACTAGTATTCTGTGCTATACCTATTAATAATAAATATTCGAGGATCCGGGTTATTCGGATACCTATTCGAATAATTCGGATTGTTCGAGTATTCGAATATTCGAATTATTCGATTAGGTATTCGAATAATTCGAATTATTCGAATATCTGAATACTCGAGTAATTCGAATATCCGAATATTCGAATATCCGAATAATTCGAATACCTGTTCGAATAATCCGAATATTTGAATATCCGAATAGTTCGAATATTCGAATATTTTTTCGAACGAATATTCGAATACTAAAATTTGGAAAATTCCCAGCCTTAGTTATAAGTGTAACAAAGTTGACAATATCAGCGCAGCACTGAAAGTATAAATGTTGCAGTTATCGAGGAGCCGCAGGGGAATTGGCGGGCACCTCGAGGGCTGTGCTGGCTAATAGGAATGCAGTTGCCTTCAGCTCAGTTTTGATTTGGAATTATGTGAGTAAAGAAGACATAAGTTAGAGACTAAAGTAGTGATTTCTAAGGGTTTAATTCTGACTATAGTTAAGTCCTTCATTAACTTATTATTATTCATTATTAAATAGTGAATAAAATAGTGATACCATGGTTTGGTGTTTCTGTTGGAAATTTTGAAATATTTACAGATACTTTAATTTTAGTGAATACACTTTACGCTTTGAAATTAACCTAATTTGAATCAAATATAAAACCAAAGTGTAATTCCTACTAACTTAAGCAAACGAAAATAATACTATACTCGTACTTTAAAGGGAAGCTATGTTTCGGATATCGAAATCTAAAAGACAAAAAGGAAACCGTTCGCCCTAAACCTTTTACATTCGCATTGCTCTTAATTAGCATTGGTAGAAAATTATAATTATTTTGCGTAGTGTTTAAATTCAATATAATTCATTTAATTAAACGATTTAAGGGATGTTAATTAATTCAGTATTAAATTCAGATATTAATGTATTTGTCGTTTTCATTAAACATTAATTGAAATAATTTCATTCATTAGAATTATTCAAATAGTATGAATGAAAGAAATTAAATAATACTAAATTATTATTCATTTACGCAGATTTGCATTAACTTAAAAAAGTCTCAAATTAATTATATACAAATAAATACAGCGTGTCCACCTCGTGCGCGGAAGTCCCATACCTTGGGTAATAAAAGAGATAAATTGACCTTTTTTTTTAATGTGCTCAAGCTCTACAGAATGAAAATAGCGCCAGTTAGACAGGGTGTTCCATTTCCGCTGGGCAGAGAGCTTAATGGCAACCCATATTTTTTTATAATTTTTTCGAAGTCTATATGAAAAATACCTAATGCATAAGATTCATATCATGGTTTTCGGATATTTGGCTTGACATGGTTTTTTCTCAATTTTCGATACTCATAATAACTGATATTATGGGGTTATGCCAATCATCAGTAAAAATATTTTTTGACTAAATGTTGAGCAAGACTGGCTCTTTGAAACGCTGTCAGAAATTGACCTGTGATATACAGGGTGCGAAAAAAATCTTGTTAAACATGATAGAAGGAAAATTTTAAAAATCCTCGTTAGTTCAAATAGAACACCCTGTATATTATTAAACCATAAGATGCACCGCTGAATATTCTACATCTTTGTATTTCGCTATACCCAAGTCTGATAATTTCTGTAAAAAACGTACTTTTATGGAAAAATTAAAATAAAACTTCTCCGCAAATTTATTCCATTTAACACATAAACACTTCTCCGCAAATTTATTCCATTTAACACATAAACACAAAACTCAAAAAATAATAAGATTGTGAAAGGAACATTTTATTCATAATTTTATAACTTGATAATCAGCATATTATTATCATATTGATAATCAACATATTATGACAAAAAAGGTTTTAAACAAATAAGGAAAAGCAATCAAACAAATTATCTGGAGAAGACCATGGCGATTGTTTAAAACAGACCATATTTACAAGGCAGATCATCCATATGTTTTAAATATGATGAAGAGTGATATGAAAGGACAGATAATGATAAATTATAAGAAAACTGATAGATTTAACTGAGAATGATGATTGTAAAATTGTAAATGTTGATAAATCCAGATAAAACAGCCAATGATTAAATTATCATGTGCTAGTTATTATATCTAAAAATGTGTGTCTACAACAAAAACACAACAAACATTTTTAAAGTAAGTGTTCAAAATGTCCACCGTTCTTATCTCTACATAACATAATCCTATTTTGAAAATTTCTAGATATGTTTCTCAACATTTCTGGGGTTATTGTGAGGAATGTATTCCTAATTTTTAGTTTAAAATCTTCAATATATGTTGGTGGTACTTCGTATACTCCTCACAAAAAAAAAAAGATAAGCACGTTAAGTCCGATGATCATGCGCACCAAGAAACTGGACCGCCCCTACCTAACCATTTGTTTGGATATGTTTCATTCGAATATTATCTAACCTAAAAAATAATAATTGTGATGAATAAACAACAACTATGTTCAGAAACATGATTACCGCTAATGTAGAATGCGGAGGAGCACCATTGTGTTAAAACCATTGTCGAACCAAAACATCGGGTATATGCCTTTGCAGAACATATTTTCAGTTAAATTGGCTTCAAAAAAGTATGGTCCAACAATATGTTCTCCGTATATTATAGCCCACACATTCACTTTAAAACGATGCGACGATCTTCCTCTCACAACATCCTGTTGTTTTCATCAGCGTAATGGTGAAAATTGTGTCATTCAGCTCTGCAGGTATTCAAAAATAATGACTCATCCATGAATAAAATATTAGAAAAAAATTTGGATCCTCTTGAGTTTTTATCAGTGTCCAATCACAAAACTGCAAACGGTTTTGGAAATCCAGATCCAATAATGATTGGTGGTACTCGACATGATAACGGTGAAACTTATTCTTTTTCAGCAATTTGCTCACCAAGCTCTTGGAAACTCAAATTTCATCACTAACTTGCCTGACACTGGTATTTGGATTTTCTACGATTGACGCCAAAATAGTGATTTGACCATTCTCTCTTCATGTCTCTTGATTATTTTTTTCATAATTAGCATTTGCCGTCCCTTCAAATCTCTGCTTCACATTTTTAAAACAATTAGTACGGGGAAATCGATGTAAATCTGGATGATTTGCCTTGTAAATACGGGCTGGTAATAAACAATTACTATGGGCTACTCCTAGAGCATACACCATATTTATCAACTCTTCCTTAGAATAATTCATTCTAAACTACTCCATCATCCAGTGTGGATTTTCATATGACCAATATCAACAGTTTTGCCTATTTACAGTGTCACTTAAACAGAAGGCGGCCTCATCAGGGAAACGTACTCGACTTAAGAAATGCGGATTGGTATTACATCGTGTCATCATTGTTTCACAAAATTCTACTCTGCGGTTGAAATCACCTTCGTTAAGCTTTTCACCTAAATTCATTTTTTATGGCTGCCATTTATTCTTTTTCAACTATTTTAAAACAGTCGACTGACTGAATAACTGTTCTGCTGCGAAATCGCGACTTGGTTTCTGAGAATTGTCCTCCATTGTCACTAAACTATATAACTGTTTATTTTCTGGAACTACAGGACGACCTCTCGTGAAATTATCTCTTACATAACCAAAATCTCGAAACTTCGTCTCTACTTTGCTGAAAGTTGATTGTGTCGACCAGGGTATTTATCATTAAATAATTCACAAGCCAGATGTTGTGTTCGGGAACTATCTCCATAGTCCATTATTAAAATTTAAATTCGTTATGTCTCACTTAAACGTACCATTATCAGAACTTTAAATACTTACAAAGTGACAAGCAAAGACTAACGTGTTACAACCAGGTCCACGTTACTAAGTAAATGAAAAAAGTGTAAGTCTTAAAAAGTTCCTCTACCAGGGTCAGATCATAGGTAGTGAAAGTGTGTGCTGTTAATATTAAATTAATTTTTTTCTTGATAATTTCGTCATATAATATGTCATAGAATTTAACGTACTGTATGCAGAAACATGTCTTTCATACGACATTTTTTAAAATGGGGTTTGCCGTTTAAAGAAATTGTCGATGAGGCTTTTTTAAAAATGTTTGAAAAAAGATTTTTTTGACAAATGAGAAATGCATTTAAAAATCGACGTGTCTGAGCAAATTGTTGCCACTAGCTTTGTTACGATTTTAAGGAATTTATTTCAACCTTTATCTGCTCACTGTATGTATAGTGCCGATGGACATTTCCAATTGAAAAAAAAAACATAAAATCTGCAACACACTCATTTCTATACGACTGTATGTGTTGTGTATGTAATATTCCACTACATATCAAAGAAAGAACAGTTTAGAGCATTTTGGAAAAAAATATATCCTATTTTCAAATTATAGTTTCACATTTCGGAAAACCCTTTGCCGAAGTTCTTTTTGCTTTTGTGGTGGAGTTCTGCCAACGACAAAATCGATATGTCAAGTGGATATATATAGAAAATATAGAAAAATTACAAAACGTTAGAGATATTAAATCAAGCAGTAAGAATTGATATCAAATAGTTGCAATCATCTAAATTGCTCACATGCCTTTTAAAATAAATTTGATCTCATTGTTTCAACAATGTCTATCAATCGATGCCATCGGGCCCGCACGGAATCATAATTTAACCTAAGACACATTGATCTAAAGATCTGAGCAATATAATAAATTTCAAGCATGTCAATGATATCCACATTTATGAATTATGTTATAGTTCTTGATTTAGTTAACTTTACTTTTTTCTAATATTGGAGACAAATGGGTCTCTCAGAAAAGCGTTTAACAAAAAATAACATTCTATTTTCAGAAATTCGTATATTTTATCGAGGAAATCAATAGGAAGAAAAGATAAATATGTAGGTTTCGTAACAGGATTTGCGACTTTTAGCTTTGAAAAAAATCTCTTAATATAACGTTATAAAATCTAAACAAGATAATGTGTTAGTAATTAGAACTACCTTTTTTAAAATTTTGGGTTACAAAATAAAAATTGTTGGAATCAACTGAATTAATTCAAGCTTTCATTGTCTCTGTGCATAAATCAAAAGCACAGTCACTTAATAAACAATAGAACCCCTTTTCAAATTAATGTTTAAAATTTTTATGAGCCTACTGCTCTTGTTGTGTTTAATATGTCTCTAATAATGAAAACAAATGACAGACACTTAAGTTCATTAAACTACTTACTTAATTTTCTATCAAGGTATGTAAAAATTGCACGCTCAAATTAAAATATATATGAACCTGGAACTATGAAATATAAAATAAGAAGTTGATATTTTTAAGTGTAAGTTTATTTCATATATCATGCAAAATCCTTGTAACTAGGTTTATTACTTTTATATCTACACTTTTCACAAAAGTACACACCTAACAGATTGTTTTTAAGGGAAGTGGCAATTAAGAGACAAACCTTATGTATTAAGTAAATCATTTCTAAAACTGAAAAGGTATTATAGGCCAGGCGTCAAGGAGTTAAAAAAAAAGGAGCAACAAGGAAATAAATACAGGAAATCTGGAATTTGTTTTAATCGTTTTATATCTGCCGTTAACCATACTAAGTAAATAATTAAGCATTCATTATTAAATACTCATTTCCACACCACCATGTAGTCTACACATGCGCATTTGTTTTTCGTAAGAATGTGCACGATATTGTGTTCAGTGTCGACTGTAAAGCCAAATCCTTGGGGGTGGAAATTGGAGCCAAACCATATTTGGAGTATCTGCATCCCCAGTATAGAGGGTTTTTGTTATTTCCATAACATTTTTGAACTTGATGGTATGTTGTAAGAGAATGTTGACGTGCCGCTGTTCGAGTGGGAGGCAAGTTTGCGAGGCAAGGCAATTAGTAATAAGTGTTTCTAATAAAAAGTTGATATTCACGAAAAACTAAATTTCGGCACCATTTCGTCAATATTACGACTAATGCCGACATCGTACGAGGGAGATATAATTGAAACGATTAAAACAATTTCCAGATTTTCTGAAAATATTTCATTATTAAATTACCTGGCTCCTAGTCTATTAGTATATTGTCACTAGGGAATACAATCGCACGATTTCGGGATTGACAGTCGTGAGCCCAGGATTAAAATGTTTCTAGTATGTGCTTAATAATCTAAAATACACTGATTATGCTTTAGATTCTGTTGGTACCGCTGTAATAATGCTAGTTAGTATTGGGTGATGGTACATAAAATCACAGTGAATATTGTAGTAGAAAGCCCATATATATCTATTTTATAGATCTATTTTTTATGGGATAAAGTTTTGTTTACTTCTATTTCATATCCGAAGTATCATCATATTTTCTAATAGATTAGTAAATATGTATTACAAAAAAACTTATATCCCGTGATCCCGATGTTACTGATTTTCAGTCTCGAAATACCGGGATTGTATTGCCACATACCTATAATGGTTAAATGTTCCCAAATAAAAACACAAATAATAGTAGTTTTAATTTTTCACCTAAAATGTTGCTGAATTTGTCGGATATTTCATATTTCCGCTTAATATATCTATAAAATATTTTCGAGTGTTGACAAATGTTACGAATAGATGTATGGCTACATTTACTTTAAATGACCGGAGGACAGTAGTATCCATGTGTTATTTATGGCAATAGGGGACTAAGCTTATTCTTGAAATAGGATAACTCAATTGCATTAAAATGATATATCACTATAATAGACTTTGAACTAACGTGTTTCAATAATAAGCTTGCTTCGTCACTGAAAGCAGACATGGATATCAGCGCTCTCAGGTAATTTAAAGAAGGGTGGATTTGTGTTGGGATGCTAGCATTTCGGACCTAATGCGAAAGCAACAAATACATGTAGAAGTGAAGTTTATAAGAGAGTGTACTTTCACCAAGATTCAATGGGATGGGAACAGTCGTTTGGAGATAGCGTAAGGCATACCGTGTGTAAAATGCTAAATGCGACCAAATGTTAACAAAGACAACTTATACAAGCGAGATGGACGTAACAATAATGGTGGGGTCTCGATATGTGAGAGAAGCATAGATATCTGGTGGGGCACAGAGTGCAGTGGTGAGCTAATTAAAAGCTGTCCGTCCCATTCTCAACAAATCTGTCTAATTTGATCCTAATTGTCAGCTGTCCCTCGTATTCTTTTCTAAAAGCGTGTGGCCACAACGGCGCACCGTCCCTTGCCTGGCTCATAGTTTGGTACCCAAGCTTGGTTCATCGCGTGCTCAGCTTGGCCTAGGCCTTTGCTTGAGATGGCCACATTGATGCCAATGGTGAATTTCACCATATTTAAAAAATTTTAAATGGAATCCAAATTGATTTTTTCACTACATAAGAATGAGTATAACTACTTTTGACTAAATAAGCAAAAACCAAATCCATCACTGCAAAGTACCGTGGGCGATGGTCAAAATAATACTAAGCTCTAGTACCCAAGACAAGGCTATGGTACCCTACTATGGTCGAGGCGAGGGACAGCGGTGCACCGTTGTGGCCGCGTACATTTAAAACAATGCATTTATTTTTCTGTCGTACGAGACTTGTGTACCAGGCTATGGACCAGGCAAGGGGCAGTGCGCCGTTGCACTACGGGC
>JANEYF010005866.1:0-147500 GCA_029963845.1 Rhamnusium bicolor
GGGTCCGCTAAGGAGAAACGCGTAATTATCTGTTTTTGTCAACTATTGAAATATGTGAGCAATCATTATATGTGTTAACTTGATATCTTTGCCTTATTAAAAAAAAATACCTTAAAATTTAGCAGTGTTTTGTCTCCTTGAACCGGCTCCCTTAATTGACAAGTCTCAGCTCATATGTCAATTATAAAAGTAAGTATCGTAGTCCAAGCAGTCTCCGCTTGGTGGCGCCCAAAATTAAATTTCAACATTCAAACCTAAACTGCTCACTGAGCCCCTTTTAATTATTAAAATAACAAGTATTTAAAATCCCATTTTGTTATTATTATATATATACATATATATATATATATATATTTTTTTTTTATATATATATATATATATATATATATATATATATATATATATATATATATATATATATATATATATATATATATATATATATATATATATATATATATATATAAGTACAGAGAAGGAATTTGACGCGGGTTTAATTACATTACAGTAAAAAACAATATGACTTAACGGGTACGCCCGCATAAAGAAAAAGAAATTGCGCGGTGGAAAATGCAAAAATTGCAAATGGCAGAAAGATGCAAACCGTGGACTCGTCTTTCTGACTAATTGATCTTCATCAGCACGGTGTAGCTGAGTTAAATTGGTGGACAAAACGCAAAAAAGACACTAAAGGAAAACCACTGACAGGGAGCCAGTCGCACCTTTGTGACTTCCACTTGGATGGCTCTGTATTAGAGCGTCGTCCAAGCATCGCACACGTGGGCAACTATAGCTACCTGCGTGGGATTATGGACCCAGGAGAATAAATAAGTACAGAGAAGGAATTTGACGCGAGTTTAATTACATTACAGTAAAAAACAATATGACTTAACGGCCACATAAAGAAAAAAATTGCACGGTGGAAAATGCAAAAATTGCAAATGGCAGAAAGATGCAAATCGTGGACACGTGTTTGTGACTAATTAGTCTTCATCAGCACGGTGTAGCTGAGTTAAATTGGTGGACAAAACTCAAAAAAGACACTAAAGAAAAACCACTGACAGAAAGCCAGTCGCACCTTTGTGGCTTCCATTTGGATGGCTCTGTATTAGAGCGCCGTCCAAGCGTCGCACACGTGGGCAACTATAGCTACCTGCGTGGGATTCCGGACCCAGGAGAATAAATAAGTACAGAGAAGGAATTTGACGCGGGTTTAATTACATTACAGTAAAAAACAATATGACTTAACGGGTACGCCCTCATAAAGAAAAAAAATTGCACGGTGGAAAATACCAGCTCACGAGACACTCATTAAAGACTTCCCGGTAAACATCTCCCAGGGTGAAATAATTATACCAGAAGGGACAATAAATAACATGTTTATTCCAGAAACATTATCTCAAGCACCTAATTACCGAGTCTATTTCGAAATATATAATAACACTCCAACAACAATTTCTGTCACATTATCGGAACAGTTTCATGTTATCCCAGTAAATAACGATTATGAGATCTTTAACCTAAACATATGTGATTCAAAACAAAACCACTCTCACACTGAGATAACCTAATTAATATGCACCGAACACATGAATACAGAAGAGAAGTCAGCGATTTTTAAATTATGTCGTGAATTTAAATATATATTTCATGATGACAATAATAAATTGACTTTTACAAATGAAGTTAAACATGATATTAAAACACATGACGAAATACCTATACATACTAAATCGTATAGATTTCCTCACGTGCACAAACCAGAAGTCGAAGGTCAGACTGCAAAAATGTTGAACGATGGTATTATTAGACCTTCAAATTCGCCATGGTTCAGTCCCATATGGATTGTACCAAAAAAACTAGATGCTAGTGGCAAACGCAAATGGCGCATAGTAGTGGATTATCGCAAGCTAAATGAAAAAACTATTGACGATCGGTATCCATTACCCAATATTAACGATATTCTTGATAAACTAGGTAAATGTAATTACTTTACGACACTTGATCTCGCCTCCGGTTTTCATCAAATAGAAATGAGTTTAAAATCGATTGAAAAAACAGCATTTAATGTAGAGAACGGGCATTATGAATACGTTCGCATGCCATTTGGTTTAAAAAATGCACAGACAACGTTCCAGCGAGTAATGGACAATGTTTTAAAAGAATTACAAGGCAAAATTTGCTTGGTTTATATGGATGACATCATAATTTTCAGCACATCCCTTCAGGAACATATAACTAATCTTAAACGAGTATTTCAAAAACTGCGAGAGTCTCGACTTAAAGTTCAATTAGATAAATCGGAATTTTTAAGAAAAGACGTAGAATTTTTAGGGCATGTTATTACATCCGAAGGTATAAAACCAAACCCGATTAAAATTAAGGCCATAAGCAAATTCCCCATACCACGCACAGCGAAAGAAATAAAATCTTTTCTTAGACTTTTAGGCTATTATAGACGTTTTATAAAAAAATTTTGCACACACAACAAAACCTTTCACCCAATGTTTAAAAAAGGGCGAAAAAATAATACATTCACCAGAATTTATGGAAGTTTTTGAGAAATGCAAATCTATTTAAACTAATAGCCCCATATTACAGTATCCTGACTTTGAAAAACCATTTAACTTAACCACAGAGGCGTCCAATATAGCGATAGGAGCAGTACTCTCGCAAGGGCCTATCGGAAGTGATTTGCCAATCGCTTACGCCTCGCGCACGCTGAACCCAGCGGAACAAAACTACTCCACCATTGAAAGGGAGCTACTAGCCATAATAAATTTTACGAAATACTTCAGACCGTACTTATTCGGGCGTAAATTTAAAATAATAACAGATCACAAACCACTCCAATGGCTTTTTAACCTAAAAGAGCCGAATTCGAGACTTGTAAGGTGGCGCCTTAAATTAGAAGAGTACGAGTATAAAATACATTACAAAAAAGGTAAACATAACACAAATGCAGATGCACTGTCACGCGTAGAAATTAATGTAGGCGAAAACGAGTCCATTTTCCCGAATTTAGATGACACCGAAAGAAATAAAGTAATCGATGACTTTTTAGAACCTATACCTGACAACGACGTAAATCCAATTACGGACGAAACATCTACCTCAGACTTAACCCCTGCTATTAAAATATTACAAGACATTGCTCTTAACTTAGATTTCAATCAACCAAACGACAAAGAAATATCCGACAATGCTACTCAACACTCATCTCACGAAATTCCTATTTTAGCTTGTCTCATTTCAGAACAACCTCTTAATCAATATCGCAATCAAGTAATATTTTTCCTAAGCCAAGACGCTACAAGACCATCAGTCAGAAAACTTGAACTTTTCAAGAATAAAAATCCAAAAAATCGATTACATATCACTATCCCTAAAACAAACATAGACGAACATTTAATAAACACTATAAAAAATTACTTCGAGCCAATGTATTATATTTTAGAAATAACTTTTCAGAAATTGTAATAAATTTAATTCAAAATTTCTTTAAACATTCAGCTTTTAAATTAATACAGTGCAATTCAATATTAAAAGACGTGGAAAATGAAAACGAACGTGACGAAAAAATTAAATACCACCACGA
This sequence comes from Rhamnusium bicolor, assembly GCA_029963845.1. Taxonomy (NCBI): domain Eukaryota; kingdom Metazoa; phylum Arthropoda; class Insecta; order Coleoptera; family Cerambycidae; genus Rhamnusium; species Rhamnusium bicolor. The sequence continues at coordinate 3,599 of JANEYF010005866.1, forward strand.
AGGTAAGACCTGTCATAAAGGTATCACAGAAACAAAAAACTCACTACAAAAAACTTATTACTGGCCAAACTTAATAGACGATGTAACTAACTACATAAATACTTGCCACATATGCCAGACAGCTAAGTACTAAAGACACCCCAACGTTATTAAATTTAAACCAACCCCACAGGGACTCAGACCATTTGAACACATTTACATCGACACATTTAAAGTAAAAAATAATTATTTCCTAACCATCTTGGATAGCTTTTCAAGATTTGGCCAAGCGTACCCAACTCAAATTAATTCAATTGATACGTTAGATAGCCTTCTGAATTTTATATCTCACTTTGGCATACCTCACAATAACATGTGACCAACGGTCAGAATTTAAAAACAACCTTTTTGAAAATTTCTGTACAAAACATAAAATACAAGTACATTACACTACCGCTAGAAACTCTAATAGTAACAGACCCCTTGAACGATTTCATTCGACTCTATTAGACGAACTCCGATGTTTAGAATTAATTGACGCAAGAACGGAAATAAAAACTCAAATGAAGTACGCAATTATCGGCTATAATAACTCAATACACTCGGTTACTACATTTACACCATTCTCAATAATTAAAGGTAATGTTGAACATATCGATCCATTCGATATAACAGATAGTCGTATAATGGAAACATATATTGATGTACATACACAAAATATGCGAGCCATACACGAGACAGTTAAACAAAATAATGCTAAAGCAAAAGATCTTAGTAAGATAAATGAATATCGAAACGAACCACCAGATATTGACGTCAACAAAAATACGTACATACCAGTTCAAAATAGAAATAAAATAAAATCGAAATTTCAAAATACCAAAATCTACCACAGGGACAAAAATAATAACACAAAAGGGAGCTTATCATAAATCCAAAGTTAAATCACAACGGCGAATTATATCAAATGATATTGTTGCAGATGCTGCACGCAATAACAATCCTGCTCCTGGTCCCAGCAATCATTGGACAAGAAATAAAGCTGGAAGAGCTAATTAATCCAGTATTACCATTTCCCTTAGGTAAAGCACTTACGACTAATAATCAACACACTTTCATATACTTTATTAATACTAATCAACTAGAAAACTTAAGTTTTAATTTAAAATATCATGTTAATAATATTCCACATTTTCTCGACTCAATTCCTAATTTAAGCCAAACACACATACTGCGAAACTTCATTAATCACGCCAAATATTTAACGACCGAAGCAGATAATAAATTAATTAATATCAAACCAAACTCTAGAATAAAACGAGGACTCCTTAACATAATAGACAAAGGACGAAAATAGCTTTTTGGTACCTTAAACGCTTCAGACGGTGAATATTATGATAACGCCATAAAAATATTAGAGAAAAACCAAAAAACTTTACACCATGACATGACAAAACAATTGACGTTAATCAAACTATTAACACAGAAATATAACGATACCCTAACAACCCTAATTGGAAATGAAAATATAATAAAAAATCGCTTGGAAGCTATATCACGGGAAATAAAAACAGTAAATAGCCTCATGTCACTTCAAAGCACAGTTGATCTGATAATATTAACATATAGAGATCTAATTTCTCTATTAGACAATGTTGAAAACGCAATACTTTTTGCCAGGTTATATACTCTACACACAAGTATAATATCGGTTGAAACTATAAAAACCTTTGTAACAAAAATTGCCAAACTCTATGGACAATCTATATTACCAGATTTCAAAAACATTCAGTCTTTTTACGAATTAGCATCTGCTCAAGTATTTTATAGAAACGACAAAATAATATTTTCAATACATTTTCCTGGGGTTTATACCCCATTATTTATGATTTATTCCACCTATATCCCATTTCTAACAAAAACCTTACACTAATACCAAAGAAACCATATCTCCTTAAAAGCACAACTCAACTTATTTACGAAGACATTGAATGTCCTAAGATAGAAAATATTTGCATCTATCACACCAATCAACCACCAGCAAAAGTAGATTGCCTCTCACAAATGTTAGACGGTGATAGGAAAATATGCCCTCTTACCCCTACATACCTCGATAAACCAATTATCGAAACAATTAACGAGGCACACCTAATTGTCATACCTATCAATAAAACAATAATATCGAAATTTTGTCAAATCGACGGAATTTAAGAAATATCCCAACCCAATTGAATCACCATACCTTTAAACTGCACTGTCCAATTAAATGGTAAAACGTTTACAAACTACCAAACTGAGAACCTTCAAAATCAATTCTCTTTACTAGAAATTGATCAAAGCACAGATGAACACACTCTAGCACCAATACAACTAAAGGACATCCAGTTAAACGAAATTTCCAAATACAAAGAAGAATTAGATAAAATGCAAATTCGCAAGCAGAAGAAACAACAAACAGACAGACAGACAACAAAACATTATGGATCATCCTCATTTTAATTATATTTATTTTTCTAGCCTACTTAACATATGTTTCAGTCCAACGATACAGGAAACGGACACCTCTCACAAATATAATAACAAAATCCCAACTAGAGGAAAATGAAGAGGACAAGGAAAAACAGTCATCCCTCCTGTTTTCCAACTAAGAAGGGAGGAGTTATACACCGCATAGGAAGTCTCCTGCTGCGATAACCTCCGACATGGATAACGGCTACACGTGGCACACCAAGGCTTAAAACCACATCAGACGATCTTCACGACGCATTCGGTCTACGATTTTATTCTGACATGTTAGTTAATTGTTAAAACTATATTGTAATTTGATCTTTGTGTTGTGTGAAGTAAAATAATTGTTTTTAAAAACATCTTTGCTGATTTCGCAAATAAAATTTGCGTTGATTAGTTGATAGGTTGGGTTATTAGTTTTCGTTTTTATTTCACTTGCAGCTGTTTCTATTAAACTAGTTGTTTATATACTTCACCAATGGTTCGCTCACTTATGCCTTTTCTGGCATTATTTATTAAATATTTATGGAAATTTAAACGATATAAACGATTTTGTGTGACCGACCACTCATGTGACTCGACATTAAGTGGTATACCATTTGTTTGGTGTACCATTTATTCATTTATTAGTGCAACTTTAGGGGATTGCCAGCTGGATGCCGGGTGAGGGAGGCTGTCTCGAAGAAAGCCAGCTGCTGTTGACTCATTTATGGGGCGTTTTACACCGGAAGGCTTCTATGTGCAGGCATATGAGGATGACGAGCTGGTCTTAGTGATTGGACGTTTTTTTAAGTGTCGTTTGTGAAAAGATGTATGTAGCCTGTAGGATTATAGAAATGTGATGCAGCAAAACTTATCTTTCAGTCAACCCAGCCAAGATTGAGGTGATTCTCCTCATCAAGAGAAAACAATAGAGGATTTGAGGGCACCACTTATATATGGAAGACCCCTAACACTTGTACGGGAGGCTAAATATCTAGGGGTGACCCTAGATATGAAACATATGTTGAGAGAATTATTAAAAAGTCAATGGCAATATTTGGGCAGTTGCGCCGAGTGGCAGGTAGGAACTGGGGCCTCAGCCCACAGATCTTGCAATGGTTCGGTTGCGTATAGCGGTAGTAGACCAGGCTCCAATACGGGTCGGTAGTCTGATGATGTGTGTGGACCAATTCACCACATCTCAAAGACTGGCCTGTCTAAGGGTCGCAGGTGCTATGAGGACAACACCAGCTGCCCTAGAGGTCATGCTAGACTTGCCTTCCTTTTCCTCGTCGATAAAGAGGGAGGCCATGACGACCCACCTAAAATTGCGGGACTCTTACTCTTACCTCTTATCAATTGTGCCAAATCACGTGGAAATTAAAAAAAAAAACATTTTTTGTTTAAATAAAAGAATATTCATTTTCTGATAACTCTTCATCACCCTGTATCTCGGATATGAAGTATTGCTGGAACCACCTTCGTAGTGACGTTTTTCTTATTTTGTTATTAAGTAATATATTTTTGGAACGCCGTGTCTACATTATTAATAAGATGGTCACAGTTTCTAGTTAATGAAGCATGGTTTTCAGGATATTGTCGTGATGTTTCCCTTAGCACCTTACCTTTAAACTGATATGCTACTTTTGATATCTCGCTCTTCATTGCATTTGTTTTCATCTAAATTGACCAAAATCTCTAGCACTAAAAGTATTTTTACTAATTTTGTGTGAAGTTTTACATCCTTGTCTATCATAGGTGTCTTTATAAAGCAGTGGCGGATTTAGGATTTACCTAAGGAGGGGCGCAACAGGGGTGTATTTAGGGGGAGTGGTAGTAATAACCCAAGTAGCAATTTTGCAACTTCCACCCACATCTACACAAAAATTAACGTTGTATTAGGTGTAGAAAATCATCATCATGTCACCCATGGCCTCTGGCCAATAGCTGACATCGCTTATCAGTTGTTTGTGACTAAAGTAAAATAGACACATTTTAACAACGTCAGTACATGACTGTGATCGTTGGTGTAGGTTTTGGATTTATTATTGACGTTGCAGAAACGTAGTCATAAAGAGGGAATTATCATCGTATAGATTAGCGTGGTGTGATGCGTGCATGACAAAAAAGGTAAAAGAGGAAGAACTAAAACAAATAACATAACCTATAAATTTTCGTTGTTATTCTATTATTCTCGTGATGGTTTTCAGTATCAATGGAGAGAAACCGGTCATTTAAATATTCAACAACTTTTTATAACTAAGCAGTCAGATACGATGCATATTTTAGAGGGATTCATACATAAATACGGCTCAAGTTGCGCTATACCACTTCGCCATTTTTGAAAACCAACTCGAGGGCGAACGTACATACCGTTGTCCGCCATTGTGATGTTGACAAATAAAGTGAAAAACATTCAAATTTGGGAGATTGTGTGCAACTTAATTATGCTACTTTAAGTTTAAAATAATTAAGTAATCATTACATTGTGCGTTGACAGTTAATTTATCAAATTTGTGTATCCATGAAAAAAATATGATTTTCAGTTGTGGTGAGTTAAAACAACCATGCATATATTTCCTAATTTATGAAGAATGAAGAAAATAAAGGGGAGCACGTCCACTGTTCTCCCCAAATCCGCCGTTATAACGAGAGAAAGCGATCGCTTGAATGTTTATAGCCGGCTATTAATTAGTAGAACAGGATGGTAAATGATAAAAATACAAAGATGATAAATACAATGGAAATTGTACTGAATGAAAAATAATTTGTATAATATAAAAAAAATTATATCTACACTTATCTATGACAGTTTGCTTTTTTTTTTTATGAAGACGACTTTTGTAGCATAAACTCCACAACTATTCATTTTTATTAATTTTTGGATTTGGAATTTTTATATTATCGGGAAACTATTTTATTATTTATTTATATCATATCTACATATCAAGTAGAAAATTAAAATAATTTATCTTAGGACGATATAAAATGCCAGGTTAATGATGGTGACGGATGAACTATAAGTAATATAAAATACTATATGATATTTTTGTATACCGGGTGCCTACGATATTACTAGCCAGCCTATAACTTCCTTGTAAAAAAAGATATCGATTTCAAATTTTGGAATGTTGTATGGTTGAATACGGTACACAGTTTGATTGCTCCAAGATCTGATTTTCATTACGGGTTTAACCGGAAACAGTATAAAATTTGTTATTTTTAATGGAACACCCTGTATATTATTCGAAATTTAGATTGCCCAGAAAATTGTAGGTCCAAACATATAGCATACCCTATATCTATCTTTGACAGTTTTCGAGAAAATGGTGGTTGAAAATGTTATATCATTCATAAATTATTTCATTTTCACATAAAACAAATCTGTTACGGTTATTTAAGTTTTTTTGGTGAGTAAAATTTGTTAGTCATAAAAATTTCATTTCCGGTTAAACCGGAAGTATTACGAAAAGTGATTTTCAGGCTCAAATTACTTCGATATTTTTAATGGAACACCCTGTATTGAACCTTAAATTTACATTCTACTAATCTTTCTGGATATTTTTTGTTTCTGGTGTCCCCTGTCTAAACTTAATAGTTTATGAGATATCGGCGACTGAATGTTCACCTGCACTGTCACAAAGGTTACACTATAAAAAAATGATGTTTAAACAGAACTTTGATTCAAGAGGGCTGTGTAAAACAAAAGAACTATTTACCGATTTTCATTTAGATTTTGACAGTACTGCTGCATTATTTAAAAGTTTCTCTCGACAGTTGTCATTTAATTTTTGCGTTTTATTCTTGATTTACCTTTTAATAAGTGTTTAAGTGTTATCTGGTTGTTAAAAAAGGGCTGTGTTTAGGCGCGAGCATCAAATTAATATGTTATTAGTATATGGAAAGGTAAGAAAAAACCGAAGGGAAGCCAGAGCATTGTATGGTCGACGTTATCCAGAACGCGACCAACCTTGTGCACAATATTTTCCATGGTTGGAAGAAAATTTAAAAAGGGAAAATGATAATGAACATGAGAACACATTTATTGTAAATGAAGAGGCAGAGATAAACACACTGGCCTGTGTTGATATTGATCCAACAAGTTCTACAAGGCAAATTGCCAGTGGTATCGTGATATCTCCCGAAAGTGTTAGAAAGATTCTACATAAACATAAGTACAAATCTTTTAAGTACCAAATCCATCAGCATCTTTACGAGGCAGATTATCACCGAAGATTGAATTTTTGCAATTGGTATCTAGAAACTGAGCGTCATCAGCCAAATATAAAATCATGCATTTTATTTTCGGACGAATCTCGATTTACCAACATGGGAATGTTTAACAGGAACAATACGAGATATTGGGCAATTGAAAATAACCATCTATTTAGAGGAGGGGCTTTCCAAGAAAGATTCGGCATCAACGTTTACTTTGGCTGGGCGATATAGGAACACGCATTGTAGGACCAATATTTTTTATGGAATTTTAAACGGGGCCCGGTACCTACATTTTCTACAGAACGAAATCAAAATGTTATTAAAGTTTTACCTGTGCAGCATGAACATGTCTTCTATCAGCAAGATGGTGCACCGCCCCATAACGCCCGAGTAGTCACCGACTATTTAAGTGAAACTTTTAATAATCGCTGGATAGGTACCAATGGTCCTATACGGTGGCCGGCGAGATCCACAGACCTTACACTTTTGGATTTTTTTACTGGGCCCATATCAAAGAAAAGGTGTAAGTATAAGACACAACCACATAACATAGGAGACCTTAGAAATAGAATTACGCAAGTGATAAACTCTATTACTCCAATTCAGATTGAAAACGTTCTTCGGGAATTTAAAAAAAAGGATTAATTCTTGCCGAGAAGTCAACGGTGTACATTTTGAACATTTAAATTATGGTTGAAATAAATTATACCTACCTACATATTACTTTTAGTGTTTCACGTTTGATACTTATTTTTCTGCTTTGAGCAGATTTGTGACATATTAGGGCAGGTGAACATTCAGTCGCCGATATTTCATAAACTATTAGGTTTAGACAGGTGACACCAGAAACAAAAAATATCCAGAAAGGTTAGTAGAATGTAAATTTAAGGTTTAATACAGAGTGTTCCATTGAAAATATCGAAGTAATTTGAGCATGAAAATCACTTTTTGTAGTACTTCCGGTTCAGCCGGAAATGAAATTTTTATGACTTTATCAAATTTTACTCACCAAAAAACTTAAATAACCGTAACAGATTTGTTCTTACATTCATTAGTTTTATGTGAAAATGAAATAATTTATGATTGATATAACATTTTCAACCGCCATTTTCTCGAAAACTGTCAAAGATAGATATAGGATACGCTACATGTTTTGACCTACAATTTCCTGTGTAATCTAAATTTCGAATAATATACAGGGTTTTCTATTAAAAATAACAAATTTTATACTGTTTCCGGTTAAACCGAAAATGAAAATCAGATTTTGGAGCAATCAAACTGTGCACCGTATTCAATCATACAATATCCCAAAATTTGAAATCGATATCTTTTTTTTCAAAGTTATAGACTGGATAGTAATATCGTAGGCACCCGGTATAGGATATTTAGATAACATATTTAGATAAAACAGGCATTTTTATTTAAACAGCCTTTTTAAAATTCTATGATAAGGTTTATTCTTTGATCCTTTTATCGCCGCCGTCAAAGAAGCTGACGTTTCTTATGTTGCAAATAAGTTTGATATAAACTATACATTATGACAGGCATTTATACGTAGGCAAAATGGTGAATAATTATTAATTTTTATCCACCATTTTGTCTATTTCTCACAAATTAATTCTTTTTAATTGTTACCGGTTCCGTGAACAACATATTTGTTTCACATCCTCAGGCAACAAGAATTTATATTTAATTGTGCAAGGCTTGTCTAATTTAATACAAATTCTTGTTGCCCGAGGATACAAAAATTTTAATCACGAAACCGGTGGCAATTAAAACGAATTTGTGAGGGATAGACACGTTTTTTATTTCATCATGAACAACTCACCTTTCGACGCATAAGATTGTTTTATAATTTCACGGAATTTCGTTTTAATAATATAAAAAACGTAGCAGCAACGGCTTTATTTCAAAGTTCAATCGATTCTGGTATTTTAGCAGATTTTGTAAATTCAAACGAGCTACGTAATAGTGACGTAGTATTTGTGTACATCAAATCAATGCCAATGGTATGTTAACTGGGGCAATAACAATATTAACATAAACGATCCGTAATGGTTCATAGTTTTAATAACACAAATAAATTTATTAACTATTAAATAAATAAAAAACATAGATTGGATTATCATAATTACAAAATTATCTGATATAGATAATAAAAATGTACACTTTTATTAATCTACATTGAATTAAATGCCCTGATTAGGGTTCAGTTTAAAAGTATTTGAAACTAAAGAATATTGAATATGTTAGTATTGCTTGTAAGGTTTTTTCATTGTGTGCTTATTACACAGATTTAATTTTAAATAAATTGCCTAATAATCTGCATAAACAACTAAATTTAACATGTAAAAAATTATATTTAATCGAGTGCCCATTTATCTGTTCTTCATATTAACATGATTTCACAAAACTGTTATTATAGTTACAATGCCGAAATACATTGCCACTTAAAATGTATGCACCACTGGAAATATGGAGTATGTTAACTGTACGTAGTATATTGGTCCGGGCTAATTTCATAATTTTTTTTTCTGATGGCCCATAACATGACTGAGGTATGGGAGCCCTACTGTACACGATGTGTGCAAAAAGGCCAGATAATTTCCGTAAGTTCTGGACCAGCTTCTCGACTATGTCTCTCCCATAGTAAAGGACAGTAGCTGTGCATGTACAGCGAGATTCAGACCGTATTCTCTATTCAGTTTACCTATAAACGACGCAGTGCGTAGATGGTGGCGGGTGCAATAATAAAAATAAATAGTAACTATGTCGACAATATTACAGAGGACGTGAAAAATCAGTACGGGGGGGATTTATGTTGACGAAGTCATGAATTTTAAGGGACGAAATCATAATTATGCGTAAGTGCAATTCATAGTACACGTCCACTGTTAATATGTAGTAGACGGGTGTTGCAAACCAACGTGCGAACAGTTAAGGAAATAGTGGTAAATTTGTTTTGCAAAATAGTGTAAAAAGAGAAAATATTTTATAGTTTGTATCTGCTACAGCGGCATATACACTGTATCGGTGTTATACAGGGTGTTTTATAAGTCAATTTATAAAAATCGTACTAGTCAGTTTTTTGTTGAAAATAAAATAAGACGGTAAGAACAAAAGTTATTCATAATACTGATTTATTTTAGGAAAGATATTTGTGATTTCAGAGCACTCTTAACTTGTAAAAATGATTTTTAAAATTTCAAAATAATATACTAATTTATTGAAAATATCTGATATGGCCAGCACATAACTTTCTTATACCAGTATATATCATTCTGATCTAAAAAAAATCATTCTATTTAATTCATCACGTACATCAATTTTAAAAGTTTGCATTGAAATGTTTCATTAAAATTTTTAAATAACTAATTATCAGCGTCTTTCAATACCCTCAATAATAATTTCTGTCATATATTTTAATATCTTCTTATTGACATTGACGTTTTTGTACTAAATTAGACATTTCAAATGTCAAACTGCCAAATTTATCCTAACCCCATTTTATGAGTTTAAATGTGAACAAAATTTCAGTTTATATCAGATTTATTCAAGTACTTGGAAAATATGTTTTATTGTATTGATATAGTAGACATGATTTATAATCTTTCATCAAGATATTTTTTTGTAAAGTCAAATACAAAAAAAGTTTGCTGGCAAATTTTGCTCATCACCGAATTTATTGTTGTATTTGGCCTTTAGAACATATGTACCAAATTTGAAAGATTTATCTCAAAAACTGTGGCTGCTATCGCGATACTACGGACATGCAGACAATTTTTTTTGCCATAAAGTTATGTTTCTACATTATAATTCGTCGTGATTTGTCCAAAAATGCAATAATTTTTTTCCCCCGAAATTGTACCTTTTATTTTCTTTCATTCAATATATCTCTTCTGATGGTACTATATTCACCAAATTTAATGTGTCACCTAAAATATTGTTAAAAATCTTAATTGCCAAACGCACACACACACGCACAAGCACACGCACACGCACGCACGCAGGCACGCACGTACGCAAGCACGCACAAACGCACGCACGCATAGACGCACGCATGCACAGACGCACGCACTCACAAACGCACGCACGTACACAAACGCACGCACGTACACACACGCACGCACGAACCTAAACCAACTGTGTTCGAAAATATTTGGAATTTTTGGATCACTTAGTGCGCGGTTTTCTATATCGCGCACTGTAAAAAAATACCCTTCTTAAATTTTTACGAGTTGTAAGCAAATTATCTCTTAATTCGTCCATATTTCCTGTAAAGTTCGGACGTCCATACTGAGAATCAAAATAATTTCTGCATGCCTGCATTCCATGTTCTAGTTACGAAATTTTCATTATATAATGGCATTTATGCAACAAAACACAGGGAAAAATGTGTGTGATATTTTATCTCAGTTGTAAAAAATTACACTCCAAATTGGTCTTAAAAAAGTGACAGGAAAAATTTGTGCAAATAAATAAAATATTTTTGGAGTAATTATCTTGTACACTTTATACATTATTATTTGAAATTTGTATACAGGGTGGACCAAATTAGATGGAATTTGGGATTTTCTCTAAAACTATGACAGATAGACAAAAACCAATATAGGTGTACTGAGCTCGATTTTCGAGAAACAAACAATGACGCAAACCGCGATCGTCTATCTTTTTCGACTACTGAGCTACAGAGCGTTTTTGAAAAATTTGCATTTTTGGATGACTTCTATATCTCAATTACCACGTGTCAAATCGAAAATTGTATAACACATTCTTAAGGCACTTTTTTTGAGTAGAATCCGTTGCTGATAAGAAGAAAATTATGCATGCCTCAGTTTTCGAGATATAGACATAACTTTTGTTTTTTTTTAATAGAACACCCTATAAATTATTTCATTATTCGATCACAACTTAAATTAGCTTTCCAACGATATATCATATGTCATATTTATCTCTAGAAAAAGTTGTTAATTTTCGAAAAGTTAAATATATTTGTGAGAAGGCGATGGAAAACTATTAACAATAACAACAACACTTCTTATAATATAAAATAAATTTGCCAAAAATAGGAAAAACTAAATTACAATAAATGTTCGAATTGTCTTCCTTCACATCTATGCATTTTTGACACCTTCTCCTTACAGCATTTGTTGCATTTCTAATCATGACAGGAGTTATTGTCCGAAACGCAGCTAATGTTTTGTTTCCAATTCTTCTATGTTATTAGAACGTTCTCTATATATAATATTTTGTAAATAACCCCAAAACCAAAAGTCGGCAGGGGTTATATCGCCACAAAATAGGACCATTATTACCTAAAAATTTAACAATATTTAAACTACTTTGTTGTTTATTAATGTCCAGTTAGCTAAATTAATTGTTAGTTATCAATTTAGTTAACTTAGCTAACTAGACATTGATAAACTATCATGAGTGATACATAGATACCTATCCAATCCTCCCCAAATTAAGCATTTAAATAATTTCGTGTTTCATTTGAAATATGACCTGGGGCGCCATCTTGTTGGTAATATAATCTTTGAAATTGTCTTACAGGCATATTGTCTACAAAGGGGGGCTCTATTTCTTGACGTAGAATGTTAATATAAGTTTCGGTATTCAAATTACCATGAAAAAAATGAGGACCTATTATTTGGTGTCCATAAAACCACACCATACACCAAATCCAAATCGTCATTGTAGCGGTTACGTGCGGATTTTCATGAGCCCAATGGTGGTTATTATGCCGATTAAAAATTCCGGCACTGCTTATATGGGTCTCGTCTGTCCATATAATTGTTCCTTCAAATCCTAGGAATTCATTGCACTGACGCAAAAACCACTGGAAAAAATCGAGATGTGTTTGAAAGTCGCTTGGGTGTAGATGGTGACTAATCCTAATTTTGCAGGGTTTGAATTTATTTTTTTTAAGCAACGCAAGGCAGTTGTCTTTGAGATTTCTAAAATTTCCTGTATTTTGCGAGACGATATATTAGGATTTTCTCTTACAGTTTCTAAAACAGTATTTTCTACAGCTTCTCTTCCTGCTTTATTATATATTTTGATCGAGGTTTTACAAATGATCCAAACTCTTTTAAATGTTGTTGTAGCCTTTTGAATATTTTTATGTCTAGCTGCCTCTTTTCTGGATATCTAAAAATATTGTTTAGGCGGCACTTTTGGCACAAAGTTTTACTGTCTATAACTTACCTATTAAAGTAAAGCTCGGAAGCCAAATTTGAATCTTCTTTGCATTCTATAAAACACTTAATCATATCATGTTTTTCATAATTAATAAATTGAACCATTTTTTACAATGCTCACTCACAATTAAATCACAAGTTAGTTTTTGACATTTACGATTATTTCGATTTTCTTTTTTTTACAATGGCCGCCTCAATAAATATTAGAAATACGATAAATACGCATAGATCTCAAAGGAAGACAATTCGAGCATTTATTGCAGTTTAGTTTTCCCATTTTTGGCAAAATTATTTTATATTATAAGAAGTGTTGTTGTTGTTAATAGTTTTTCATGTCCGCCTCATAAATATATTTAATTTTTCGAAAATTAATCACTTTTCTAGAGATAAATATGACACATTATGATATAACGTTGGAAAGCTAATTGAAGTTGTGATCGAATGATGAAATAATTTACAGGGTATTCCTTTTAAAAAAACACAAGTTATGTCTATATCTCGAAAACTGAGGCATGCATACTTTTGTTCTTAGTACGTAGTAATTGAGATATAGAGGTCATCCAAAAATGTCAATTTTCCAAAAAACGCTCTGTAGCTTGGTAGTAGAAAAAGATAGACGATCGCGGTTTATGCCATTGTTTGTTTCTCGAAAATCGATCTCAGAACACCTATATTGGTTTTTGTCTATCTGTCATAGTTTTAGAGAAAATCCCAAATCCCATCTAATTTGGTCCACCCTGTACATACTTGGAAATCAGAAATCACTTAAATTGAATTCTTTGCAAATTTGGATTACGCGGTTGCATAAAAATAGGTACATTATTTTTACTTCACTTATAGAACAAATATCTGAACAGATTAAGTTAGTTTCTACAATTTGTGTGAAATTCTTAAATAGATCCTGAAGGTTTCCTAAACAAACATATGCATCTAAACTTCTTCACTTGTAAAAAGTTTACAAAAAAATGTGTTTTTAAATCACAATCTTTCTAGTTTTCTAAATGAACGTTAGTTTTTATTTTATTTTTATTTTTTATTGGCTTTCACAATTTCAAAATGTGAAATCGACAGACTGTATAGCAACTACTCTGATAAAAGATGGAGCTATAGTGCAATAGCTGAGAAACTGTCATGTCTCGCGATCAAGAACTACAGGGACCACTCTGGCGTTTACGCCGCCACGGACAAAAAAACAAATTGCCATGCCGCCCCTTTTAAAGTTATTTTTTCTTAATAAAAGATGGTTTTAATTTGCAATAAAAACGTATATTTAAAAAGAGACAAGTATAAAACTTAACATTTTTTACAAAACAGTATAAATTAAAATAAAATCGAGGTGCAGTACTTATAGATGCCTAGTTGTTATATTTTAAAAATATTTACTTAATTTTAAACATACAGGGTGCAATTTTACCGCTATTACGATTTAGATTCTTTTTTCAGATATACCTAAAACCTAAATAGAAAACAAAAGGTAGATACATAAAACCACAGTAATACATTGTTTGAGTTATAATCAGAAGAATATTTTTTTTCTCACTATTAATGCAGCAAATTTTTTATTACCTCTTTTAAGTTTATTTGATCAGCAATTTCATGTTCAGTTGCTAAAATGGCCAAGCCGTTTAGTCGATTTTTCGTAATAGTTGAGCGTAAAAAGGTTTTGATTAATTTTAATTTGGAAAAACTTCTTTCTCCACTTGCGCTACTGATATTGGAATAGTCAGTAGTATTCTTAAGGCAATACTAAGATTTGGAGCAAAATTTAACATTGTTATTATTTTAAGAACATCACTTGTACTTTCTTTTTTGCCCAAAAGTGCACAAACTGCAAAAATTTACTCTACTAATTCTAGACCGTTAATGTCAGCTGATTCACCATCAGACAAAATATTTCCAAATCTTTGGAAATCTTTATCAGTGTCTCTTTAGGAATGGTTTTCAAATCATATATATTATATAAAGATTGAAAATGTTTACTATGGTGATTCAGCTGTTTAAATCGACTATCTAGTGAATTTAATGCTTAATGGTATAGAAGAAAAATTATATTTTGTATTTTTCTTTGGGATCTTCGATTGGTTCGTCCCTTGCCTCATATGAAAAGCTGGTCTTTCTTCTTCTTACGAGGTGTCGCGGCGTTGTTGATTCAAAATTGGTTTCAATGTTAATTTCATCAGCCAATTCTCTTGCGTCAACAATAATTTCATTGAAAGACTTTTTTTCAGTTCTCTAGAAGATCAAGTGCTTTTTTTCAAATCAAAATCTTTTGTTTCCATAAGCTTGATTATGGGATTAATACATTTTAAAATTTCATACCATATGACTATTGAACATAAAAATTTAAATTGTTTAATGCAACATAACAAACCCGAAGCTTCGTCTCTTACTGAGATATCGATGTAGTGGTTTCCATAAATGCTTAGCAAAGCGTCATATATTTCACCAAGTTGAAATCTTAAGGACGTTAAAGTCTCTATCCTCCTTTCCCATCGAGTGTCACGCAAAGGTTTTAATGTTAATCCTTGGACATGTTTTAAAAATATTGCCCATCGAAAAGTAGAACAAGAAAAAATAAATATATTTTTTGGACCATATTAAAAAAATTTACCACTAGACTGAGCGAGTGGCTATTACACGAAATGTAGAGTGTTCGTGGATTTAAATTCCTAATTCTAGATTGCACTCCTACATTGTTGCCCCTTATGTTAGCCCCGTTATCATATCCCTGCCCTCTTATATCTTGCACATTAAGTCCCATTTCATGAAACTCTTCAATTATAATTTCACATAGTTGTCTTCCTGTAGATCTTTCCACAGGTAAGAAACCTAAAAAGCTTTCATAGATTTTTATTTCGACATCATTTGCATCAGAATCAGACTTATTGATGGAAACATATCTGATTTATTTGCTCCACTTTACTAACGTCAGAAGTGCAATCTAATATTATTAAATAGTATTTCTCTTTTTTTATTTCAGTAATAATATGCGATTTTACACTTTCGTGAAGCAAGTCTATTATCTCATTTTGAATGTTTTTCCAAGATAGTGAGTTTTGGTTTCCTCTTTTTTTAAGTACTCTACGCACGTGTTCCTCAATGACGGGGTCAAATTCATATAGCAATTCAACAATTTTTAAAAAGTTGCAGTTATTATGCTCAAACAGCTTGTCGTTTGAAAAGCTAAACAACTTTTACCGAGCATTTTAGTAATTGCTACAATCCTTAGAAGCACCTCGTACCAGTGATTCATTTCAGCGTTAATAACTCTTTGAGCAGCTGCGTCTATAGTTGTACAACACTTTAACCTTTGACTGAGTCCTAGCCAGGATTTTCGAGAATGAATATGATTTTTAGAATTTTCGTGATCCTCTAAAGTGTCAACGAAGTACTTCCAGCTGTTAAAACCTTCTTTTGAAAGGGAACTTGACAGACGGCCGTAAATTTTGCAGCAAAAGTAATATATGCAGTTTTTTGAAGTGGAATACACTAGCCAGTCTCTTATAACTTGCTCTCCATTTCTTAAACTTCGAGAATAGTAATTTGCGCTAAATTTTCGACCAGTGCCATCATAAGGAAATTTGTAATAAAACAATGGTTTAGGTGGCCCTTGTCGTACTAAAAAACTTCTTTCGGCATCTCCTAAAATTCTGGGCCACAATGCTGGATCTGTACCTAAAGTTTGTACAGTACATTTCGTGGGTGGTAGAGTGGGGTCAGTTTGTAGAAGTAGAGTGCTACTAGTGCTAGCCAGGGTGCTTTCTGTAAGTGTCAAGGCAGTGTCAGTTGGTGACAAAGCTGGTTTAGAAATATCGTGTATTGATTGGTCTTGGTCACCAACACTCTCTGATGATTCCGTGTTTTCCTTTTTATCTGAATTTTTGGAGATATTTGTTTTGGTACTAATGGTACTACCGGACCTATCCTGTAAATAATTGTGCAGAGCACCAGCTTGTTTTTGCTTTTGGGTTTTCTTCTCTAGCCTTCGCTTTTTGTACTGATGGCCGGACAATCTTCTTTGCGAGTTAGACATTATGAAACAACAAATTAAACAATGCAAAATACGCTAGTTAAAATAAGCTAAAAATCAAAATTGGAAAAATCTTCATATCCAATTAGTCAGTGACTTAGTCTGTCTCACAGTTTTGAAAAATAATATGCCTAGTTTTAATTACCTACTTAAACTATTTTTAAATATAACGTTTCGGGCTAATTTTTCAACCCTCCGTTTGGAAATGATAGTTAATACTTTTAGTAATAATTAAAACTAGGCATTTAATTTTTTTAAACTGTGGGACAGACTAAGCCACCGTCATCGACTAATCGTATTTGAAGATTTTTCTTCTTTTATCTTTTTATGCAACGCATGGGTTTATTACTACACAAAATTATAATTTATTAATTAGTAGGATTTTTTTCGAAAAATTTTTTTAGGGGTGGTGGATCCCAACAAAATGGACAAATTACGAACCACCACAACGAACATGTAAAAACTAAATATTTAAAATAGATACCTATCTAAAGTGTTTGAATTTTTAAGATGGATTTTTTTGTTCTTTTTTTCGCGGCGAAAACCTCAAATAAATTAATAAAAATTCGTCTCAACAAACACACAGAAACTATTTAAAAATGTATTGTGGAAAATATTTTTGAAAATAATTCTTTACCACTTAATATAGGTATTTGCAGAAGTACTCTGTTAGGCAGAGATTCTCTGCCTAACTCGTCGAACTACACGTACATCACATATCTATCAAATAAATAAATGATGAAAAACAAAATAAAACCCACCCATACAATGAAATTAAAATAGAAAATTTATATTAGCTTTTAACCTTGAAAAAGTCCGAAAACTCGGACGAAACGTAGGACAAATTGTTCATGTACTTGGCTGGAAGTCCTCTAGAAATAAAAATAGGAAATAAAGTTTTTCTGTTTCTTATTGAAGAAATAATAATATAATAAAATAGGACAATAGTTATTGCGTTGGTGCCACTAGTGTTAAGTGCACCTGAAGTATTTGAGAAAATATAAATATTTTATATTATTACTGAATTAAAAAACAATGGAGATGTAGTTTAAAAAAAGTTTAATTCGTTAAAATAAAAATCTGTATACATTCTTATATTTCAGGGGCGGTCGGTCCATGGAAGCAAGGGAAGCAGTGCTTCCCTTGGGATTATTAATAAACAAACACATAATTAGAACCTAATTATTATTTATCACATATATTAATCATTAAAATTTACTTTTACCCAATTTCAATAGACACGGCCCTGCATTTCAACAGTTGAGATAATGTTGCACGCTAAAACCGTAACGATGACGCACTCGATTAATCGAGCCAACACGAACTCACGCGACTTCGATATAACTGATACTGAGAGTATACTCTCAGAACTGATATAAGCAACTTCTTGAAATGTATCCCATCCCTACTTCATAATCTTGATATCTGAGTCGTATAGCATAGCAGTAATGCGTCTTGTTTTATAGATTTTAATATCGATTTTAATATTATACTTAATATTAATCATCCTAGTATTATTCTCAGCTTTTGTGCTATATTTGTAAAAACATTTTTGGTGTTTCTAAATCTGTGGTGCGGCGACAAGTGATTTTTAAAACGTTGAACATTAGTGCGCATATAAGCAGTTTTAGAATTGCTTATTCAATATGGAAGCTGGTCCTAGCACTGTGGAAAATATTATTTGCGTTTTTGTGGTGTGCAATTTGTTGAAAAAGGGATTTTCAACATATTCGTTTCAAGATAAACTGGATATTATTAGAAACGGGAGACTAACACCTGATTTAAAACTTTTAAAAACGAAAGTTAAATCAGGCTATAGGTATATTAATATTGAAATGTACAGTGCTAATTAGTGGTTAACGTGTTGTGAAAATTTGTGTAAAATGTTTTGTTGGCCATGTGTACTTTTCTCAAATGAAAAAGGTGTTTGGAATAAAAATAGCTTTTCAAAGTATCTTTTTCAAGTATTAGTGGAATGGCTGCCTATTTTCCAAAATCATCAAAACGGACACGAGCTTTAGATCTGGAAGTAGAGAAGAGACTACCCAGGGTTGCTCCAACATGATGGAATTACAATGGGAGGCTAGTACAAACTGTATCTGAATATCGACAGCCTCTAATTGAAAATATTTTACAAAACAAAGATGATTGGGACACTGAGACTTTGAATGGATTCATTACTTAGATTCATTGAAAAGAGACTTTGATTTTAATTTTTTGTTAAATATTTTTTCCGAAATATTCCCATTTACTGACAATTTATTCAATATTTTGCAAACTAAATCAAATGACGTTAGATTTTGTGTAAAGAAAATTGAAGAAATCAAAAATTTGATTTGTAACAAAAGAAATGACTGAAAAGTTCTGGGAGAAAACTAGTAATGACAGTTTAGAGCCGCAAAGAAAAATAATACGAACTGAATTTATAGTGGATCGTAGAACTTCATATCGAAGACTTTTTATCGAAATTTTGGACAATATCACTGGACAACTAAATAATAGATTTTAAATTTTTAGTGATATACAATTTTTAGAATTATGTAATTTTAATGAATTTAAAAATAAACAGTTTCTACAAAACTCACTTCAGTCATTGAGTGACAACTACGGAATTTTTTATGATTGGAACTCAGTTATTTATGCTACAGAAGATATTAGTAAGAAACATAACGCCAACGAACTGATTATCTTTATAAAAGAAAATAGTTTAGATCAGGCCTACTCTGAAGTGTTGAAATTGTGTAAGTTAGTTGTTTTTCGACCTTAAAAAAGAATAAAAACTTTTTCAAGAAATTCAACCAGTGAAGAGCGGCTTTCAAAATTCTCCCTGTTGACAATAGAAAGGGACTTAGTGAAGGAGATGTCCCAAAATTCAAACTTTTACGACGAAGTTATTTCCGACTTCGCAAAAAAGGAGAGGCAGATTAAACCACATTATAAATAGGTAGGTATGTGCATGTTAACTACTTAATCGATTTATAGTTGGCTAGAGAGTGCACGATGGCAAGTGTGACTGAACAAACTCTCTATTTCGCTGCGGGTTCGATCCCTGCCACCGGTACTGGCAATGTCGGTGGGTATGGTTGTGTGTCTGCGTTTTTTTCATAGTGTAACCCTCGCCCGTGCAGCTTCGGCTTTGGAATCGGGGGTTGTCTAATTTTTAGTGGTGTTCTTATGTTTTATGTTTATTGAGGAGTGGCTGTCCTACAAGTGTACTTTTTTTCTAGATATCATAACTTTGCGGCTTTCGACATTTGCTTTGAGTCACGCCCCTTTTTTTAAAAAAATTTTGACTCGCTTCGCTCGGGGCTTCGCACTACCCATCACCCTAAATCACAAATTGCTTCCCCTGTATCAAAACTCACCGCACGCCCCTGTTATATTTATTCTTTTTGTTAACTATACCAAAGTTTACTATAATTATTTATGACACAAGGACCAAAAATGCAGTTTTTCATACGATTACGGAAAATGGCCGCTTATAAGAAGAGATAATATATTTTTATTTCTTATATTTATTTTAACTGAAAAATCTGATGGTAATGGACTTCAAGTCACTTTGACACAATTTAATAAAAATATCATGGCAGTTTGTTTCATTTGTTTATGATATCTATTATTTTGTTCATAATTATATACCGTCTGAAAAGTAGTCGCCTAGCAACCACAACGAAAAATAATACCTTTTTAGGTGATTTTTTCGTCCAGATATTCGAACCAAAAAAACATCACTTTTCAATAGAATCGAATAAAAAAGTATTTATTTAGTAAACTTTGACTATACGTTTTTTAAACAGATCTATAGCAAAACATTCTTACCTTGCCTTAGTATATAAAACTATGACACTAGTGAAGTAATTATAAAATTCATCATTTAATTGGAAATTTTAAAATAATTAATTTAAAATTTAAATACATATATGCAATTTGGGATTTGGGTAGAATAACCTAAAAAATATTGTTGTTGTCATCTACTTTTTATTTTTTATATAAATGATACATAAATCTGTAAGTGTAAATAATGATTGATTATCATATCTTCATTTATAACCTTGTTCAGGTTGGGATTCTGTGGTGTAGTGAGAAGTAGGCTTTTTTTTGGTATAATATATTAATTTAAAGTTAAGTTGTTAATTTTTGTTATAATTAAAATTTTTTATTTAACATTGAAAGTAAGTAGGTATTTTCATTATCAGAGGGTGAAGTCACAAATTTTATTTAAATAAAAGTTAACAATTAAAAATGTATATTACTACAGTTGTTAAAACAATTAGCAAAGTATTAAAACTAGATTGTTTGTTCATTCATTGTACGTGGCTGTTATCTTATTATTATTGTCGTATACCTATTTGTTTATATGTTTAGTTGTTTAGTGTTTTACAACGAAAACCTATACAAAATAGTCCTGAGGATGTCTTTAAATAAAGACGAAACGTTGACATATTTTTGAAACTAGTTTTCTTCTTTAATTGACCACACTTCAACAATTTACCACATAAAACCGCTAAAACTATTTTAAATATCTTATCATGTGTGGTTTTCTAAATATTGATAAGAAACTAAAAATAGGTGCCGACTTACACTCAATCTGCAAAATCCCAATCTTAAAAGAAAAAATTTATCCCTTGTATTGGGCTAAATGAAAAATTTTTTTCCATATGGAAAAATCTATATCTGCAAATTTGTAAATTTATAAATTCGTTTTTGGATTTTAAGTACTTAACTATTTTATTTGAAAAATACATAAACGATATTTTATCAATTTAGTAATAAATAACTAATATTGACATCCTTTGAATTATTTATAGGACAGCGGCTTAATATCCAAAGAAAATGTGAAAAAATATAGGTATGCATAATATTCAAATATAGAAATTTATCTCATCTTGCCATCATAAAAAACTTACAAATATGTCAGGGCACTGATAGAACACCAAATATTTCAAAATACTACACAAATTATAGAAGTTTCCTAGAAACGACAAACCTTAGAATTTAAACATCTTTTGATATCAGATATCACACTACCATGTTAATCAAATATGTATTTGCAGTTGGTGGCGTCAAAATTTATATTACCTACTCTTTAGCACCAACAATCAATCAATCATTAATCTAAATAGCTGATTCCTTGGTAGAAATTTTCATTCAATTCAATCTCTTAGTTTTAAAATGGAAATAGAAGGATTATGTTTTCTGGGAACGAGACTTTATTTTCTTCCAAATAACACAACAGGCAAATCTTAATAAAATATATTATTTTGTATAATTTTACGTCTCATACCGAATTATCCTTATATGTACTCATATTTAGTTAAATATCCATAGTACATATTATACGTTTTTTACCCAACAACAAAACAATTTTATTTTCTATACCTAAATTAGATAAGAAAATATCAACAGAGCAAAAATATATTTATTTCGTATTAACTTTCATTCAAAACTTGTTTGCCTTTTAAATAATAATAAATAGTAACGTTTGAATAAAGTACATTTTTCATAATAAAATAAACTTTTAGATATGTTCAGGAAAAATAATATCATTTTGGAAAATCGAGTATTTATCGCGGATTCGTATAATTCTATACATACCTATAATGCGTGTCTTGTACAAAATAAATAAAACAGTATGTATTTGCTAGTTATGTAGGTATCACTTATTTATTTTTATAAAATACTTAATTTTTATTTGATGAATATAATCGGATAATATCAAATAATAATTCATATCTAATATTACCTATCAATTGTTTTCACTTTAATTTTATAAATTTATCTTAACCAGTTGTTTTTGTGTTGTGCTTTGTACTAGTGAACAGTTTAAAAAATTGAAATGGTTCGAAAAAAATTTTTGCTCTATAAAAGTTTTGTTGATTACAACATTGGCCCTGTTAGTGATATTTATTGCAGTGGTGGTGCTAGGATTTGTAGGAATTCCGTTGATTATGAATATACAATTGGAGAGGGTGAGTCCTAAAAGCAAACATTATCTTTTAAGTATCATACCACGTTTGTTTTTTTTTATTATATACGTATAATAAACCAAAATAAATATCTACTTCCGCACAATTTTCTTACATTACAGGTTTAGCTTTAAATAATAATTAATTATTGAATATCGAAAACAGAACAACTACTTTTTTAATTTAGTCGACGTTTCCGCCTTTTTTAATACCAATTAGGTCTTTATATACATCAAATCAAAGCTAGTTTTATGCTCTTTACGGTGAACATTTACATGTCTTCATAAAAACATCTGATATTGTCTTAAACATAAAACATTTATTGAAAAAAGATTTTTTTCTTCAAAATTTTCAGTTCTGAATAAATTGAGAGAAAACTTACTTTTACGGATTTTAGAAATAAAGTTATTTATATTTAAAATAGCTCTCATTAAAAATAAAAGAATGAAAATTGGAATTATCTAATCAAGAGCCAAGATACGAAGAATTTTCGTTCCGACCCACAGTCGCGGTTCACATGCCCATCATTACTTTTCTGATTCTCTACTAACAAAGACACAAACTAACACAAACACAATGTTTTTTTCACAAAGTTGTACACGGGCGTTAAAAATTAACCAAAAGAAAACGCACTAATAAGTTTTCGTTGGAAAGTTAAAGACCAACGAATTACGTTCTAAAAACTGGCTATGACGACGATGGCAGTATAATAATGACCTGCAAGCTAAGATCGAGATGAATAGGCTACAAGGGCGGGTTAAAACCGCCATTAACACTGCAACAAATCGAAAATGGAGTGATAAACTCTAAACTCTAAATCCACAAAGCGAACCATTTAGCTGACCAATTTGAAAATACATATAACGTTAACGCTCCCAACAATTTATAGCACTACATCATAGAAAACATCGCAAATCCACTAACATGACAGTAATTCTTGAAAATTATGACTAAACCCTCTGAACTTACACAGCTTATTAAAATGTTGCCTAATTAAAAAAAACGGAGAGAGGTCATATCGATTACAGGCTACTCAAGAATCTACCGTGGAAGCCGGTACTGCAACTTGTATATGGTTAATACAATATTACGACCATGCGAGTGGAATAGTACTGTAGTGGTCCTCATTCCAAAGCTGGGAAAACATCCTAAACAATCTGCAAGTTGTAGATCAATTTCATTACTTTCAAGCTTCTCTAAACTAATAGACAAAATTATGCTGAATAGGATGCTCCGAACATTGAGGACAATCACCAATTTGGATTTAAACAGGAGCACAACACCATTCAGCAGGTGGTAAGGATTGTGAACGATGGCATGGTGCAGTATAATCTCGGAAAAAGCACCACCACGGTGCTGATGGATATTAAAAAAAGACCTCGATACTGTATGCTTACTAGGACTCATCTATAAAGTACATACTTTTAACTTTCCTGGTCAAACTAATAAAATTCATTTACTCCTGCCTGAGCGGAGGACGAGGTCCGTAAAGGAGTAGGTTACCTCTTAACTTTGGGGAGGAGAGACGGAAGGGATTTGTAACGCGTCATAGCGTATGCGGTGTTGTGAATCATACGTTTGTTGTGTTCATTTTATAATCGGTTTGTGTGGTTATTTGCTATTATTTTGATATTTTGCTTATAGTTATTATTAGTTATGTTATATTATATTGTTATGGAGCTCTCTTTTATAGATTTTACGTGCTTTTATGACATTTCAAGTGACATTTGGATTATTATATAGAGGACAATATTTGGTTTACATTACATTTATTTTGAGAAGGTATGTACAATAAGATGAAGTATATTTATTTTGAGGAGAAGAAATATCCAGTTAATAATAAATAATCGTTTTAAGATGACCGGAACTATATGCAGTGTTGCTATTTGTAAGAGAAATGCTGAGAGGGCAAAGAAGAATGGAGAAAAGAAATCATTTTTCTTGTTTCCTACTGACATTTTAATTAGAAAAGAGTGGATTAGAAAATGTTAAAGAAAAGGAAAATTTAACCCTGATAAAAGACTTTGCAATAAACATGTTACATAATGGATGATTTTGAAGGTGGGATGAAATAAAAATTGATGAATGTATTGCCAAAATAACTAAAAAAAAACTGAAATATAATTTGGGGCTAATTTTATTAGCTATTCCATCACTTAATTTGTTGCCTGAAACATTGACAAACATGTCCAACCCAAATGCAAGAGGTAAACGTGTTAAAACTAGAGAACGCAAATAGATTATTAAACAAATTTTAAGTCCATTATTGTCTATATGAAATGTGGAAAACATTCCATCCACAAGTAAAGGAAATCCCCAGGAAGGTGCATATGAAGAATTACTATGTAATTATAATATCCTCTTGCTAGAGAATGAAGAGTTTAAGAAAAATATCAGAAAAAAACGAAAAAAGAAATTCCTGAAGATCTCTAAAATACTTGAGGATTTTTTATCAAACTTGCTGTGCACAATGAGTACTTTTAGAGACTTCTTTGTTGTATCTCAGAAATAAATTTATTGACAAAACATCATTTGAGCTTTTTTGTCTTAATATAGGTATGGGATCATTTTCTGAATTTTCTCGATGCATGTACTTAAGGATCACCCTGAGTATATTAGCTATAACATGTGAAAATCCCCGTTTTATCGGAAATCATAATTAATGAACTGGAACATGCCAGAAATATTATAAATTATAACATTTTTGAACTGGTTGGTCGGCATTCTTAAACCACCTTGTATAAACATAATTTTGTATTTTATTCTTTGCTCAAAACTATATACAAAATTTCATCAAAATCGCTTTGGCCTTTCCAGAGATCAAGTGGGGAGTAGTGAGAATCATCAAATAACAGACATATTTTAAAAACCATGACAAAACATTTTTATATGTGAAGATTTGTTACAGAAAATGGTTAAATTTGGTGATAATATATAATCGACAGTATAAAATTTAATGAGTATAGTAGTTTTTATTTTGATCATACACAAAACATGTAACGCCAAGAAAATAAATGTACACAAGTTTATTCAATATTTAGTATTTCTATTCCTCATTTATTTTTATTATGTGTTTTTTAATTATTAAAACATGTTAAATTAAATAATAAACATAAGTATATAAAACTAACATAATTCATATACATTAGTTTTCTAAACGAAAGCATACCAATGTACGAAATTTAACAATTACAAAACACTGTTTTTTTCTTGTCTAATTTTCACTTTTATTATAAAAGTGAGAATTAGACAAGAAAAAAACAGTGTTTTGTAATTATTAAATTTCAAAAAATGAATTTTCACAAAGTAACGTTATCTTCAATCAACTTTTTGATACCAATGTACGCTATTTCA
The DNA here is from genome assembly GCA_029963845.1 of Rhamnusium bicolor. Classification (NCBI taxonomy): domain Eukaryota; kingdom Metazoa; phylum Arthropoda; class Insecta; order Coleoptera; family Cerambycidae; genus Rhamnusium; species Rhamnusium bicolor. Next base: position 29,839 of record JANEYF010005866.1, read on the forward strand.
AATCTGGCATACAGATGACATATTCCCGCCATTAATTCTATTGGTCAAAAGTTAAGAGGTAACCTACTCCTTTACGAACCTCGAACGGAAGGACACTGCAAGTGTGAATAACAAATTCTCAACTTCGAGAGATATTCACCCGGGAGTCCTGTAGGGGTCGGTTATCATCCAAATTTACTTAACCTATACATATCCGACTTTCCGCAGTTCCTTAACTTGAAACTGGCCATGTCCTCTAACGACACGGCTAATACACAACTGTAGAGTAGAATTACTTGAGAAGATACCATACATCATGAGTGTGCATAGAGGAATATTACGAATATTATTTTAATTGCATATGTTCAATCTTAATAAATTAAAAGAGTAAACTTAGTCGTTTTATTTTATTTAAAAAAAGAATAACGCACGAAGCCATGACGTATGGTATCTTCTATAATTATTGTAAGCAATTCCACTTTACAGTCACAGCTGATCTGCCCAAGCAGCAAAACAACTGTTAAAGGATCACATGGTTCCGACGAAGGCGTACTATGATGACCAATAGAAGATGAAAGTGAACAAGAACAATACGGAGGCATAGTGTTTACTAAAAATTTTACAAACAATAATATCTTGACGGCAACTTTTATCCGGGGTACCCAATTTTAATCCAAACAAAACGTCAAATAATTAGGGGCTCATTTGGACAAGGGTTTAACTTTTTTTGAAATACATTAACATGACCTTACGTAAGGCCTATTCCTTGTCGAGGAGCTTATACCAGTTCATGGCAAGGAATAGCAGACTATCTATGACAAATAAGAAATTAATATATACAAGTATATTGAGACCGGCCGGGCTCTAACATACGCGGCGTCAGCGTTAGCGTGGTCAGCGCATCGGTGACGAATATATAAAAATCAGAAGTTTTAAAAAATAAATACGCCTCATCATAAAAATTCTACAAGCTATACACCCATTAGGGAGTTACACGAACTTTGCCCTGATATAATACCGCTAGCAGACTACATCAACAAAATTTCACAAAATTTTTACACTTATCAATAAGTAGTCAACAATCAGTTTTTGTTGGGATTAGTTTCGAACCCATTGTGAACTCACTTTTCATACATGTTCGATGTGGCCGAAGTTTTATGCTCTAAAAGACTTTTTCGTTTTAGACAAAGGTGTGTACAATAAATTTAGGAATATGAAACAATTTTGTTAGAAGTCCAATAATTAGCATATCGTTTTATTCCATATTGTCTATAATTTGCCATAATAAAATCGCTTTTTACATAAACCCGCATCGATTTACAGCTGCCGCAACATAAAGGATAACATAAGGGTCTTAAATTTAAAATTTGAAATAATTTTTTACGCAGCTTGGCTGCTGGACTAAGTATATATGTTACTTGAATGAATGCATGGGTTATGCGGAGGGAAGTAATTTATTGCCATTATCTTTAAATTTTATTCGTTACAGAAGGGAGAAAGGATGCATGTTCTATTTCAAATCACAAAGGATCTGGAACCTTTATGTTGTGGCACCTGTACAAATCTAACTGGACTATACAATCTGATGCATAGTATTTAATTTTTTTCGTAATAAGTATGTATGCATTTATATGTATTTAATTTGTAATCATATTTTAACGATAGATTTCCGACATGCCTGTGGTTGTGCATTGCCAGATTCACACCCACATTATCAGAAATAAAAAGTTAAAAATAAAATAATAAAAAATACAACACAATACTTTGATACCAATATTTTATGTGTTTATTTTTATTTTTCACATATTTAATTGGTTTAGTTAGTAGTTTATATTTAAAAAAATCTGACATTTTTATATTGCAACGAAGTTATTTTTCCGTAGATTGTTTTTTGTTATAATCAGATCTAAGTGGATTCCTCTTTCACTTTAATACAACCTGTATCCTATAACTTGTATTAATGTGTATTTCAAAAACCGCTTTGAAGTAAGGGTTAATTTATTTTATGTCAAATACTTGGAAGGATAATTAGTTTTCGCGGTATTTGTTTCAATCTGGTTTATTTTTTTTCCAGGATAACATTAGTTGTTTTATTAGTGTGTTTATATAAGACAAGTAAGAGAAAAGAATTTTAGTTTAAAGTAATCCATTAGTGAGCCAAGTTTAGTTAATATAATTATCTTGATTATGGACAACCGTTATTTTGCATTCACCCTGTACATTTAAAAATATGCAAGTGGGTAGAATGATAGTTAATGCTAAGAAAGAAAGCATTTGTTAGTAAAAAATCCATTTCTATTTTTAAAATAATTTACAATATGAAAAATTAAGTAATTTTGTTTGAATATTAATCCATGACGGTTTTGACTATTTTCTTTTTGAAAATATAGTTTTAAAATGATTAGAAAGCGATTCCTAGTTTCAGAATGATTTATAAACATTGTTTATATTAAATAACTCAAGGAATTTGTTTAACCGTATTTCGCTAAGTTTGCCTAGAGAATTTTTGCCCCTCCACATCAACCGCAATTCCGTTCCTCGCTCAGAGAGTCACGTAACTTTCTCGTCATCCGTTGGGAACAGAACTGCTAACGCGACTTGAAAGAATCATTTCTCAAGTGTGAGTTCGCAGTCTGCAGTTCTACGAATAAGCAGCCCTAGTGTGCGCCGCAACCAGGTAGTGATAAGAATTACTTTGACCGTTTTACTGTTTTATTTGAATTTACCGTTTGTACCATTTTACTATATTATTTGCATTTATCCTTAGTAATCGAATGCCTGCTAATCGATCCGCTAGAGGGGAATCATTAAGTAAACTACGGGTTATCTATTCAGAAACGAGTATTAGGAATACTCGGTTGTTGATATTTGATGATTATATATTATGCACCGACAGTTTGCATTTTAATCCGAGTTAATAAAACTTAATGAAACGTGCTATATAGGTAGATACCTCTCGGGAATATTCAGTTACTATTATTTGATGGCTATATATTATTCACTTCTAGTATCCAGCATATTTGAGTAGAATCCGATCTCATTGTCATAATGGTACCCCCCATCCCTAGTATTTGAAGAGGGACTTCACCAGGAACACGTGAAAGTCACAAGTGAGTTTCTAGTATTTAGTATATATGAGTTGGATATGACGAAGCCTCCCGGGTTCAAGTTAACGTACGATCTAATCTGTCTTAAGAAAGGACACAGGGGGGAAATCTACAGATATAGTACACCCGTGACAAATCCGTATCGTCAATCACCTGTCCCTAGGTTGACATACTACCATAGTGTCGCGCTTATAAACCGGATCCACTTGTACCTGGACATTGCTGCACCGACCGTCTGCCGTAATACCGCTTTAGGCATTAGCTGCTAGCTGCTTGTTATAGATAACAGTAATAATAGATATCGTAACTTTGCTTATTTTGAATTAGCGCTTATTTGGATGTGTACCTGCTTGTAATAAACATATAAACATTTTCCTGCTGAAAGTAACACTGTAGTAGCAGTATTCGTAACTTAGCTTTGTTTCATATAACTGATCACCGCTTTATTCTAACCTCATGCTTGGTTTCCTTGGATGCTTATCTGTATAATAAATTACTTTTTTCGTCGTACAAAAATATATATAATTTTTTGTTGTGTTTTCTTAATATTATTATTCTACTGTGAAACCAGTCCTGAATAAAAAGGGAGTTAGTAAAGTTGATATTCTGAATTTTATTTAATGCAAAGATATAAGTAACAAATCTGGTTGTACACCGGCAATCAATTTCGGCAGGTAAAAGTGAAGTTGTCCATTTCTACGAAACCGAAACCGACAACCATACACACAAACCCCTGAACATTCCGTTTCCTCACTGAGTTATACTAGCTTCTATCACACCGCTGATAGAATAAAGTGGTGTTCCTACACTTTAAAACAGGACTGGCGCTCGAGACCGTAGCGAAATAAAATGTTCAAAGTACCGCTGCTGTACTAGAAGGTGCATAGTGACACGTCACACAAATGCTAATTTGTTACGTCACAATATGCTTCGTATTTATGCGGTCATTCAATTCCAAATTTGAAAATTAAGATTACTTTAATGACAGAAAGTTACAATATTGTTTAAATGATGCAACAAAACCTAAGCAAGTACCTCCACTTATTTATGGTTAATTGAATATAATATTACAAGATATTAGTAATAAGTAACAACGCTTAATTTGTTAAAAAGCATTAAGTAATATGTGTTTCTGATTATAATATTTTTTACCAGTACCTAATAAATATATTTTATTATCGGCACCTCAAATTTCACCATCGGAAGACATGTAGCTCAAATCTATAGTTAAAAATGATTATTACCTACTTGAGGTCAACTTTATGCTATCAATTAGTATTATTGATAGTCTAAGAAGCCAACCATGGAGGGATTAAACTGTTTGCTGAATATCAATACAGATAGTAAAATAGTTTCTGAAGATGTCTTAGATATGTTTTCAAAGAAACAATTGCGAAAAGTTCTCTTAGAATTGGTGGTTTACTTTTTTTTCTTATTAATACTCACTAGGTTTTAGCATTTGTTTTTTCACTGAATAAATAATGAACAATATTAACTGTTACTGTACTATATAGGGTGTTTCATCATTAACTGGATAAACTTAAAATTTGAATTCAGGATCACAAAATAAGAAAAAGGTTTCCACTGGAAGTATGTCTGGAAACGTTTCATTAAGAAGTTACGCATCTTCAAAGATGGAAGCTAAAATTTGATTTTTAATTTTGTTCTCAAATTTGGAAAAAAATAAAAAAAATTTGGTAGACATTTTCTACTAGTAGGAATGCTTCTAAAGGATATTTCTTCGATCACTTTTTATCGGTAAAATGGATGAAATCAGCTTTATCAAGTAAAATGGGGGTTATTTTACTTTTTTTCGAACTTTTTAACGGACCCGAATTTCATCATACAAAAATGTGTATTGGAAATCTTGATTCATTTAGAAACTCTTTTGTCTCTTTTTCCTTGAATTGACAGTTTCTGAATAAAAAATAATAAAATAGGCTCGATCCACACGGTTATTTGGAAAATGTCTAGTAGGCTGCTGTCGATAAACGCGAAAACACATTTTAGTAAGTCGGGAGTGAAGTGTTTCTATGTTCTTATAGAAGACACCATACTGGGGTTTATCAACGTGCTGCCGAAACAGATTTTCCTGTTCGGAATCTCTAATTCGGGCTTTCAGGCGATTTGGCTGAAGTTCAGTAACTGACTCTACATCAGCACATCGCCGGCCACCTAGCCTGATGTCGAATGCGAGACCGAGTTCATCTGCTGCTCTTCTTGCTGCCTTGAATAATCCTGCTACCACTCCTACAGTTTCGTGAAGTTTTACAAACCGTAAGAGGGGATCTCAGCTCCTGAGGAGCTCCCGTTGACGTGGGAGGTACACACGAGGAACGGACGATCTAGGATGAATACTTCTGTGAATATTCATCATCTTGCGGGTATCCCTATCTTATTATTATTATTATTATTATTTTTTTCGGTTTCCCGATGCCGGTAGGTCCTCCCGTGGCCTCCGACGCCTCACGGGAGTCGCGCCGGCGCATCAACTACAGCCACTCCCCACATCCCGCAGGGTTAGTGACTGTAGATACCAGAATCGTGTGCCCTAAGCAGACGGAGAGAACCCAGAATGACCGCCTTCTGCATTTGGCCTGCTAGCCACTCGGCTGATTTTTGGCAGGCCGGTATGATCTTCAGTTCCGAGAGCAGCGTAGGCTTTATCTCTCCGAGTACACCGATAATAAGGACGACCATTTTTAACGAGTAGCCTGGATACAGCACTTGGAGCTCGTACCGGAGATCGCGATATTTGGTCCGTTTCTTCTCCTCCTTCAAAGTGATGTTTTTCTCCGCAGGTGCCGAGAACTCGATGACATACATCACCTTGAGTTGATGGTCGGGGAGGGCTATGTCAGGCTAATTGGCTTGGATTAGCCTGACAGTCGGGAACGAGTAGTTCCAGTAAATCCGGCATTTCTCGTTCTCGACAACGGACTCAATATCTCCGGGGACGTAAGGCAGCACTGGTGTCTGGTCAACCCCGTACGAGTGCCTTAGATGGTAGTATAGCACTCGTAACGCCGCGTTATGCCGGTGGATGTTGGCCGAAATCGCATATATGGGACATACAGATAGTAAGTGCATGAGCGATTCCGGCGCCTGATGGCAGGTCCTGCAGTTGATATCAGGAACCTCTACACGCCACACGCGGCTACGGTAGACCAAGGTGTTGGTAACACCATCTTGACAGGCCATAATGAATCCCTTGGTCTCCGACTTAAGCCCTGCTGACCTTAGAAAGGCGAAGGTCAGCTTAGTCGATAAACCCAGTGTTTCTATGTTCTTATAGAAGACACCATGCTGGGGTTTATCGACGTGATGCCGAAACAGATTTTCCTGTTCGGCAGCTCTAATTCGGGCTTTCAGACGATTTGGCTGACTGACTCAACATCAGCACCTCGCCGGCCTCCTCGCCTGATGTTAAATGCGAGACCGAGTTCATCTGCGGCTCTTTTTGCTGCCTTGAACAATCCTGCTCCCACTCCTACAGTTTCCTGATGTTTTACGAACAGCAAGAGGGGATCTGAGCTCCCTGAGTATGTTACATGCCATACTCAGTACTACCCTGCCATGCGTACACTCCAGGCTCAAGAGTCCTCGGCCCCCCCGTTGACGTGGGAGGTACACACGAGGAACGGACGATCTAGGATGAATACTTCTGTGAATATTCATCATCTTGCGGGTATCTCTGTCTAATTGGCGCAGCTCATCTATCCTCCACTTTACTACTCCGAAGGAGTAGAGCAGAATCGGAACGGTAAGCATATTAGTTGCAGACACCTTATTCTTCCCCGACAGTTCGGAAGACCAAATCCTTCGGAGGCGGTGTCTGTACTTGCCGCGGAGAGATTCCTTTATTTGTGTTACATCCTGGATGTGCCTTTGTTGCACATCCAGGTATGTATAGGTCTCTCCGGCATCCAGATGTCTTAGGATGATTCCGTTTGCGAGCTGCGCATCTTCAGGGAATTCCCCGCATCGTCCTCTCTTGAGGTGGACGACTTGCACATTTGTCCAGCCCGAACTCCATACCAATTGCCCGCGTGTATTCTTCGACAAGCCTAAGAGCGTTTTGTAGTTCGCGCTCTCCGGTGGCATAAAGTTTAACGTCATCCACATAAAATACATGGGTGATCTTATGCCTCCGGTCGCTGGGTGGTCCACATTGATATCCGCGGGTTTGGCGGAGCCCAACAGATAACGGCAGCAGTGAGATGCAGAAGAGGAGAGGACTCAGGGAGTCACCTTGGAAAACTTCTCTCGTAAATGCCACCTGCTCTGTCGTGACCCGCTATGCACCTGATGTTATGGTGAAGCGGGTCTTCCAGAGCGGCAGCAGCTGTTCTATGCATCTCATTAGTGGTGCTGGTACCGCAAGATATTCGAGCAAGTACAACAATAGCTCATGTGATGTTGTATCAAATGCCTTGCGGTAATCAATCCAGGCCATCGATAGACTCCGCTTGTATTGCACAGAATCCTGTGTAATACAGCGGTCTATCAGCAGGCTGTCCTTGCAACCTGTCATGCCCTTCTTAGCACCACGCTGTTCGTGTATCTGCTGGAAGACCGGATCAACAGACCTCAGTGTCCTAGCATACAAGATACGTGTAAATATCTTGTAGCAGGAGTTGAGGCAAGTGATCGGCCTATAATTCCTCGGGTCGGAAAGATCCCCCTTTTTGGGGATAAGTACAGTACGTCCCTCGACGAACCAATCCAGAATCTGCTGCCCTTCGTTCAACCATGAGTTGAAAACTCGCGCCAGACGGCGGTGAGTGGAAGGAAATTTCTTCCACCACCAGTTCTTAATGCCGTCTGGGCCCGGGGCAGCGAAGTTCTTGGTACCAACAAGCGTTTGCTGGACTTCCTCCGTACTGATTACCGGGCACACTTCTTCTGGCTCTTCAAGATGTCAGTGGAACATAGCCTCGAAGTGTGCAATTGCTGGAGCGTCGTTTCTTAGATTCCCTTCCAGAAGGTTTCGACATCTTCTATAGTCGGCGGATTATCTACAACACGCTGTGGCTCTTGAAAGAGGCGGGAAGGATTCGTACGGAACAAATTGTTTTGTTCCATACTCCGCCTCTTCAATGTTTTCTTTATCGCCATGTTAGTGACTGTAATTATGCTTAGTAAGCCTTCTCCTTATTTAGTTCTGTGGGCAACTCTCTGCCTCTATCCTGGTTCCACTGAGTGCACATGTCACAGGTGTATAAATAAACATACCATATATAAATTTTTATGTGGCGTATTTATTAATATTTATATTTATTATATAAGTGCCGGCTCTGAAAAATGGAATACAAATCCGCTTGTCATAACTCAATAATACAAATAGACTTTGCTATAATAAAGGCATTGGAATACTGTTAAAAAAATAATAGGTAAAAGAGATAAGGTTCCATTTTAAATTATTGAATTGTTTGACTAAAAATGAAAGATTAAAGCATTGTTTACAAGTGTTTTGCTTTTAAATATAAAATCTAACAATTACAATAATCGCATCATACATGTATTGTTTTTAAAACAATATGTCTATTGGCCTATTTTAATAATTTCCAATGTACAATGTACAATGTACAATATTTTCCGACATTCACTGTTCATGGCCAACTAGGTGAAATAAAACAATTGCCTGTATCTGACACTTTTTAAACGATTTTAAGTTAAAAAACGGGAAAATATAGAATTTCAAGCTATAACTGATTATCGAAAAATAATGGAGTCGCCATTTAAACAAAAAAATTTAATGATGTCACTTCCGGTCAGATCGGAAGTTCAAAATATGTGTAAAAGTTGACTTTTTGCCCTTTATAAAATGATCTAAAATTTTCAAATTGTAACCTTTAAAAAATAAATAAAAAAATTGGGGCGTACATCACTTTTGGGTATACAGGGTGTTCCAAAAAAACATGCAACAACACTCAATTGTAGATTCACAATCCAGAAATAATAGAAAAAATTTCTATAAACATACAAAATAATAAATAAAAACTAGGCACAACTGTAAAATTAAATTCAATAATAGATGACAGAAGCTGAAATTTATTTATACTGATATCTGTCATACTAATACTTTTTACATTTCAAAACATACTTGTTATTTTTTCGCAACGTAAAATAATATTAGGTACAATGTATGTGCATGAATACACATTTTGTCAATTTTCTCAACAATGGTTCGTTTAATTTAAAACCCTAGAGGCAGTTTCTGTTTAGATAGAATGGACGATTTTAAAAAAGCTATGAAAATAACAAAACACAGTGATGTATCATATTTTTGTACAATAATATTATTGGTATTACCCATACGCACACCCCTGATGGAAATAAATTAAATTATAATTTCCCACAATGTAACATACTGCTTCCTTGCAGCGTAATATTGTTCATTATTTTCAAATTTTGGCAAGTGCTTTCTTGTGTCAAATTTGGCTCTTATGTAGTCATCCGTGGTTTCTCACAGCACATTTTTGATTATGTATCCGTAATTATCTTGAAGCATCTTTCGACTGCTTGAGTGTGATAGGGAAACTGGTTAAAAACTGATACCTGATTTTTTCTCATGACGTCTAACAGCTCCTATCAGAGATAGTCATTGTTAAAGGAGGTTTAGTTGCAATACAATAATTGAACCAGCCTAAAATTAATTGCGATGCCCAAGACTATGTTAGTCTTGTTCGTCGAAATTAATTTTAGGTACTTCAAAATTTCGACCTTTTTCGTTTTTTTTTGTGGCTTTGAGGATTCCTCGAACAGAAAGTTCATACATAACCTGTAAACATCGCAATGAGGAAATTCTCAGAATATCCAAAATAAGCATTATCTTGCATAACTTTAACATATTAACTTTCACATTCCTCTTGAAACGTGAATTATTGTTTTCCATAAAAGACTTGCGTCATTTTCCAAACGTGGCAATGTTTTATTGCACACCACATTCGCGAATATAGTTTTATTACAAATTCAATAAGTACCTGTAAATTGTCAGATGGATTGTTCTTTATAACATATACTCTTAGAAGTCGGTTGGTGGTCGTTAGCCACCGGGAGTGTGTCATTTTATCGGGACTTTTTGCTAATAAACTTGCAGGATACGTTCCTTCTGCGATTGCTTGACAAATCTTAAATAAATATTGTGGATCAGTACTCAGATCGTTTTCATCAACTTGGGACAAATCGGTTTTAATTGCTTTAAATTTAACAACGGTAATTTTTTTCGAAGGCAGGAAAGAGAAACCCAATTGGTCCTGAGTAGGTATAAGAGCTTTTCGTGTAGCCGTATATTTTTTGCAATAAATGCCGTAATGGTAGCTCATTAGCGTGCAGAAGACATCTACTCACTGCTACTGTTATTCGAAAATAACAAAAACTGTTGGTTACTAATTGCTTACATCTTTCCAGATGGACGAAAATCGCAAAATTCGTTGCGTCTCCTTAATAGTTCAGTCACCCACAATTTTCTTCTACGACATAGTAGTCGTCTTCTTAGGAAGGTATTTTCTAACAAATATAAGTTATAAGCAGACATTGTATACCATTGCCGGGTAAGTACATTCAATTCGCTTATTGTAGACGCAATCAATGTACGAACTCGGACGGACGTGCATGTACAATCTATTGTTCGGACGTTACCGCACGATCACGTTATTTGCATAAACATGCTTCCACTGTGAGAAGTTTCCAACAGGCGGATCATCGCACCTTTTCATTTTAATCTTTTTTAACATATGTAGTAGGTATGTGAATTGAACAGTTCTGTTTTTGTTGACACATTGATTTTCCCATTTACCATGTCTTATGGTCCTTATAATATACTGTATATTGGATTATAGCAACACCTTATTTCAAATGACCTATATTAGATATACTTTCAATTTACTTATCACGTAGACAAGTGCTACAAATCAAATAATATTATTTGAGGATAATAAAAATGCAGCAGTTAAATTAAAAAAATGTATTTATGGTACTGATAACATCGTCGTATTTTAGCAGCAATATTATTTTACACCTAAATAGGTAAAAAGTAATATTGCTAATAACTAAATAGTTGTATTGAAAGAAAGTAACCTACATAACGTTATTATACTAGGCCGGCAACATTAAAAATATTGTTTATTTTAATAAAATAATTTTGTATGTTGACAACACTATTTATTTTTAGATAGTTACAAAATAATTAGATAAATGATGTTGTTTGTCTAGCTGGTATACATAACGCCCTACACACGTTTCGATTATTATACAAAGTGTTGAACTAAGACTGTTATACGATATCGAAAACACTGACGTAGTTTTACACGAAACACCAAAATACTATATATTGCACTCGACGCGCATTTCACCAACCAAGTTGGCATCTTCTGGAGATGCTTTAATTATCTCCAGATGCCGTTATATCATCGCTATAATTCATATGAACCAAATCAGCATTGTGTTAGTCAAATTCATGCTTGTTGAAATGACGTCCAGATATAATCAAACTTTACTCGTTGACAGGTGAAAAAGTAAAAATATAACCTATAATTTGTTCGCCAAAAGTCAGAATAATTTAATGATTTCATCAGTCTTTAAATTTGAACTAATTTTATGTATTTATATAATTTGACTAATCGTAGATAGCTTATAGATATTAATAATTACATTTAAATTAATTAACATAATTAAAAGTAAAAAATTGTCTGGTGGCGCTCTAGAAAAAGGATTTTGTATGGATTTTTGAGAACCGTCATTATTATATATTGAAACATACCTTTTGTTTTGAAGATTAACTGTAGTTAGTTCTGAAAAGATTTGTTTTTCATATACAAAAAATCAATAAAATAAAAAAACGATAACAATCAAACTCAAAAATAAACAAATCCTAATTTGACAGCTGACATGTTGAAACAGGAAACCATGAAACATATGATAACGACGCTAGTCAAAAGTGTTCGATCAGCCTAATCGATATTATTCTTGCTTGTTACTGAGAAATTAGGCCCTCTCTTTCTTTTTCGTCAAGGAAGTTAGATTTTCGTATAACGCATCAACAACGTTAGTCTGAGATATTAGTAGTTACATATAATGAACTTCCTTGTGCTCTCTCCCTCGTTTTATTATGTTGTAAACAAAGAATGCTTGAACGGCGTACGTTGTAGATTAGAAATAAATTTGTGACGTAATGGCATTCTTTCTTGATTTCGAATATATGTTTTTTGGTTTCCGCTTCATCTATACAGACGCGACACATGTCGTATTCAGCTTTGTCCATTTTTTTAATATGGTATCTTAGTGGGCAATGTCCTGCGTGAGGACCTGTTAGTATCCTTAACTTTGGTTTGTTGAGTTCAAGTAGCTCTCTAGCTCTTTTTTGTGAGTAGTTTATAAACTTCATCGCTTGTCTTTGACCTGGAGTTAACATCTAGCAGGAAGATTTACGTTTCTGTTCCCATTTTCTGACCTTGTCTGTTGTGTGGCTTTTAGATATTCCACAAAACGGTTATAGTCCGATGAATGATGATCCTGCACCTTCCCCTCGCAAAGCTATCAGCAATCTCATTCCCTCTCGTGCCCTTACATTCACATTAATGTAACATTGTTCTTTGCCAGTTGCTTTACTGTTTGTAGACATTCGCACATTATGTTAGACTTACAAGCAAAGGCACTTAAAGCTTTAAGTTCTGCCTGGCTCTCTGAGAGGATATAAATTTGTTCTCTCATGTGCCTTAACGCATTCTCGACCACAGGTTTCTATGGCGTGATTTTCCGCCTGAAAGGTAGTGGGAGTTTGGCCTAAGGCATTTGATGGACTACATTTAGGCCCATATACTCTTAACCCTACTCCTTTCTCCATTTTTGATTCATCTGTATCCCAGATAAGGGATTCGGTTTCAAATTTAGGCCCTCCAGAGCTTATATTTGGTGATCTATTATTATCCTTTCAAATATCGTCTCAAATTCGAGCCTCTCATACATTCTGTCAGTATATTTGCTCATCGAGACTAACTGAAATTCATTCAGAATCCCCCGATGTCCATCTCTGGTTTGAATTTCCATTTGAATTGCTATCTTTGAATGCTGCTACATGAATATGTAAAGGGAGCAGATCATGCAAGGCTTCCATTGTTGCTGTTGGACACGTTTTCATTGCTCCCGTGATTTCCAGACACGTTAACCATTACACTTTTATCAAATTCTTTTATGCTGTTTTATCTTCCGTTTTTTACCACCATATTCATGAGACGTAGGTGACAGTGTGTCTGACAGCTAAGTATGACCAATAGATTATTTTCGGTTTTAGTCCCCAAATTTTACCGAAGAGCCTGCGACATATACAGAGGGACGCTGTTGCCCTTTGAATAACCCTTGTCAGGTGTTTGTTCCAGGTGAGATTTCGGTCTAGGATTACACTTGGATACCTCAGAGGTCAATTTGTGCACTACTAATTTTTTTGGCTAATAGGGAAAGTTTTCTTCTATTTGTGAATGGTATAATGAATGCTTTGCTTGGATTAACGGATAAACCTTCATTGGAGCACCAAGCTTTGATAATGTTGAGTGCAATTTACGTTAGGCTTGAAATCATCCAATCATGCTTGCCTCCTATTATAATAGGTCAAAACTCACCAGCTAATGGCATTCTATATTTCGTGATATAAAGGACGCCAATTCCAATTACTGTAAAATAAAAATTAAAATTTTTTCATAGTATTTGTTCAATTCATTAGCCAATTTCATTGTAATATCCATAATGTCATTTACTTTTAAAATCAGAAAACAATACTCTACTATACAATGCAATAATATACCGGGCGTTCTATTTGTAATAATTGGGGTTATGTTCACTCCTCGCTAAATTGGTAACGATATAAAAAAAGTTTGGAGAAAACCTTAAAACTTCTTATAATATTTTTTCTATCTACATTGAGAAAACCTTAAAACTTCTTATAATATTTTTTCTATCTACATTGAGAAATAACTCAATCATAATGGTTTAAAATATGGATACAATATGCACATAAAAAATTCCTCAATTCTTTAGATACGAGTAATACCTGTACATTTTCAAATATTTGTTTAACGTTTTTTTTTACGTATTCTGGTAATTTTTTTTGCAGTAGTCTCGTTGCTGTGGCAATCAACTGTTTTTTTTTAAATGGCATATTTTGTTTTTTTTTCCACATTTTTCTGCATACGACTGAATTAAATTTTTATGAGGCTGCATAGTGAAAATTTGGAGCAAAATGAGTTATTTCATTATTACTTCAGTAAACTGCCACAACACAACCAATAATTGTATGCACAATGAAAACTAGCTATGATAAACTAAAGAATATCATAAATTAAAAATAAGATTTAATCAAAATGGCAATAATTATAGAAGATGTAAGTATCTACGGCACATCATTATATCAAATGTTCAACATATCTACCCTTATTTTGAATATACAGTTCTAATCCTTCCATAAAAAATCGCCATACATCGCAATTACTTCATCTCCTATTGTTCCCATTGCACCAACAATTATATATCTCAGGTCGTCTAAATCGTTAGATAGTTCCCTATATACTTCGTCTTTTATAAAAAAAAGTCACGGAGTCAAATTAGGTGACTGATACTGCTTCTTTACTTCTTTCTTCTTTGCGTACGATTCACCTGTTTGGAAAACTTTATGTAAATAATTTTCGATCTCTAATTCAAAGTAGGGGTTCATCAAATTTTGTAATCAAATATCGTCCTTGATGTCAGGATAAAGAGCTTCTATTGCTGGAGCAACATGCTGTGTTGGCAAAGCCAAGTGTCTCTCCATTGTTAAGTTTCCCTGTACAAGAAAGCGTCCAATTATATGATTTCGGATGACACCTACTTAAATATTCACTCGTGGGGTGCGAACCTCAATCATCAAGTGGGGATTTTGCTGGGCCCAGTAACGGTAGTTATGCCTATTTACAGTTCCATACAACATGAAAGTGGCTTCATCAAAAAATTAAATTTTGTTAAGAAAATGCGGGTTTTGTTGACACATACCCTTCATATTTGTGCAAAATTATAACCTATCAAAATCGTGTTCGGTAGGTGCTTGCAGTAAACGTATCTTGTAGGTACGCAATTTTTCCTTCTTGAAAATTCTGCAAATACAAATTTGTGAAATGCCAGGGCTCGTTCCAGATTACTGCTGGATAATCTGGGATTTTCCTCTACCACCCTCTACATTGTGAGTGCGGTATCGTCATTTCTAATCGTTTTTGGTCGGCCTGATTCTCTAATGCTTTCCATGTCTCTGCATTTTTCTATTACTCTGGAGACACAAGATTGAGTAATCGGAGCATGGTTGGGATAAACTTCAGTAAATAACGTGCAGACCTCTTGCTGCGTTCTTTTTCGGTCTCCAAATCCAACCATAATTAGGATATCAATTCGTTCCTTTTCTGTCAGGTAAACTATTTGCACTTTTAAGGAGGAAACGCAAATGTGACTTGCGGTCCCAGCGCATCACGGTCTATTCTAGTCCCACTGGCGATCAAGATTAATACTTTCAGTGCTTTCAAACGTGTTCGTTCTCATTAGGGGATCACGTTCTACGCTCGGAGACAAATTGCTCTTTTCGTAGAGGAAACGCACTTGTAACTCGCGGTTCTAGCGCATCTCGATCCCGTCTAGTCCCCGCGATACTTTCAATGCTTTCAAATGCGTTCGGTCTCATTAGTGGATCACGTTCTAGGCTCTGTTGCAAACTTGCTCGAGAATCTTCAGAGAATGTAATGTGACCAAGCTTAGACTGCGACCGTCAAATTTACGAAAGTCTAGCGGTGTCGTCTCTGATATGTCTAATTTGCCATTGGTTTGTTTCCGTGGAAATTCGATTAACTCTCGTAACTGTCTAAGTTTAAGAGACATATATATATATATATATATATATATATATATATATATATATATATATATATATATATATATATATATATATATATATATATATATATATATATATATATATATATATATATATATATATATATATATATATATATATATATATATATATATGTATATATATATATATGTATGGGTTTAATTACGAACAGTAAAAATAATGAATAATTATCGGGTACGCCCGCATAAAGAAAAAATTTGCAAGGTGGAAAGAATGCAAAAATTGCAAATGGTAGAAAGATGCAAACCGTGGACACGTGTTTCTGACTAATTGGTCTTCATCAGCACGGTGTAGCTGAGTTAAAATGATGGACAAAACTCAAAAGACACTAAAGGAAAACCACTGACAGGGTGCCAGTCGCAACCTTTGTGGCTTCCACTTGGATGACTCTGGTATGAGAGCGCCGTCCAAGCATCGCACACGCGGCAACTATAGCAACCTGCGTGGGATTCCGGACCCAAGAAAATGAATACGTACAGAGAATGAGTTCGACGCGGGTTTAATTACGAACAGTAAAAATAATGAATAATTATCGGGTACGCCCGCATAAAGAAAAAATTTGCAAGGTGGAAAGAATACAAAATTCTTTGTACCGTGCTGATGAAGACCAATTAGTCAGAAACACGTGTCCACGGTTTGCATCTTTCTGCCATTTGCAATTTTTGCATTTTATCACCTTGCAAATTTTTTCTTTATATATATATATATATATATATATATATATATATATATATATATATATATATATATATATATATATATATATGTATATATATATACAGGGTGTCGCGCTTAAATGTGATACAAGTCTGTAACTTCTTTAGTATTAGTGCAATACACGGCCAACTGGGGATGCGTTTTTAACGTCAAAAACTGTTAATTACTATTAGCGATTTTTTTTAAAATTGATTACTTATTCTTATTCAGCATCTCTTAAAACATCTTATCACCAAGTCTCATCAAATTCGGATCATCTTCAGGCAAGCACTCCATGATGTTGCGCTTAAATGTGATACAAACCTGTAACTCCTCTATTTTTTGGCCGATTTCAAAAATTTGTTTTTTAGAATGTAGGGTAACAAAGACTCTATCTACGTGTGGTACTGCTTCTTTTATTAGTGCAATACACGGCCAACTGGGGATGCGTTTTTTAACGTCAAAAACTGCTAATTGCTATTAGCGATTTTTTTTTTTTAATTGATTACACATTCTTATTCAGCATCCCTTAAAACGTCTTTTCGCCAAATTTCATCAAATTAGGATCATCTTCAGGCGAGCACTCCACGATGTCGCTGTCGCGCTTACATGTGATACAAGCCTGTAACTCCTTTATATTTTGGCCGATTTGAAAACATTTTTTTAGAACGTAGGGTAACAAAAACTCTATCTACGTGTAGTACTGCTTTTTTATTAGTGCAATACACAGCCAACTGGGATGCCTTTTTTAACGTTAAAAACTGCCAATGTTATTTCATCACTCTGTAAAATATTTCGTGGGAAATCTGCGTCGTTAAAAAATTTCCTTGCAACCACAAACATAACTCGAAACATCTGCCAACGTCTCCTTGCTGAAGTATGAAGTAGTTTTGTTTTAAATGGTACTATTTTTATTTTTTCAGATATCGCCAAATACGGTGTTTATGAATATTTAAATAAACTTTACAGATACTGGATGATGCATGATTTTTAAACTAGTTTAAGACGATGTTTTATCGATTATTATTTCTAATTCTATCTTGATTTTCATTTCGCCTTGAAACGGACCCTGTTTCCTAGAAAAGTCTTTTGATTCTAGTCACTGTTGTGTGATTGATGTCTTGCTGTTGCGGTCTTGATGTTGAAGATTTATATTATTAAATTAATTGATGGGCTACTTGCCGTGTCGTACGTTCGCCATGGCCTAAAAATTTAATTATGGGAACTTTTGTAAAGTCAGTTGCCCCACAACCATTTTCACAATTTCAAACAAAATCTGTAATGTTTAAATTAAACAATGTGTATTCGCATATTTAATTAATATTCTGCATAGGAGCTATTTTAATTTTTGGAAAGTAAGCGTTGGAAAAACAATAATATATTCTGTATTAGGATTAAGACTTTTTGAGGAAACAGGGTCCATTTCAAGACGCAAAGAAAATCGAGGTAGAATTAGAAATAATAATCCAACATCCAGTATCCGTATCGCAAGTTTTTATTTAAATATTCACAAAGACCGTGTTTGGCGATGCTTGAAAAAAGATAAAATGGAACCATTTAAACCGAAAATACTTCACACGTTGGAGCAAGGAGACCTCGACAGACGCCTTGAGTTTTGTTTGTGGTTGCAAGGAAATTTCCTTAACAAAGAAGACATGTTTATTTTCAGTTAGATGGTGCACCCATTCACAATACTGCAGCTGTTAGACATTGGATTAATGAAAATTTTCCAAATAGGTGGATAGGACAGAACAGTCGTCATCGCGTGGCCGCCTCGATCACCTGATCTAACGCCCTTAAATTTTTTTCTATGGAGTACGCTAAAAGAGAAAGTGTATAAGGATCGTCCAGCCACTGTAAATGAACTCATTAATAAAACCACCACTGTTTGTCGCTAGATTACTCCCCAACAACTTAATAATGTTATATTAAACAACAGGAAGAGAATAAAAAAAATCATTTTGTGTAATGTGGGATTAATAGAGGCAAACCAAATTTATAAATGTTTAATATTTAAAATGTTCAGTAGTAATAATTTAGTATTTTACATAAATAATGTATGATTGTATTGTTTTAAGTTTCCTCTATTTTGTTCTTATAATTTGGGAGAATTAACACGCATACAAGATAATTTACTTAAATCTTCTATTTCCCTGAAATGTCAATCGTAGAGTTGCAGAGATGTTAAGTATTTTAAAACTATTTTGTAATAAGAAAATGTTTGACTGTTCCTTTTGACGTAGAAGTTAATCATGACTCGAAAGTTCATATTTTTCTTAATAACTCTAAACATTTCAAATACAGCAGTATAGTGTAAAAGTTATAGTGTAGCTTAGATAATAAGTAAAATAAGTAAAATAGTAGTTTGGAAAGTTGTTTATTTAACTCAATATGTGACGAATTTCATTAAACTTGGTACTGTAATAAGTATCCATATTTTATTCCTATTTTAGTTTATTATCTATATTTTACTATTAATAATAAAATTATAAATAATACAATTTGTTTGGGTTTTTACTGCACAGTATGTATAAAAACAAATTTTTTTAAGTCGGGCCAAAAATAAAGTTATAGGTATGTAATACAGAGTGCTCCCCTAAAGATGATCCGAATTTGATGAAACTTGGTGAAAAGATGTTTTAAGGGATGCTGAATAAGAATATGTAATAAATTTTTTGAAAAAAAAATCGCTAGTAGCAATTAGCAGCAGTGTTTGACTTTAAAAAACACATCCCAGTTGGCCGTGTATTGCACTAATAAAAAAAGCAGTACCACACGTAGATAGAGTTTTTTGTTACCCTACATTCTGAAAAAAAAATTGAAATCGGCCAAAAAATAGAGGAGTTACAGGTTTGTATCACATTTAAGCGCGACAGCGACATCATGGAGTGTTCACCTGAAGATGATCCGAATTTGATGAAACTTGGTGATAAGACGTTTTAAGGGATGCTGAATAAGAATTTGTAATCAATTTTTTTAAAAAAATGTTGCTAATAGCAATTAGCAGTTTTTGACGTTAAAAAAACGCGTCCTAGTTGGCCGTGGATTGCAGTAATAAAAAAAGCAGTACCACACATAGAGTTTTTGTTACTCTACATTTAAAAAAAATTTTTGAAATCGGCCAAAAATAAAGGAGTTACAAAAAGTAATTCTAAATACATAAATTAATATTCTCATAAATAATAAAGAAAAATAATACCAATTCTAAAAAAATAAAATGATACGTAAGGAAATAAATCAATAATTCAAATTATATGCTAAAAAAGACATCGTTCTTGAACAAGGTATTATCCTAACCTAACTTACTGTAAAAGCCCCTTCTGGCCAGTGGTTTGTGCTTCTGACATTCGCGCTAGCAACAGACGGGCGACTGTAAAGTGCGCATACCGCTAGTCGTATATCTAGTGGGTTGGCTCGATCTGTAGAGAAGAAGCTTAATTTCATGGCACAAATTGTGGTAAATATAGATACTGACCACTGGCTTTTTCATCATGTAATTTGGACGGATGAAAGCCGTTTTGTTAGCAATGGGTTTCCAAATAGAAGAAATGCGCATAGCTGGGAGACTGAAAATCCTCATTTGGTTAATGAAGTTAATCACTTTGGTATAAATGTCTGGTGTGGAATCGTCGGAAACGGGCTTTATTTCTACGAAGAGGTGCTGAACAGTCAAAATTACTTGTATTTTTTTTCATGAAGAACTTCCAGAACTGCTTGCAAGTTTGCCTTGACAGCTGTGACTAAATATATGCCTTTAACACGATGGGGAATCTGCCCACAAAGCACGTATTGTCCAACAATATTTGAACAATACTTAACAGGGAAAGGTGGATGGGAATAAATGGACCTATACAATGGCCACCAATATCACCGGACCTTACTTCCCTTGATTTTTTCTGTGGGGGGGCTTAAAAATAAAGTATATAAAACCCCATCAAGAAATATGGAACACTTGAAATAAAAGATACAAAGTGCATGCGTAGAAATGACTCGTGACATGCTAAGAAAAGCTACGAAAAGGGAGGTTAGAAGAAGATTAGATTTATATTTAGCAATAGGGAGGATTCATAGAAAATATATTGTAATATTTTTTTTATATTTGTTAATTTTACCTTTCAGGATTTTATTGAATATTTTATTAATATATTTGGGCTTGTAACTTTGAAACAAAAATATATGAGACAATTTTTTTAACAATTTTTAGATATTTAGAAAACTGTGAGCTTTTTGCCGATGGAAAAATACAGGTATGATCGTGGCAAAACAATATTTGATGACGTAATCACCTTCGTTTTCAGAATTTTGAAAAAAGAATATTTTTGGCACAAAATGGACATTGAGTTCTCTTATTTGAGACTAATAATTCAAATTTTTATTTTCATTTTTCGCTTCCTCATAATAAACCTGAGGCGTCAAGTTTGAAACTCCCTGTACGTTTGATTATTTTACTGATTCATGTAAATTGCAATAAGTGTAACTATTTACCATTTGACGGTGCTGAACACTGAACTAATGAACTGAAAGTGAGCGTGCAGTGTAAACATGCTGTGTTTTCCTTGTTGCGTTCTGCTCCCCCACATGATGCAATAGCAGGGAAGCATTGTCGCTAACGTCGCACACTAATGTGATTTCAGGAAGTTCCACAACGCACAACGTACAGAGGGCCCGAAAATTTAAAAAACGGACAAAAATCTGAAAATTGGCTAAAGGGTTTTAGAATCCTAGACTTTACTTGGAAAAAATAATTAAAAAAATTTAATTACCCGGGAGTAACTTTTAGGGGGGTATAAGGTTATTAACTGAATTTACTAGACTTTTTGATAATTGTGCAATAAACTATATATAAAAAAAGAAATTAAAAATAATTAAAAAAAGTTAAATTACCCGGGGGTAACTTTTAGGGAAATTACTAACAAAAATAATTGAATCCTAATAAAATACGTTACCTATTACTAAATACAGTATAATTAATATTAATTAATACTAAAAATCTATGTCACTGACGTCCTCGTGTTCCTCGTCTGATGAAGAAATTTCGCTGCTTCGCGTCTCAGGCTGTGGAACTCTAGGAAATTCTGATTCCGTTGATTCTAGCGAGGGTGTCTCTAATAACGAAATAACTTTAGGAGATATCTTCGAATATTTTCGTGGTTGGCACTGCCGCAAAAATGAAATTACTGGATCAGAAGTTATAAGGTTCAGTAAATATTGATTTCCTGTTGTACGGGAAATTTTTCGAGTGTTTCTCTCTAAAACTTTTGAGATCCTTATTTCTTGATTCTTGCGCCTCTTCTGACAATAATTGACCGATAGGTGAAATAGCTTCTTTGATTATTATGGCTTCATGAAGTAATATTTTATGTACGGTAGCGGGCATATAATACCACGGATATTTAGCGACATACAATTTTGAGGTTTCCAAAGCATATTCCTCAAACGCTCTCACATCGATTGCAAAACTACAAGATAATGTGCGTAATATCACACCAAATCGCGTAATAACTTTTTCATCTATGCCCGTAATTTCACTGGAAAGTGAGGGGTTAGCAAAAAATTGTCGAGCCGTATTGCCGTCATTAGTAGTTCCGGTACATCCACGAGCAATCCTATTCTATATCTGAAGTTCTGCTGTATGGTACGTTTCTTCCTTTCGAAAATTCGAAAATTTTCGGTTCCTCAAATTTGCCAAACTTTAAATTCTAATCTGTACGAAATGTGCAGCAAACATTCAAAAAACCTGATCCAGCCATGTAGACTTGACACTCTAAATTTCAAATTTGCCTTAACAACTGTTCTTTTTAATACTTTTTCGATGGCATTCATATCTTTGGGAGTTGCTTTACATATATAGCATGTTTGTGAAGAAGCTGTTTCTGTAATTGCATTACACACTTTACCGTTTTTCATCCTCATCACACAAACATGAGAAACTGCAATTTCTTCATTACCTAACATATCAGTAGTCGGTCGAAATTCCGAAACTTGATTTTCTATGTATGATCTCTCGTGTACCGTCAACTCTTTCGTTTATTTCTTGAATTGGAAGCATACAGGTCTACAAAATCTAGTTGACGATGGACGGGGACTTTGCCACACAATCATTTTATCTATCCCAGGTTGCTCCGCATGCAGTTGTAAGGGCACTATGGACGTTAGAAACAAATCGCCATCACCATGACCAACTTCGGCGAACATTTCTTTGTATTGTGAGTGATCTGTGCTTTCATCACTTCCCCATTTTATCAACAATATCAAATTCATCAGAAGATCACTTGATAATGGAAGAAAAACCGGTTTCTGCAATTCTAGTATCCGTTTTACTGTATGGTCCCAGATATCTAGTAATAAAATTCCTGCAGACGATTCGGTTACAATTTATCCTTCTTTTTGGGGATAGAAACGTAATTTTGCTTCAAGGAGCTTGTGATAGGAGGGATAGATATTGGCAAAATGTTCTTTTGCTATCCGTCTATGAACAAGATAGGAGCTTCGTCTGGGGTAAGTAATTATTTCTTTTTGACTTCTGACGCTTTTGCCAAGCTTTCCTCATTTTACTAGCACGAGTCGGAGTGGTTAAAATTGATTCTAAGACAAGTTTTACGACAGCCCCTTTTCCTTCGTTCTTAGTTTTTTGCTTACAGCCGAAGCTAGCTTCTCGCTTTCGAACGTCGATGACAGTGTTTCAGTTTTTCGACGTTTGGTCCTTTCACTGCTCACAGAAAATTCTAAAGCTGGACGACCACAGGCATGGCTCGTGTCACCTCCAGATGAGGTCCCTGGTTGTAGCTCAGCATCCGGATCAATTTCTTCTTGGGTTTGTTTAAATAAAAATTGAACATTAAACCACTCCATATTTTTCTCCAAAAATCTATTCGTTTTTCTCGCGTATTGATCAAGCTTCGAATAAACGGCGCTGCAAAACTTTGAATTGATATTCTTCAATTTTAACATGGGGTCTTTATCACTCTCGATTTTATAGTGCCCCACCAAATAATTGAATAGATACTTCGATTTGAACGACTTAAACCATCCTTTTCATGCAAAACGTCAAGATGTTGCCTTCTGGTCACGATTTTCACTTTAAAAAAATTTGTACTACTATAGAAGAGAATAAAAGTAAATATGAAGACAGAACTGAACCAAAGACCAGAACCGGCATTAGTTATAGGCTAACTTGATATTCTGTCAAGTCAAATAAAATATCGCAAAAATAGAATAGATCTCAGTAGAGTTTACATCTTAAATAATAAAATAAAATGTGCAGTTACGGTTTCAGAATGCATGCGTTCGTTATGGTTGGTGCATATTCATGAACAAAACCTAAGTGAAATCGAAATATCTTAAATAGGCACTTGAACGCGCCTGTTAAATTTTAGTATGTTATTAGGGAATGCTCAAGCTATATTTTAGTTATTTAGTTCAAGCCGGATCTGGCCCGGAAATTTTTATGGCTCAACATAAATTTAAATTATAACATAAAATCTTCAATAAAATAATAATAATAATAATAATAAAATGTCTTTATTTATGTTAAGTGATTATAAATAATAGAAAAGTGTTACAGGAATGGCGAGGTTCAACATAGTTGCTCTTACACCTAACCATTCCATTTAATCAACAATTGCAAAAAGAAAAATAAAATAAAATGGGAAATATAGAAATACGCAAGAATAAGTGCGAAAGATTTACATATTTCTGTTGGTATAGAGTAAGAATTTGATCTGTTTTCTGAATGAGTTAATAGAGGGGGAAGATTTAATATAATGTGGTAGCTTATTATACAATGTAACTGCGTTATAGGTAAAACATCTTTCAAATTTTGCCGAACTATGCTTGGGTACAGTATACAACTCCCGATGACGAGTAACGAGTTCATGAGTGTCGATACCTTTCACTAACTTATCGTATAGATATTTGGGTGTTTCGAGTTTATCAATTTTATATACCATACAAGCTAAATGAAGCTGGAAACGCTCATCCAGGTTTAGCCATTTTGATTCAAGAAATTTAGATGATATATGATCAAACTTCCTTAGACCATAACTGAATCTTAAGCAAGCGTTTTGAACTTTTTGAAGACTTTCTTTGTCTTTATTCAAAATGGCTGGCCAATAAACTGTATCACAATATGCTATGTAACTAAGTATTAAAGAATCGCATAACTTTAATTTCACTTGGCTAAGAAAGTCCTTATGAATATATAAAGATTTCAATTTACTGTAAGATTTTTGAATTACGTGACTGACATGTTTAGAAAACCTTAAATTGTTGTCTATATATATTCCTAAGTCCTTACAATAATCACTAGGTGTTATACTTTTATTGTTGACTCTTAGGATGAAGTGGGGATGACTTACGACCTGTTCCCTGTACCTACCAACAACTAGCAATTCGGTTTTAGCTTCATTTAACACTAGACCATGGTTACGGGACACCAACGAAATGTGCGCCATATCTAAATTAATATTTTCAACTGCAGCATCAAGATCGTTAAGCAAGAATCTAAAGATTAATTGGAAATCATCAGCATATTGATGTGAATTAGCGTGTTTCAGAAACATCGAAAAATCAGCAGTAAAAACAGAAAATAACAAAGGACCTAAAACACTACCCTGTGGCACACCTTTATTGACAGTACGGATGTTAGAAGAAATGTTATTAAGTACAATTTTTTGACATCTGTTAGCCAGATAATTAGAGAAAAAGGAAATTGTGTTGGGACTAAGTCCAAAATATTTTAATTTTAAGCACAGGGTAGCATGATTTATGGTATCGAATGCCTTACTGTAATCTAAAAGTATAAGGCAAGCATTTTCGTTATCATCACATGACCTAAATAATTCGTCTGTTACATGCAGTAAGGCTGTGGTGGTGCTATAATTGGCTCGAAAGCCAGATTGAGTTGCAGGTAAAATATTAAATTTCTCGAAAAATTGTGTAAGTTGTTCATAAATTATCTTCTCCAAAATTTTGGATATAGTAGGTAAAATGCAGATTGGCCGAAAATGTGACATTTCAGAGGGACAGGAGTTTTTAGGTACAGGGATGACATTCGCAGATTTCCATAGTTTAGGAAAAGTACCTGTAGAGAGACATCTATTAATTATGAAAGTGAGGTGATTAATTAAGTATGGCGTTACTAAAGTTAACATTTTTAAATCAATATTATCTGCGCCTTTAGCATTTGACTTGATAGTGCCTAAACATTTTTCAACTTTATCAGCAGATACTGGTTCAAAAGTAAATTCTTCAGTAACACCAGGAAATATTTTATTGGTATAAAGATTTTCTACAAAATTAACATCAACATCTACCCGAGGTAATTTGTCAATAAAAAAAATCATTAAATTCATCAGGATGAGCTATATCAGATGGATTGTCAAAGCTGTTAGAATGAACGTTAAGAGATCTAAGTGTTTTCCAAAATTTTTAGGGTCAGTTTTAAACTGATGTTGTAAGTATCCTCTCTTTTCTGATTTAACCGCCATGTTAACTAAATTTTTTATTTCTTTATAGTAAGCCCGATCAACTTCAGTTTTAGTTTTCCTATATTTAAAGTGAGCACGATCTCTTAACTTCATCATTGCTTTGAGAGTATCAGTTAACCAAGGCGCAGGAGCTTTGGTGATTCTAACAGTTTTATAAGGAGCATGTATGTTAAATAGATATAAAATATTATTATTCCAAAATTCCACCATTTCATCAACATTTTCTAAGGTATATAACTGATCAAAATTAATTATATGAAGATCACGAATAAATAAATCATTTTCAAAACTTGAAAAGTCGCGAAAAGTTTTGTATGTCAAAGGCTGCTTAGATTTCCTGATATTTAGGTTACAAGTTACCAGGCAATGATCGGAGATATCATCCATATTTAGTACCTCAGAATTTAGAAAGAAATCAGGACTAGAACAGACAAGAAGATCAATTAAAGTTTGTGTATTATTGGTAATACGAGTAGGTTCCGTGATAAGTTGATGTAGGCCATATTTATTGAAAAGATTACTTAGTTGTACAAAATTATAACTGGCGTCATTCAACATATCAACGTTTAAATCACCACCAAATAAAACTAAATCAAAGTCAGGTATAAAATTTACTAAAGTATTTTCCAGTTCATCAAGAGACTGAAGAAGATTTACATTGAGTACTACATACTTATTTTATCTATATGTATAGACTCATTTAAGTTTGTCTCTTATATGACATGAAAATACATACCTTGAGGAAGTTTTCTGTACAATTAAACTTTTGATTCAAACGATTTATAACACACAATCAGTGGTTGAGAGTTGGCAATATAATGAACGAAAGCTTGTATCTGTACGGACGCTACAAGAAAGTCTGTGTTTGGGAGAAGGTAGCTGAATAAAAATACCTTCAACCTGCTCGGAATTCCGGGAAACAATGCATTATTTATTTTTCTAGTATCTGCAAATTCTGTTAACGATGCTATTACTGTTATAAATATCGATTTTTGAGCGCCTTTCGAATTTTCTGGCCCTCTGTGCAACGTGGCAAAATTTAAACAGTTGATTTGCGTCTATCACGATTCATTATGTTTAGAGTGTCATTTAATTCTTATGAGTTGCAGCATTTAACATACCGGCCGCCTTGAAACAACCGTGTTTCAAAAAGAAAGAGAATGTCACTGTTGTCACAAAGTTTTTGGAATTAATAGTTAAGAAAAAGAATGTCACTGTTGTCACAAAGTTTTTGGAATTAATAGTTAATGAAACAATAAAGGTCTTATTGCTATATAGGTAAAACTCTGATTTTGGTCACTGCTCGTTTTAAAGTTCCGTTAGGAGTTTTTAGATTCATAAAGCGAACTGTCCGTCATGTCTGGGAAATACCTCTGATATTCATCCAACTGTCCAGTGCAATGGTTGTATGTTTTCGTCATGAAGCGTTACCATGAGACCTGGTTCTATAGTTTGAGGATCCTTGAACATCAACTTAGTTCTTTGTTGCAGATTATGTATATACTCTCGAGTCCAACGTTTTCAAAAATGTTATAATATTTGTTATACTTGATATATGCAGTGACATTTGTTAATCGTGTTAATGTCGAAAATCGAGAAATTAATTTAAAATCTGAGTTAAAATCATTTTGATGAATGAAAATGTGTTAAAGGTTGACAGCGTTTCCCTTTTTTCTTAGTGACATTCTCTCCTTTTTCATGTCGCTTGGTTTCAGTTTCCCTTCCGTGTCTTTCTTTTTCGCTATGCCCGCATCCCTACCTTTTCCTTTTTCAAGAGGCTGTTTTCCTCGACTGACGCTTTCTTGCCCTTCTTCTTTAAAGTTTTCTCTCGTATAACTTCTCTTCGGTTTTCTGGATTCATTTATGTACAATATATGATTTTAATATCAAATGTTGCTGGTAAATAATTTGCTGCTAACGAGAATTAGAATACTTTCTATATCAAAGTCCTCATGCATTGGTTGCGCCGGATCTTTATCCAGTTTTAGCTAGTGAGGACTTTCATATCAAAGGGTACAATTTATTAAAAAACTGAGTTTACATCCGCGTAAAATAATATCATGACATTGTATCAGTCCGTTAAAATGCTGCTTGAGAAAACATCTTTTTTTTCTTCTTTCCCAAAACTAAATTCTAGCCACCACTGGGTCGCAAAATTTGTACTTTGTTCGACATTAAAACTAAATTTTCATTTGTGATAAATTAAAACAACCATGCATATATTTCCTGATATATTAAGAGCGGAGGAAATAGAACCATAGGAAGGGGCGTCTCTTTGTCCCCATCTAAATCCACCACTGCAGTGTTGTTAACTCTACCGATTTTCAATGAATTCTACCGATTTACCGATCCACACAAATCCTACCGAAAAGCAGACAGAGACTAGAAATGTAACGAATGATCTGATGAAAGATCTATTTAAAAAATTCTTCACATCAATTTGAATCTGCTTTACAATTTACAGTGACCTGTATCCACAACTATGCATACATAACACAGCCCCACAAAAAGAAAAAATTTTCTGACCTAGCAACGAGACGAGTATATCCTTATGTATTTTTGATCGCTGATTCCGAATCCGGGGTCAAAAAAGGTCGTACACCCCAAAAAAAAAACAATTAGAGCCAAAGAACACTCCCTGAACAGGGTATATGAGATAACACTCTGAAAATGATGTTATCATTTTAATCAATCGTTTTGTTTAATATTTTCGGGAAAAATTGAATGTATTACGATAAAAATAAAGGTAAATTACAGCGTTCACCGTATCGGTATGAAACGCACCCTCATCTGCCACCAAACCAATTGATAACGACAATGACTGAAAAACATTTTAAAATGTTTAAGTTTCGTTAGGTTTGCAATAAACTGGCGTAGAATTCACGTAATACCCCAAAACTACCCCTATAGCGTTATGAAAAACAACCCTTAACTTCAATTACAGAAAAAAGAAAGGAAAACACATAAAATTTGGTAACGATTACATTTTCAGAGCGTTATCTCATATATTTTCTCAAAACAAGCGTCTATTCGCTTATTGAGTATTGATTTATTTACAAGCACTCCATGTGTAATCCACTAGTTATACAAATTATATTCTAAATCAATGTAATGTACCTTCTCCTGTAAATAAATATTATTATTATTATTATTATTATACCCTATTCAGGGGGTGTTTTTTGGCTCTAAAATTTTTTTTGGGGGTGTACGACTTTTTTTTGACCTCGGAGTCGGAATCAGCGATCAAAAATACATAAGGATATACTCGTCTCATTGCTAGGTCAGAAATTTTTTTTTGTGGGGCTGTGAATTAATTGTATCTGAGTCGCTCCCTGCCGAAAATAGGAGGACATACTTAATAAATATGGCGCATGGGTTACAGATTACAATTGTCCCTCGGAACTCCCTGCCCAACAGGGATCTGTGATCCGTTGCTGATCAAAATTTGTGTATGTTATGAACTGAGTAAACGTGTTATGTGAATTTGTGAATAAACGAAGTTTATATCCATATTTGTGGCTCTTTGCAGAAGTAAAATTTGAATTCTACTAATTTAATGCGTCATCTACTGAAAAATTTCACTACTAAATTAGCACGTCATAATAAAGGAACAACCTCAAGCCATCATTCATAGTTTTTTTACACTAATTTATCCAAAAATTGAAATCGAGTCTTTAGATAAATCAACCGATTTTGTACGCCATCTACCGGAAAATTCATCTGTACATAGGGTTAGTCAAATTCGAGCCTCATCATTAGGATAGGATATACAAACAAGGTCAAATTAGGGAAAAGTTGCATAATTTTATGCTGAGTAATATGACGATAAAAAAAATTCGAGATATTTTATTTCGTTTTCGAGATTTCTGAAAAAAAATTAAAATTTGAGTTTTTTTTTGATAATTCGATTATGAAGGCAAAACACAAATTTTTTATACGACGTTTCGTTGCTTCAGAACCATCACTAACTTAATTTTTTAAATACGGACCTAGATATTTATTTTTCTTATTTAATAACTTCTCACTTCCAAAACACAATGGCATACGAAATTTTTTGATTCTCTGACATTTTATCCTTCAAAATCCATTTCATATAAAAATACGGACCTGAGCTTGTCTATTTTTCTAATTAAATGTATATATAATTGAATAAGTATAAGTTTATGATCTTTCGTAAATCTTTAGTGATTACTAGCTTGCGCTATTGCTAAATTGCTAGTACTGAATGAAAATTAAAACTCTTTTTTTTATGACATGTGTGTACCTATTTAACAATGATAATTTACAACATAAAAATTAAAATTGTTAAAATCATTTTTCGGAGTTCTCGAATGAAGGATCTATTTCTTGTTACTAAGTTATAACATTGGTAAGCTTTGAAATTAATGTTTAAAGAAACTATACAGATCAAGCCATTCAATTAGATACACGACTAGCGATATGCGCAGTTTACAGTTACCCGTCTGAATACGAAGTCCGAACGAAGGTTAACGATTGCGTCAGGGCGCTTGCCCAGAGCAGAGAGGAATAGAGATGAGCAATACGACTCTTTTTAAGAAATCGCATTGTACTGAGTCTGTAACACAAAAGGTTCGTATCAAAAGATTCGTATGTTTCGTCACTACATCATCCACCATGCTATGCGGAGAATCAGCCTATAGTACAAATCGTATCGAAGAACGATACGATTTGTCACCACTACAGTTGTACTGTATCATTTCGATACGACAGAGTATGATTAGTACAATACAATAAAACTATACGAAATCGGAATAAGTACACTTTGTCTGTCAGCATTATCGCAACCTCGAGGCATTTCTATCTGGGTATCTTACTATGGTAGTACGAATACAAAGCTGTACCCATGCCAAAGATTCGTACCATACGATTCATCGGAAAGAGTCTATCATTTATACGAATCATACAAATACGACACATCTCTAGTGAGGAACAGACAATAAAAAAGTAAATTTCAGTATCGCTAAAGCTGCAGTGCAGTGTTGCTCGTTCATCCAAAGAAATTTTTGCGTATTAACATATTCACTAAAATTATGTGAATGTTTCACAATTTCAGTGTTTCTTTCGAAACGCCACAGATAATAGAACAAAAAAAATTGAAATATATCAGAACAGCACGCAATCAAATATTGATTTTATAAATATTGATATAATTCAAAAAATGTAAATTAATATTCTCATAAATAATAATAAAAAAAAATACCAACTACTCTAGAAAAAATAAAATAATACGTAAATAAACAAATAAATAATTCAAATTAGATGTTCAAAAAGACCTCCTTCTTGAACAAGGCAATACTGAAAACTACGCACACACTTAGTCGTGTATCTAGTGAGTTGGCTCGATCTGTACAAACGGTAGAAGAACTAAGGATGCGCAACCTGAATGCGTTTGCACTATTAATCGTGCAGTTCATAATATTAAACTGCGCATTAAATTCTGCATCGAAAAGGAAGGTAACATTGTTGAACATTTATTATAATTATTTTCTTAATTATTGATTTAAATTTTTTATATTTCTGTAAATTAACACATTTCATAAAAAAATCAAGTTTTAGTCCCTATTTTGTACTAGAAATTTAACAGCAGAGCAAACTAGTAATTTAGGCAATCACTGATGATCGCAAACTTATTCAATTACACATACATTTTATTAAAAATAAATAAAACTCAGGTCGTATTTTAAACGGATTTTGAAAGGTAAAATGTCAGAAAATTAAAAAATTGAGTATGTCATTGTTGGAGGTGAGAAGTTGTTAAATAAGAAAAATAAATATCCAGATCCCTATTTAAAAAAATAAAGTTGGTGATGGATCTGAAGCAATGAAACGTCGTACAGAAAATTGGTGATCACCTACGAATAGAGGATAAAAATGTGCTGTGGAGAAGTTTTTTCAATTAATCTCTTCATAACCGAATTTTCAAAAACAAAAACTGAAATTTTCAGTTTTTTTTCAGAAATCTCGAAAACGAAACAAAATACCTTGGATATTTTTTTCGTTATATTACTCAACATAAATTCCGCAACTTTGCCCTAGTTTAACCTTGTTAGTATCTTTTACGGTTTACGAGATCCTAATGATGAGGCTCGATTTTGACTAACTCTGTCCGTAAAGTATGGAATAAATTCATTATTTCTTAAACCAATAATATTTAAAAAAATTTTCGAACACGTCGATTTTTAATTTCAATTGCGCACCTTCGCCTTTATTTTTTTCGTTATGACGTCATCACTGTTTCCGTCATCGATATTTTTTTAAATGGAATACCCCAAATATTTCTTTATTTTTGAATTCTGCTTCAACTGCTCATTCCAAATATGTACACACTTAGAGTCTAAAATTGATAAGTTAGAAGATACGGCAATTTAAAAGGAACAAGTAAAAAAGTAAAATAAACACGTTTTTTATCAATTTTTGAAGTAGGGTACTTTTTGTTTCGTTTTTGTTTTATCATTATCGTCTTTGACAGTAAATCATTTAATAATACTTTACCCCAGTAGTGGATTCTCAGTAACTGTTGTCGATTTATTTTAATTTATAACATAAGTGTATCTGTAAAGCAGAGAATTGAAATTCTTACGATGATTGGGTATGGTGATATGATGAGAAGTCAACAACAAGTATGTAATTTATTTAATACTAAATATCTAGAATGACCTATAACTCAATCGACAGTGACTAAAATTGAAAAAAGACTGATATGGTGAAACACTTACCAAAAACAAGTCGCCCAGGTATTGACGAGGATACAAAATTAAATATTTTACTGGTTGTTGAAGAAAATCCACATACCAGCGTTCACCAAGTTACTAGCGATTATGATGTTACTAAAACGTCAGTAAGTACATACAGTAATAAAATTTTTAAAAAAATGGCATAGTTTTAAGATTCAGCTTGTGCAAGAAGTAAGTGATGATGATCCAGAACGCAGGATACAATTTTGTGAAATAATGATGAATATGTGCAGTGGTGATCCTCTTCTGATAAATATTAATTTCTTCGATAAATGCACTTTCAAATTAAATGGTGAAGTGAATCGTCAGAATTATAGACACTGGGCAAGGGAAGACCCCCAGTGGATGCAGGAGTAGCACACACAATATTCACAAAAGGTAAATGTGTGAGCAGGAATTTTTAATGGGCTATCTCATCCTAACGTTATTAAATTTATTCCCCAGTAGAATTAATCCTCGAAATGTTCACGAAAGCCTGTGGTTTCAACAGGATGATGCGCCTACCCATTATGCAGCAGACGTTCGAAGGTATCTTGACCAAATATTTCTGACCAGGTGGATTGATAGACGTGGACCCATCAAAAGGCCACCAAGGTCGCCAGACCTCAGTCTATTGGATTATTTGCTGTGGGGCCATCTAAAAAAAATTAGTTTATAAAACCAAACCGGAAAATATTGTTGAAGTAATTAAAGGGGAGAATTAGAACATAAATAACCAACATTTCTCAAAAAACTATCAACAAAGTTCAGAAACACTTTATTCATCGTTTAGGGTACTGTCAGCTACAATGGAGTACAGTTCGAACACTTACTATAAATTGTTTTTATTAACTAACCGTTAGTTCTAGTGACTATTATTTGTTCAAACAAAACATGAAAAATTTGTAAATTCTTATATTCAAACTGGCCGTATCTTTCAACTTATCAATTTTAGACCCTAAGTGTGATACATTTTTGGAATCAGCTGTTGATTCAAAATACAAAAATGGAAAAATACACAGGGTGTTCCTTTTAAAAAATATATCGATGACGCCATTACGGAAACTAATGACGCCATAACCAATAAAATAAAGGATAAGCTGGGCCATTGAAATTAAAAATCGACGTGTCCGAGGATTTTTTCTAATAATTTTTGGTTTAAGAAATAATGAATTTACTCCATACTTTACGGACACTGTATATCTCTCAACATAAACAATTCATATTTATTAAGCATTCGCGGTGGATTCTCGGTGCAGTCACGTGCAGTCTAGAGTGTGTCAATTATGGCTTTCGTTGGCGAATTACTAAATTATTTTAAAACGCAGACGAGGGGAATATATATCTTTCTTGAAATGCGATTTTCTTTTTACGCATTTCACAGTTTCGCGTTTTCACCAATTTCTTCCATTATCACTAAAACGAAATCGGTAAAAAACTAAAGGTGTTTTATTTACTAAATTTACTTGGTACTAACCTTCAATTCAGATCAAGTACACTTAATTTTAAAGTATAATGGATAATTTATTAGAAAATTATGCAAATTGCCGTTATGTCTTATAGAGGTACTACTATATTTTGTTTTTCATTAATTTGTAATATATAGAAATGTGGAGAATCTCATAATCTCTTTTTTACTAATTAAGTACAATGTTCTGTGAGGTTATGTTTCTATCGACACATCTGTCGTGGAGGAGAAAAAGTTCATTTAGTTTTAACTTTTAATCAAATTGGCATTAAAGTTGAGATCTCCTGCCACGAATATTTTCAAATCAGTTCTACACGAAATTCTTACGAGAAATTCATATTTTATACCTTTAAATATGAGGTTTAATGGTAAACTTTGTGTACTAGGTAATTCTTTCTGAATGCAGTCCAGTCCAGAGGTGTAATCTCCCATGTTCAACGCTGAAACACTATTTTAGCGCTATCTCCAAATGTTCGTAGTGCTAAAATCATGTACCCGCTAAATTGAAATGAAATATTGAAATACTTTTGTAAAGCGATTTTTTTGTCAAATAAATGATAAGGGGGGGGGGCATACCCTTGTGCAGTCGTATGCAAAAAATGTGCTAATTAAAAAAAGTAATGTGCTATTTGATAAAACAAGTTGTTTGCCACAGCAAAAAATGTCAAGGTCACCAGAATTTGTAAAAAAATTAACAAAAAAAATTTGTTTCAAACATTTCTCCTTTAAATAAATATTTAAAAAATTTATATTTTTGTGATTATGTAATAATAATTTTGTCTGATATACAAAATCTCAAGTGTAATTTGTAAAACATAATTGTATTAAATAGGATTAATGATGAATTCTATAAAAACAACGTCCAATGAAAGATACGATGTTATCACTGTTATCAGTACTATAAATCTTTACTGAAGTGCGAAATTAGCATATTTGATTTTAAATAACAAATTGTGAAATACTATTGATTATTTGAATTTGAACAGTACTGACGTATATATATATATATATATATATATATATATATATATATATATATATATATATATATATATATATATATAAAGTAATGTTTAAATATGTATATACAAATATATACATAAATCGTGGGGATGCAGTTATTAGGTGGCTAAATTAAATTAAAAATCTCTGTTTTTTATCAAGCTTTCGGAATATTTTATTCCTTTCTAAAGATATCTAAAAGTGTACATTATCATATTAAAAAGAATTATTATTAATTATTATAATACTTACAAACGTGATTATAAAGGTAAAAATTAATACATGTCATACAATTTGTTTTAAATAAAATGTGTAAAAAATCAGGAAAAAGTAAAATAGGTCAATTTAGACAATTTCAAATATATATAAAAATCATGGGCGGTCGGTCCATGGAAGCAAGGGAAGCAGTGCTTCCCTTGGGATTATTTAAAAAAACACATAATTAGAACCTAATTATTATTTATCACATATATTAATCATTAAAATTTACTTTTACCCAATTTCAATAGCCACGGCC
Organism: Rhamnusium bicolor; assembly: GCA_029963845.1. Taxonomy (NCBI): domain Eukaryota; kingdom Metazoa; phylum Arthropoda; class Insecta; order Coleoptera; family Cerambycidae; genus Rhamnusium; species Rhamnusium bicolor. The sequence continues at coordinate 65,758 of JANEYF010005866.1, forward strand.
CTGCATTTCAACAGCTGAGATAATGTTGCACGATAAAACCGAAACGAAGACGCACTCGATTAATCGAGCCAACACGAACTCGCGCGACTTCGATATAAGCAACTTCTTGAAGTGCATCCCATCCCCACTTCATAATCTTGATATCTGAGCCATATAGCATGGTAATGCGTCTTGTTTTATAGATTTTAATCTCGTTTTTAAATATCGATTTAATATTATACTTAATATTAATCTTCCTAGTATTATTCTCAGCTTTTGTGCTATATTTGTAAAAACTTTTTTGGTGTTTCTAAACCTGTGGTGCGGCGACAAGTGTTTTTTAAAACGTTGAACATTAGTGCGCGTATAATCAGTTTTAGAATTGCTTATTCAATGTGGAAGCTGGTCCTAGCACTATGGAAAATATTATTTTCGTTTGTATGGTGTGCAATTTGTTGAAAAAGAGATTTTCAACATATTCGTTTTAAGATAAACTGGATATTATTAGAAACAGGAAACCAACACCTGATTTAAAACTTTTAAAAACGAAAGTTAAATCATGCTATAGGTACTTTAATATTGAAATGTACAGTGCTAATCAGTGGTTAACGGGTTGTGAAAATTTGTGTAAATTGTTTTGTTGGCCATGTGTACTTTTCACAAATGAGAAAGGTGTTTGGAATAAAAATGGCTTTTCAGATTTAAAGAACATTCACAAAATGACAAAGAGGCATGGTACGTGTGAAATTCATTTGCGAGCGGTGCTAAAAAGAAAAAACATTTGGAAAATCACGATTTGAGCATTCATTAGATCAGCAGTTGAAAAAAAGTGACCGTAAGCATAATGAAAGTGTAAAAAAAATCGAGAAGTGTTAAAAAGACTTATTGACATTGTTTTCTCGGCGAAAATGAACTTAGTTTTAGTGGTCATACTGAATCTCGGAGATTTGATAATAGGGGCAATTTCATCAATTTAGTTGATTTATTAGAAAAATACAATACAGTTTTAAGTACCCCTCTGGAACACTCCACGGTATTTCGCGGTACATCAAATCATATTCAAAATGATTTGATTCAGTTGATAAGCAATTTTGTTTTAGAAAAGATCAAGCAAGAAATAAAAAAAACTCCTTTTGTTGCAATTATGTTAGATGAATCAACCGATATTACGAATATTAGTCAGTTGTCAATCGTAGTACGCTACATAAATCCAAATGGGAAAGTCCAAGAGCGCTTTTTAGGATTTTTAGACGTAACAACGCAGAGAACGGCCGCAGCTTTATATGATATAGTTTGTCAGATAGTCGATGATCTACAGTGTGGTGCTAAATTTATCGCCCAAAGTTATGATGGGGCCGCTGTAATGGCTGGTAAATTGGGGGGCCTGCAGGCCAAAGTAAAAGAGACTTTTCAGAATACAATATTTGTACATTGTTTTGCGCATCGATTAAATTTAGTTCTTGCTCAATCTGCAGCGTGTCTTAAAGAGTGCAAAGTATTTTTTTCAAGAATTAGTGGAATGGCTGCCTTTTTTTTCAAAATTATCGAAACGGACACGAGCTTTAGATTTGGAAGTACAGAAGACACTAGGTACTCGAGAGTTGCTCCAACACGATGGAATTACAATGGGAGGCTAGTACAAACTGTATCTGAATATCGACAGCCTCTAATTGATTTATTTGAAAATATTTTACAAAACAAAGATGATTGGGACTGAGACTTTGAATGGATCCAAAGGTTACTTAGATTCATTGAAAGGAGACTTTGATTTTAATTTTTTGTTAAATATTTTCTCTGAAATATTCCCATTTATTGACAATTTATTCAATATTTTGCTAACTAAATCAAATGACGTTGGATTTTGTGTAAAGAAAATTGAAGAATTCAAAAATTTGAATTGTAACAAAAGAAATGAATTTGAAAAGTTCTGGGAGAAAACTAATAATGACAATTTAGAGCCGCAAAAGAAAAAGAATATGAACTGAATCTATAGTGGATCGTATAACTTCATATCGAAGACTTTTTATCGAAATTTTGGACAATATCACTGGGCAACTAAATAATAGATTTAAAAATTTTAGTGATATACAATATTTAGAATTGTGTAATTTTAATGAATTTAAAAATAAGCAATTTCCACAAAACGCACTTCAGTCATTGAGTGATAACTACGGAAATTTGTTTGATATAGTTGGGTTACGCTCGGAACTTTCGGTTATTTATGCAACAGAAGATATTAGTCAGAAACATAACGCCAACGAACTGATTATCTTTAGTTTGGATCAGACCTACTCTGAAGTGTTGAAATTGTGTGAGTTAGTGTTGACGATACCTGCAAGTAGTGCTTCGGTTGAACGCAGTTTTTCGACCTTAAAAAAGAGTTAAAACTTTTTCAAAAAAATTCAACCAGTGAAGAGCGGCTTTCAAAATTGTCCCTGTTGACAATAGAAAGTGACTTTGTGAAGGAGATGTCCCAAATTCAAACTTTTACGACGACGTTATTTCCGACTTCGCAAAAAAAGGAGAGGCGGATTAAACTACATTATAAATAGATAGGTATGTGCATATTAACTACTTAACTAGCCGGCTTAATTTATAGTTGGCTAGAGAGTGCACGATGGCAAGTGTAATTGAATAAACTCTCTATTTCACTGCGGGTTCGATCCCCGTCACCGGCACTGGCAATGTCGGTGGGTATAGTTGTGTGTCTGCGTTTTTTCATAAGTGTAACCCTCGCCCGTGCAGCTTCAGCTTTGGAATCGGGGATTGTCTAATTTTTGTGGTGTTTTTATGTTTTATGTTTATTGAGGAGTGGCGGTCCTACAAGTGTACTTTTTTTCTAGATATCATAACTTTGCGGCTTTCGACATTTGCTTTAAAATGAATATACGGATGCCACGCCCCTTTTCTTAAAAGAAATTTTGCCTCGCTTCACTTGGGGCTTCGCGCTACCCATCACCCTATATCACAAACTGCTTCCCCTGTATCAAAACTCACCGCACGCCCCTGATAAAAATAGTAACAAAACTATTACCAAGGATGCTAAACAATTTTTTTATAAAAATATATCAAGGCAACTATAAACAACCAGTAAAATTTTGTTAAATAAATTAAAATTATGATAGTCTTTTTAAATCATTATTAACTTAATATGCAGATATGCACCTTTTTTATAAAATAAATACTCAAGGCTAGTTGTCTAGTCTCTGTTACTCAATTTTTCGTATTCAAAAATAAATAAAAAATAATAATATATTCAGAATAACTGCATAATCTGTGTATTTTTTAGTCTGTCAAATTAGAAAAGGGAACAGTCCAGTGGGATCGATTTGTAGAGATTCCTTTTGGCCTCGATTTCAAAGTATGGCTGTACAATGTTACAAACCCCGACGAAATTATGGGAGGAGAAAAACCTATTTTAAAGGAAATTGGCCCTTATTATTACTTGTAAGTACCATTAATTTTTTTTACATTTATGGAAAATAAAATATACTTTTTTTTTCTAAGTAGGCAACTTCTTAAAAGTAAAAGGATTATTAAATTATGATAACCTTGTTATTCACATTTAAATAGAGAAATGAAGTTGGAATATTTTTGAATGCAGAAATATTTAAAAATATTAAAAAAAAACATTTCAGTCTCGTTGCCATTATTATTTCATAACAAAAAAATTATTTAAAAAAACCTGATATTTTATTTACTTGGTATTTATGTATTTATAGAAAAAATAATTCATATTGGGTAATACCATGGGTGTTGCCAAGGGAGGGGCAGGGGGCGGCCGCCCTCCTGGCTTTTGGCAGATAATGCATATTTTTCATTAATATATGGATAGGTAGGTCCTAAAATGAAATACAATTAATTACAATGCTACATAATTTTTAAAAAATGGCTAAATTAAAATTCATAAATAAATTTTATTGCAATTTTTCAGTCATCCATATATACAAAGTATCTACAGTATTTTTTTTTTTAAGTAACAATTCGGTACATTTGATTTTTTATTAAGGATTGCAGTCAGCTATGAAAAAGGTGCCCAGAACAGCACCTATTATGGTTTGTACAAGACCGTATTTTCCAGAGCCATCGCTAGGGTGCTTCCCGCCAGTGTGCAGATTTACCCTAGCGCCGCCCCTCAAAATATACTTTTCATATTCTTACTTTGCCACACTATTTAATGTTATTATATAATTAAAAATTGATACAAAAATAATAAAACTGACAAAAATAAAATAAATGCATTCTTAAAAATTTAATTAACAATAATAAATACCCATAGTCTCTTACATTTTATACTGTCATTCTTATCTGAATGCTCTAGTATAAAAGTTTTAGGTAGATAATAAATCAAAAACGACACTTCAACTACATTTTATCGCAGAAACTATTTAAACAACTACCTCATCTAGGGGCAAGATGACATTGGATTAAATAATAATATTCTTAGTATTAGAAGAAAGAAATATTGTGATTAAAAAAAATATTGACACCAAAAAAGAAAAATTTTTAGATTTTAAAAATGATTTCCTCCAGTACAATACAAAAACGAAAACCCCTAAGCCGCTGTATAACGTTGTTCATTCTTTTTTTACCAGTCCCCTAAGGAGTTTCGAAAGCATGAAAGAGGGTATATATAGTGGCCTAGGAGATTTCGTTTTTGTACTGCAACTGGGGGGGAAGCATTTCTTAAATATAAAAAATTTTTCTTTTTTGGTGTTAATATTTTTTTAATTTCAATAATTTTCTGCTTATAATACTAAAAATACTGTTATTTAATCCAATGTCATTTTGCTCCTAGATGAATGAATTGTTTTAATTGTTTCTGCGATATAATGTATTTGATGTATCGTGTTTGATTTATTATCTTCCTAAAACTCTTATACTAGTGCATTCTGATAAGATTGACAATATAAAATGTAAGAAACTGTAGCTATTTATTATTGTTCTCATATTAGGTTTGAAAGGATATTGGGTGTATCACAACATTTTTAACCAGATATGCACCTTTAAATAAGTCGATTTCGCTAAAAAAAAAAATAGAAGTCCAATCAAAAACGAGATAAAAATTATTAAAGTTACAATAATTGTAACTTTATTAATAATTTTTATGTCGTTTTCTGTTAGACTTTTATTAATTTCTTTTAACGAAATCGACTTCTCACTTAAAGGTGCATATCTGTTTACAAATTTTTGGAATTTTTATTTTGTTTTCTGTTGGATTTTTATTAACAATTTTTTTGCGAAATTGACTTCTTATTTAAAGGTGTATATCTGGTTAAAATTTTTCGAACCAGATATGCATCTTTAAATAAGAAATCGATATCATTAAAAAAATTTAATGTCCAACAGAAAACGAGATAAAAATGATTTATGATGAAATCAATTTTTTTAAAAAGTTCTTCCGCCAGCTGGACAGTAGGTATTCCACATAAAAAAAAATCGCGTATCGTAATTAAGTTGGTATCATATGGATATGATTAAAACTTGATTTAAACTGAGAACGAAGCCTGTACATTTTTAAAATATTTTCGCAGTCTCATGGACCAATATGGCCGATTATTTGGTGTAAATCCTTTGCCACTACTTATGCTATTTTTGCATATCTATTTGTAAACTTTTAAATGCAGCTCATTTTCTGTACTTTATGTTTCTAAATAAATTTAATTTTCTAACAGGTATCTAACTTATTACCGTTTTCAAATACATGGGAACCAACCATAAACCTACTGTGTTTTTCAAAATTTGAGATGAAATATAACGCCTCTCAAACCTAGTTTAAATTGATCACCTCGTTTTGTACTTTCATTGCAGTTCTTACAACTAATATCGTAAATCCGCCCCTCTTGTTTATTCTAAAATTATCCTTTGAACGGCCTAAAAGATGCAATTTATTTCCTGATGGATGAAGAATAATTACCATATCTGAATGAAAATCATACTAAAACTAGAGTCCATATTGAAGGATTACCAACTTTGATTTTTTTTTTATTTTGGAATGTCACACAAGTGACACATCAATAGGCTCCAACTGATTGACTGTTTTCATGAAGAACGTAATCTTATTTATCCCTGAACTGTGCTGTCGATGAACTGTAACAAATTAATAAGGCAGTTATTTAGTAATCGAACTTTGCCACTATCCATGTTATTTCTACAGGACTCAAGTCATCATGATCTATTTTGAAAAACTGGAATAAACAAAAGATTTACGAAATTAACTGAAAGGTTTGTAATGCCTGTATGCATGTATAGTTTATCCAATGTCAGTTAAAAATGATATAAAAAACAGAGCGCGGCATTCCTTTGTAAATCGACCTCAAACGCATGCCATCCATAGGCGCGCGTAACTTACTTTTCCATGCCCTACAATATTTTAAAAATCTTTAATTATACACGTAACACTGACATTGGATAAACTATACATATAAAGGTCAAGCATTGCCCAGCATGTGGTGAAACCAATCCTCTGATGAATATGATCAGTTTAAAGTTAATTAGGAATACAAAAAGCAGTAGAATATACCTAACATTAGGTTTGCATTGTTCTTTGTTGAAGGAAAACATATATGCTTACGACTATACATGACTAATATTGTTTAATATTTGAGGCGACGGCCACGTGTAAGCGGCCTTTTTTATCGTTTGGCTTGGCCATAATTGTAACATTGATATTAGAGATACCCTCGATTATTTGAGATGGTTAAAAATAGACTATGTTTAATGGCAACATCCGTTCCATGTGAACGGATTTTTTTCAAAACTGGTCAAATTTTAACAGACAGAAGGAGTAGGCTAACTTGTTTCTAAATCATAATTTATAGTTTTCTACTTATGTGATAATTATTGCCAAATAAAATAAGTTTATTTATTTTTATCTTACATTTAAATATATTTATTTTTATGTTTATTTTGTTATTATATTTTTTATTTACTTACTTTTTTTATATAAATAACATATTCATTTACTAAATAAATTGAAGCGTATTAATTATATCACTAATCTAACAAATAATTCACCCTGGTAACAAAAGCGTACGGTGTACGTTGTTAAAAGTCTGTGACAATAAACCCTTAATTAATTCCCAACGATGTCTAAATAAATAAATGTCAATCACCGATAAATAGATGCCGTCTAAAATAAATGTATCGCAACTCGTCCCTCGCTTAAGATCTGTTATAAAGTGTTAGAACTGAAAACAGAATGAGAACGAATCAGTGCATTTGTTAATTTTCTGTTCTTATGTGACCGAACTAAAAATTGAACGATTCTTACATTCTCGCTTAAATGAAGTTATCTCTGTCAAACTAAATCTTTTAAGTAGGTCGAACGAACTAGTTCGTTATAACAGCGCGAACTAGTTCTTATAGTTCGCAGTTGGGAACCGTTATTTTTGATAGTTCGCGAACTACCCATCACTGATTGATATTATTTAGTTCCACAATAAACGTTTAACTAAACAGTCGTCCTTTTGTCAATTCTCTCACATATTCACACTTCCTTCCATCAAATTGCAACAGGTTATGGGCCCAGTACCCAGTGTACAAGAAGTGTTATTTATGTGATTGGGGAAGTTCGGTGGAGTTTTCGGGTGTGACTAGTTAGTTTTGTAGTGCATTCAAAGACTTAACATGTCAAAATGAAAATTTACAAACCGAAAGTTGAAGAACTTCGAGATGCCGGAAATTGGCAACAGTGGTAGTTCGTTGTTAATACATTGCTGGACAGTGAAGATGCTCTGGGGGTCTGCGACGGAATATTTGTGAAACCAGAAAGTACAGAGCCGAACTACGAGAACCAACTTTGAAAATGGACAATAGCGAATCGTATTTCACGGAAAATCATTGTCACAACGGTGGAAGAAAAACCATTACAACTGTTAATGAATTGCGTAAATGCGCGAGAAATGTGGAAAAAGCCACACAGTGTATATGACTTGAAGTTTGATAAGAGTCTGGGACTAATTCAAAAACAGTTTTTTAAATTTAAGTGGGACTCTTCATTGAATGTAGCAGCGCATATTGCAAGACTGGAACAGATGACAAACAAAATGAAGAAACTTGGTGGTGCAATACCAGATTCGATGCTAATGTCAAAAATTTTGTCACTTCTATCTCCGAAATACAACTATTTTCATAGTGCATGGGATTCTACGGATTCATCAAAGCGTAACATAGAGACATTGACAACACGTTTAATGACTGAGGAATTACGGCTTCAAAAGAACGAATCTGATGTTGAAGAAATGACAACAGCATTAGTGTCACAAGCAAAGTTTGAAAACAAGAATTTCCAGAACAAGAAAATGTCAAAAAGAGGAAAAGAGTGTTTTACGTGCGGTAAAACGGAACATTTTCGCAAAGACTGTCCGGGTTGTACATCGTGCGGTTCAAAAAGACATTTACAAAAGAATTGTCCGAACAATGTGAGCGCGCAAGTACAGACCGATGACGGTGAAAAACAAGCGTTTGTTGGACTTAACAGTGAAATTGAAAACCGATTTTTGGTTAATTGATTCGGGTGCGACAAATCATATTACAAACCGTAGAGAATGGTTTTGTGAATTTGAAAGCTTTGCGGAACCCAAAATGATACGTGTCGGGAACGGAGAATCAATTGCTGCATACGGAAGTGGAAAAATAAACGTGGAAATATATGCGAACGGAATATGGTTACCAGGAACACTTTATGATGTTTTGTACGCACCAAAAATGGCTCGTAATTTATTTTCAGTGAAAATTGCAGCTAAGAAAGGTGTTGATTTTATTGTTAAAAACAATGGAAAAAACTGCATGTTTTTATGGAACAATAATGTGGTCGCAGTGGTGTCGAGGTCGACAATCTCTATCGTATCGTGTTACGTGTTATTATTTCGTCCGATAAGTCCGCCGCTGATGTTTATATTTCTACGAAATCGAGCAGTAATGAACTTAATTTATGGCACAAAAGACTGGGACACCAAAATAATAAACATGTGCAAGTGTTTATGAAACGATTTGGAATTGAACTGACCTATGACAACGAAATTTGTGATGGGTGTGCTTATGGCAAGAATCACAGGCAGAGTTTCAGGGATCGAAAAGAAGAACGCGCAACTAAAGTTCGAGAACTAATTCATACTGACGTTTGTGGGCTCATGGATGTTGAATCATTAGGTATAAAACGTTACTATATGGCAGTGATTTTTATGGAAATAATTCTAAAAAGTTACATGAAAATGTACTTAATAGAGTGCTTATTATTTTGAAGTGGAACTTATGCATATTGGCAATCAATTGCATCTTAAATTGAACAAAATCTTAAATATTTAGTGAATTGTTGTGGAAATATAAACTGTTTTTTATCTACGTTTTTATTTATTCTGCTCATTTGGTTTTTTTCTTTTTTTTTGGAGATAGTACTTCAGTGGCATACTTAAATTATTTCTTAGGGGTTATTTCAATACACAATTATTAAAATGATGTGTGCAATTTGTAAGAAGCCGCCTGATAAGGACACTTATGCATGTGATTTTTGTAAAGAAACATATTGCCAGGATTGCATTGGTCTCTCTTCTACAGAAGTTAGAGTACTACAATTAAAAAGTGGAAGAATACTTAGCTTTATGTGTAAAAACTGCCAGAGTCCTCCTATACATGAAGTATTAAACACAAAATTAAAAAATATGGAATCAACTCTCCTTGAAGAAATAAAAAAATTACACAAGGAAATTCGTTGCCAAGATGAAAAAATTATTGATCAATCTGTTTTAATTAATAGGCTGTTGAATGAAATCTCAGAAATGAAGCAACCAAAGGATACACCGGGAACTTATGCAAATATAGTTAAGAATAAGAATACTGAAGTTCTGGTTGTAAAGCCAAAAGAGAAACAACAAAGTACTAAAACAAAAAGTGATTTAAAAAGGAAAATTGATCCCAAAAGTATGGCCATCGCGGTGGAAAATATAAAGGATGGAAAAGAGGGTGCGATCATAATCAATTGTAGTAACACTAATTCCAAGGAGAAAATAAAGGAAACAGTGCAACAAGAACTTGGTACCACATATAGTGTAATTGACGGAATAAAGAAAAATCCAAAAATCATCATAAGAGGAGTTGAAGAAGAATTTATTGATGGAAATGATGAAATGATCATAAAATCTCTAAGCGAACAAAATGAAATAGGTGTTACTGATAATTCAATTTTTACCGTCCATTCCAAGTATAAACAGAAAGGAAAAATCGACAAGGGGAATATCATACTTACTGTTGATGTGACTCTAAAAAATAAAATTTGTCAATATGGAAAATTGAACATTGGCTGGAGAAGGTGTGTCGTTCATGAATATTTTACAGTTGTAAGATGTTTCAAGTGTGCGAGATATGGCCACGTTGTAGCCAAATGTGAAAATAACGTAACTTGTTTCAACTGTGGAAACTCTCACAAAACAGCAGACTGTACGTCAAATTCCTTAAAGTGCATTAATTGTGTAGAAACAAACATAAGATTAAAAAAATCTCTACACACCAACCATGCAGTAACTGATTCAACCTGTCCATGTTATCAGAGAATTATAAATTTAGAAGAAAGAAAAACGATGCAAACTTAGCAATTAAAGTCGAAGAGATTTATCCAACATTTTGAGAAGGAAAATGAAAACTTGAATACATGCTTAAGCCTCTTTCACTTGAATGTTCAAGGAATTTCAAATTGTATTAATAATATTAATGTAGCTGTAAGCGATTTAAATGCCCATTTCATAGCACTCAGTGAGCATTGGCAAAATAGTCTTAGTATTAATGCATTTCAGTTAGAAAATTATAAATTAGTTTCGTCTTATTGCAGATCGGCAAAAAAATGCTCACGGTGGTGTTGTGATATATGCTTTAAACTCACTATCTACAATTATTCGTGAGGACATAAATGCATTAAGCGAGGATTATTTATTTGAATGTGCTGCGATCGAGGTTAAAATTAGGGGTATATGTTATGTAATATGTGTTGTATATAGACCTCCTTCTACCGATATTAATATCTTTATTGATAAATTAGATTATTTGTTAGAGATAGCAACGGAAAATGATAAATGGGTAATAGTAGCAGGAGATTTTAATATTGATATGTTATCTACAAAAAATGCCAACAATAAAGATGGCATCATGAATTTGTTGAATTCTTATAATATGAAAATCACAGTAAATACACCTACTAGAGTAACTAAAACAACTGCAACATGTCTTGATAATATTTTTGTTTCAAATTTGATAGAATGTAATACAGAGGTACTAGATGTAAATATATCTGATCACTTTGCTCAGCTAATAGGTATTAAAGATAATGTAATGACCAATACTAAAACATACGAATATAGGCGCATTTTCAGTACAGAAAACTACCAATTTTTTTATAGTCTACTATCACAGGAGACATGGCTGTCAGTGTACGAAGCCGCAACTGTTGATGACATGTACAATGTTTTTATTCGAATTTTATTAAGCTACTTTAACTCATCATTTCCTCTAAAATCTGTTAAAATACAAAATAACAAAAACAGCAAATGGATTTCAAGAAATATTTATAATGCCTAAGAAACATTAACTTTAATACATGAATCATATCAGCAAGGTAGGGTCACAAAACAAACTTATGTAGATTATAAAAATTATTATACTACTCTTCTTATACATGAAAAGTCTAATTATTATGAAACTCAAATTAATAATTCTTGTAATAAATCTAAGACTATTTGGAATATAGTAAATACGGAAAAGGGAAAAAATAAAAATAAAAATCAGTCATTTACAGAAATTAATGATAATGGTGCTACTATTACATCGCCACAACTGGCAAGTGAAATTTTTAACAATACCTTTGTTAATATGGCTGCTGATCTGGTTGGAACTATTCCTGCAAATAATACAGTTGAACTTATCACTAGTAATCCTAATTCAATTTTTCTGTTTGAAGTAACACAGAATGAAATATTTGAAATCATTAATAATTTAAAAAATAAGTATTCCAGTGGTGAGGATAATATAAGCAATGTCATGTTAAAAAGAATCGGCTGTTATATAGTTGAACCGTTGACTTATGTAGTAAATCAGTCTTTGAGAAAAGGTGTTTTTCCATCAAGATTAAAGACAGCTGTTGTGAAACCTCTATACAAAAAAAGGTGATCCTTCATTAATAGAAAACCACAGACCTATAAGTATGCTATCTTCTTTTTCCATGTTACTTGAAATTGTCATGTGTAGAAGATTAATTCCATTTTTAGAATCGCACAATGTCATAACTGAAAGCCAACATGCATATCAGAAAAATAAATCTACAACAACAGCTACCTTTGATTTTGTGAGAAGGATATTGGACTATTTAGACAATGGATATATTGCTCTTGGGATATTTCTCGATCTATCAAAAGCTTTTGATTGTGTTGATCACACTACACTTCTCAGTAAATTGGATAAGCTAGGTATACGAGGAATTGCTCATAACTGGTTCAGTTCTTATCTTAATGAGAGATATCAAAAAGTGTGTATTACAGCAAATTCAACGGAGTATTATTCCAGTACCCAAAGAGTACTACTAGGTGTGCCACAGGGCAGTGGCTTGGGCCCATACTGTTTTTATTGTACATAAATGATTTGCAACATTATCTAAATAATGACTCAGTTTGTATAACAACCTATGCTGACGACACAAATATTCTAATTTTTGATAAGGAGTATGATAGTTTAGAAATTAAAGTAGCTAATGTGATGCAAAAAATATCAAAATGGTTTAAACAAAATTGGTTGATATTAAATAATGATAAAACTAATTGTATTTTGTTTAAACATAGTAGAAACAAAAATGCATACCCGAAAGAGATAGATATAAATAATGTAAATATTAACTACACGGAAAGCACAACATTTTTAGGAGTGACAATTGATGAACATATGGACTGGGGGTATCATGTACAAGCGCTTTGTGGTAGGCTTAGTTCGGTTTGTTACACATTAAAAGAACTGAAGAAGGTAGTGAATCACAATACGCTTCTTACAGCTTATTATGGACATTTTTACAGCTTATTGTCATATGGAATAATATTCTGGGGTGGTTCTCATATTCAAAATATATTCATAGTTCAAAAAAGGGCAATACGAATCTTATCCGATTTAAAAGTAAGTGAATCGTGTCGTCAACATTTTAAAGCATTAAAACTATTAACAGTTCCGGCTCTTTTTATTTATGAATGTCTTTGTTTTGTTTTCAAACATATGAGAGAGTTTAAATTCAACATCAGAGATCATAACTATGAAACAAGACACAAAGATACTCTCACTTACCCAATACACGCTACAACCGTCTTAGAAAAAGGATGTTTTTATAAATGTCTGCATTTTTACAATATGTTACCTACCGAAATGAAAAATATTACATCTATAAGTATCTTCAAAAACACCATAAAAAACCACTTAATATCTGCAGAACCCTATTTTTTAGAGGAAGTGAATGAAACAACTTTTATATAAGATTGTATCGCTCTTTAAAGTTTTAAATTTTAAGTTGCATTTTCTGTTTTTTTAATTAGTATTAGTAGTAGTAGTTTTTATTATTTTTATTATTCTTTGTTTTTACCTGTATTTTTATCTTCTCTTGAATTTTGGACATGTAACACACTTAAATTGTAAGATTTTTGTAACCGTTACGCAATAAAATTCTATTCTATTCTATTCTATGTTGTTAAAGGATGATTATAGTAAATATCGGATTGTTTATTTCATTCAGGAAAAATACGACGTGTATGAAAAATTACAAATATTTTTAACTGAAATGAAAAAATCATTTCAGAGTATTCGGCACAGAATGTTTTGCTCATATTCCTAAGGTTAAAAGAGGAAAACTGGATAAAAAATCTTACAAAGGTTATTTTATTTGATATTCAGAGGAATTAAAAGGTTACCGTGTGTGGGTACCTGAGTTACATGACGTAATTGTGAGTCGTGATGTCATCTTTAAGAAGGAAATGTTATCGCCAACTCAGACTCAACTTGGAAGTAGTAGAAAAGATGCTGAAGAAGTAGTTCAACATGAGAATGTTGAAAAATCAGAAATTACTAATGAAAATTCTCAAAAGGATGATTTGACCAATGAGAGACAGATGAGAGACAGGACCAAAATAAAGCAACCAGACTTTTATGGAGTGCCTGTTGCTTTCATGGCCGATGAACCTGTAAATTTTAAAGAGGCAGTGTCTTCACAACATTCCGGACAATGGATGGAAGCAATGAACGAAGAAATGACCTCTCTATTAGAAAATAATACCTTGATTTTGGTCGACAGGCCACAAAAAACAATCTTTAGTAATCGCTGGGTGTATCGTGTAAAATTCAAAGAAAAAGGAATAATTGATCGATACAAAGCACGATTAGTAATTAAGAGTTGTTCACAACGAGGAGGAATAGACTACAGTGAAACTTTCAGTCCAGTTGCCAGATCCGAAACAATTCGTGTTGTACTCAGTGTAGCTGCGTCTGAAAAATTACACTTAAGGCAGTTTGACATTAAAACGGCTTTTTTGTATGAAGAACTGACAGAAGTGATTTACATGCAACAACCAGAAGGTTTTGAAGATGGCTCGTCTCGTGTTTGTAAACTCTTGAAAAGTCTTTACGGGCTTAAGCAAGCTCGAAGATGTTGGAACAAACGATTTACAGATTTTCTACAAGATTGTGGTTTCAGGGAGAGTCTGGGGATCCTTGTTTATATGTAAATATAAAAAATGATCAAAAAATATTGTTGCTGTTATATGTAGACGATGGTTTGATAGCTGCAACAAAAGCAGAAATGGCAGATGAATTTCTAAACAAAATTAAATGTACATTCAAAGACAAAATTATAATGGAGGTAAGAAACTTTGTTGGTTTTGAAATAGAAAAATTGAAAAATGGTTCAATCTTTATAAATCAAGCCAGTTAACGAAGGTTTTAGAAAAATATGAAATGGTTGATTCGAAATCCGTATCAACACCTATTGATGCAGGGTGGAATGAAAGTGATAGTCCAGCGAGAAACGATTACTTTCCATATCGTGAAATTGTTGGAAACTTAATGTTTTTCAAGTGACAGCCAGACCAGATATTGGATTTGCAGTTAACATTGTATCAAGAGCCTTAGACAACCGAAGAACATTGTAAGCTTATAAAGCGAATCCTTCGTTACATTAAGGGAACAGCAGATTTCGGGTTACTTTACCATACAAGTGAACCATTGGAAGTGTTTTGTGATGCCGACCTTGCAGGTGATGCGAATACACGCAAATCAACTACAGGTGTAATCAGTAAGTTAGGCGGAGCTGCACTATCCTGGCAGAGCAAGAAACAACAGTGCGTTGCGTTATCCACCACTGAAGCGGAGTACATAAGTGCAGCGAGTGCAGCAAAAGATCTTGTGTGGTTAGTGCGAATTCTAAAAGAAATTGGTGCGAGTGTTTTTAAATGCGACAAGGTGTTCTTTTGCATCGATAATCAAAGTGCGCTAAAGTTAATTAAAAATCCGGAGTTTCACAGCCGCATCAAACACATAGATATAAGATTTCATTTTATACGAGATTTGTATGAGAAAAAATGAATTTGATACTATGTATGTTTCATGCGAAAATCAAATCGCTGATGTTATGACTAAGCCGTTGGTTAAACCAAGATTTGAAATGTTAAGAAATAAAGTTGGTTTAATCAACAATATTATGAAATAATTTGTGTATTTTTATTCATTGTTATGGCAGTCATAAGCATAAAGTTTTAGGGAGAGTGTTGAAGGAAAACATATATGCTTACGACTATACATAACTAATATTGTCTAATATTTGAGGCGACGGCCACGTGTAAGCGGCCTCTTTTATCATTTAGCTTGGCCATAATTGTAACATTGATATTATTTAGTTCCACAATAAACGGTTAACTAAACAGTCGTCCTTTTGTCAATTCTCTCACATATTCACACTTCCTTCCATCAAATTGCAACATACTTAATTTAAGTTTAATTTCAATTATCTCCAGAAAATGCCAACTTGATTCGATTGACGAAATGCAGTGTGTTTCGGTGTATGATTTTACTGTTTTGTTATTGAGCTAATATCAAAAAATGTACATAGAAGCAATGTTGCTTCTGGTTACTCGAACTGAAAATTTTTTCAGTTCGAGTAACCAGAAGCCGCAGCAAGCAGTTATCTGTTAGAACCTGAAGATGGCAGATGAGATTCTGCCGAAACGTCGTTCAGACAACCACGGTCCTTCTCGGGACCTATCACCTACGCAGGAGTATACCCGAAAAACGAATTTAACATTCACCACCCTCGAAAACCTGAAAAACAACATATATATATATATATATATATATATATATATATATATATATATATATATATATATATATATATATATATATATATATATATATATATATATGTATATATATATAGGAATATATCTGTATAGTATGTTAGAGAAAAGCTATAAAACAAGTAGAATACATTGCATTAAATACATATATAGATTTGAGGTGGAACTTAAACTGGCGAAAAATTTTTTTTTCTAATTCTATATTCTAATAGCGGGTAAAAATTGCCTTTGATTCTCTTGAATACACACACAAAATCTCGAATTAAAAAAAAAATATCTTCAGCTGCCCCAAACTGTTTGAAATTTAAAAAAATGGAAATTTTTTAAAATTAAATTCGATATTATATTGTAGTACTTTTGCTTATTTTATATAAAAAAAAACACAAAACTCACCACGTGAAGATAACTGCTAGTTGATCTCCACCCCTACCCTTCCCAGCCACCCTACCAATCCTTAATAATTATTGTTCTTAATTTTCTTTGGACGTTCCTGCTTTATATTCGGCCTTTGTATGAAAGCTAGGCATTAAATTGCGGGATTTCAAACTTACACTTATAAATCCGTCCCTAGCTGTAGCACCACATACAGAAGTCGATGCTTCTGTTACCACTTTCATGCACCTTTCCACGGCTTGAGTGTGGCATGGAAAGCGAGGAAATTCTAACTTGGGAGTTGTTATATCACTCAATAATATTTCCAAGTCTTGGTCACTTATGCCTCGTGTTACTGGTGGTTGGGTTACTTCACAATCAGTCCAATTTATCATATCAATGTAGTCTGATGCACTGAAATTTAGGGGTGGCACAGCAAAAACGCGAATTCCTTTTTGAACTTTTCTTGCCTTAATAATTCTCCTTATACTGAGTTATCTTATTTCTCTTCTTTCATCCATTATCATACTCAGAAGAATATTCTCAGGATGGCCAAAATAACCATTCCTCTGAATAACAGGGTCAATGATTGCCTTAAGTTCATCTGTTAAATACCGGGAAAGCTTAATTATGGAAAATAAGTGTTTAGCTCCGTCTTTGCACGAGTGTTTTAATTTAACTTTAAACCATACTGGACCATATACTCTAATAATATATTCTGTCAATACTCGAAGATTGGTTGATGGGCTTCTAGTGCTAACATATAATCGTAAGATACGATTGGCAGTTGTAAGCCATCGTGCATGTGATAACTTTCCAGGATTCTTCCTCGACAAATCTAACGAACAATTTCCTACAGGTCCAGTTGTTTGGCCGCCTAAATGATGTAACAAATGCCGTAATGGAAGTTCATTCAAATGTAAGAGGCACACTAACCACTGCAAGGGTTTTCCAAAATGTTGTTCTAGACGTCTAATAACACCTCCTTTCGTTCCTGTATTGACAACAGTACCATCACATCCGACAGCTACAAGATGTGAACTATCTACGAAGTTTCCTTGAAAAATTTTTAATATGCTGTCTTTAACAGCAATGGCAGTACCTGAAGCAGGTGTAATATGGCCGATATAATTGGATCCAGGCTCCTGAACTAAAGATATGTGTTCCTCAGTAATAGTTTTTCGGTAACGTTTTTCTCCTTTAATTTCTTGCACGACCGTCTTGTCTTTGCGACCATCAAAATAAAGTCCGTGTATAGGTACACCATCCTGCAATAAATTAACTTGTGAAGTCTTGCGTTGCTTTTCCCTTTGACGCCTTATTTTCATTCTATCGATAACTTGAGCAGCATTTTGCTTTGAAATTATTCCGAAATCCTCTAAAGCAGCACTTGCAATTAATGCCGCAGACCTATCAGAAACGCCTGTTCTATCACAAGCCATCGCCAAGCACGGAAGTTTTTGTCTTATTCGTAGACTACCCTTTGAAGTAGATGGCATATCTATTAAAATATTTTCCTCCATAACGTCTGAATCAGAGACATCCTTATCAGATTCCTGGTTTGGTGTGGATAATATTTCAGGCTGAAGTTTCCTCTGTTTTGCAAGTCGCGAAGCTTCTTTTTCTTGTCTCTCGAATTTTTGTTTAAGTTTTAGAGAGGTACAAACGTCAATTCCTCCAATGATCATTTTTCTTTCGGTTCTTTGATCTAATAGAAATACTCTCTCCCTTTCTGGTATTTTACGATCTTTTGGACAACTACATAACGAATGTTCTGGACATTTACATGATGAGATATCAAACATTTTTTTTGCTGGCTTCTTCACGAAATTTTTTAAGTTTTATTTGATAATTGTTTGAGGCTTTCCTACCTTTAAATGGTTTTAACATATTTCTATATTTGTTGTGATATGTGTGGATCATTTGCAACACCCGCGTTCTCGACACTACTGGAATAGTAGCTTTTAACCACAAGCTTTCAAGTTTATCCGCGACAATTTCCGACACTTCATTAACAGAAGGCTCTTTATTATTGTTTTGAGTTTTTATGTCATTTTTTGTATATAAATAACATTTCATAACCTCTTCATAAGTAGGTAAAACTAACTCCCTTAAATCTTTGGGAGCACCAAACACAACACAATGTATTTTACTTCTTGTTTTTGCTGAAGCAGATTTTTGAGCTTCCATGTTTCTTACAACACTAAGAGTACCTAATTTTAATGAAAAATTTAAAACACAATAAAACAAAACAACACAAATATATTTTTAACACAGTACAAGGATTAGTAAATCTCGCGATTCAGCACGTACGCGGATATTGTTTAAATGCCACTTCTAGACTTGTTACAACCTGACAAGGTCTAATAAAACACAAATACAGTCAAACATCACTTTTTAATCAATCTATATCAACAAGACGTTATAAATATGTCAAATTGCTATATGAAAGCGAATTATAAACAGATGATATTCGCATAGTAAAAATAACATAAAATGAAAACTTTGAGGCCATTGGGGCAGCTGAAGATAATATTTTGCGTTAAAATGATATTAATGTTTTTTAATAAGGACATTATAAGGCAGCTTTTCCGAGCTATTAGGATTAAAAAAAATAAATTTTAATTTTTAAGTTCCACCCTAAGGTATATATTATAAAAATCAATGTATAATAAAAGAAACATACTGTAGTATTCATTGTAGAATCATAACTAGCTTCATATTCCCTTTTTACCCTTTTCAAACTTGATTCAAGTTTCTAGAAATTGCGATCTAAAATTAAAGAATTTAAGATTGCACTTAACTTTTAGCTTGTACATACAAACAATACATTTGTTTATATCCTACCTACATGTGATCTAGCAACTTCTTCTCTGCCTGCACTAATTCGATATTCGTTTCCATACACATCTTGTAAAGTTGTAAATATTTTCATTTTGAAAAAATACGGCAGAATAGACAGTTGATATTTGGTTCAAAACATCTAATAATTATTGTGGGGAGATTTTAAATCTACACTACACTAGCTGTTCCACCTCGGGAGTTGGTGTTGTAATTGCTGCATTTTATAGTTCTACACTGATATACCAAACATGAAAAAGTACCATGCACTCGAGTATAACAAACGTATCAGTGCTAGCACTAGCATAAACTTCATACACTAATAGCATGATGACAAACTCAGCTACGCTTGGCGCCAACAAGCAATACATTTTTTTTTAAATTTTTATTGGCAACGAAAATTACTCCATTCAGTACTCTACCGTGCTGTACTGTAGGTACTACTGTAAGAGTAAAAAATTAAAACGGTGGTAAATATAAAGTTATTAATGAAATATATCAAAATACATAAATCTTGGAAGTGGCAGTATCAAATTTTTACAAGTACACATAGTACCCATACTATGTTGCTGATTTAGACTTGATAGGATCGTACAGTAACTGTAATTGCTCTAAGTTATCTTTTATCTTATTGACGCCAAGTATAGAAACAAAATTGCATCTATAGTAAGTCAAAATTATTTTGGTTTTGAGGTTTTGTATGTGAACTTGAATTTTATAAATAGTATGTCAATGTTTTCCATTATTTTACTACAATATTTTCTAATGATATTTAATTTTCAGAGAGAATATAAGGAAAGATATTTTAAACACAGATAATAATGAAGATACTGTAACATATAAACGGAACATAAGTATTTCTTTCGATGAAAGTCTCTCAGGTGATTTGAGAGAGGATAACGAACTTGTACTTCTAAATCCTGTTATGCTGGTAAGTACTTCAGTTTCTGAAGGATAGGACCTTTTGATGTGGTGATTTCGGCAAATAATACACAGTATATTGTACTCAATATTCATGTAGGTCATGAACCAGGAATCACCAGGAAATAAAATGTTTAATTAATTTTTAGTGTTATTGGCTAATTCAATAAATTATTGATAGTGCTGACATTTAAATAATAGTACAATAACTGCATATTTTAATTGTGGTTATACAGTATATGAATAATCTCATTTGTTGTCTGGCAATTCTTTTTTTTTTTCTATGGTAACTACTTATATTTGTTGCAGTAAATTATACTTCATATTTCCTCATATTTCCTGCGGAGAATAATTAAGAATCCATAACAATGATTGCAATTGTAAAGGAACTATCTATTATACGAGTATTATAAGGGAACTAGAGACAAGACAGTTTAGCACGTTATAATTTTTTTAAACGAAGAATTGTTCAAATTAAGGATTATCTAGGTCTAGAATTACTTGTGCATTTTAAATTAGTACAAAGTTAAATAATAGTGAATTTTTAAATGTTTAAGTTAGATTAAATTTAGTTTTAATCATCTTCAGATGATGCTAACTTGGTAATAATCACAATATTCAATGTTAGTATATTTAATTGATATAGTATTTTCTGTTGTGGTCTAGAATAATTTTACACATATTACAGGACTCAGTATATCTGTAGTTAAAATCTGGAGACTGGAGGATTGGGTTATTATCCATATTAAAAGAAGTATTAATTTATAATTAACCCTTCTTTTAATATGCTAAAAAGAAGCCTTTTGAATTGTTTGGGATTGAAAGTTTTTTAACTGCTGAAATTTTCCAGTTGAATTTTAAAAATTTCTGAATCTCTTTTTATCTGTTGATGTGTTTCTCTAGAGTTTTAGAATAGATAATGTCGCCTATGTATACTAGGAATTTATAGTTTTGAATTCCTACACGCAAAAAAAAAATATATTTGATACAAATAAATCGAAAGTTTTAAAATGAAATGATTAAGACAACTCTATATTTATTAAATGTAAATGTATACATTTTTGTGAAACTTAGTCAAAAGTTTATTGTAATCTAATATTTTTCTTGGGATATATATTATTTGTGAATATATTACGATTATGGGAAATATTTCATAGTTTTAAATATTAATATTTTATATATTAACTACAATTTAATTAAATAGTTTTCACAAATCTATATTTATTAAATGTAAATGTATACATTTTTGTGAAACTTAATGAAAATATTGTTATAATCTAATATTTTTCTTGAAATATATATTGTTTGCGAATATATTACGATTAGGCGAAATATTTAATAGTTTTAAATATTAAATTTTATACATTTTCTTATTCCGTATATTATGTTATCTCTGTTTTAAAACCTTCGTTCCTTGAAACAAATCTATGAAATGCTTATTTCAAGAATATTTACATTATTAAGGGAAATGGAGATATATTAGTTTAAATGTAATTTTCTTGACAGAAAATTATTAAGTTTAATATAAACTCTATTAGTTTTCGTTCCAATATCCATTACATTTATCGGTCACTCCTTATCCGTCGCGGTCGTTGGCAAAGAAGGGGACGTATACTCGTAGGTAAGCCATAGCACAAGAATAAGTTCTTATTCTTGTGGCCATAGTGTCGAAACTTGTTGACTTGTGTAGTATTCGGTGCTTGTGTTGTGTTGTTAAATGTTATTTACCTACTGTGAACGTCGTGTGCCTTTTAGTGTTTTTGTTTTTATTATAAGGTTTTAGTTTACTCATACATCAGTTGTATTGTTATTAGTGTTGTTATTTGTGAAATTTATGTATTTAAGCTAATACAAATAAAATAATTTTTGTTCTGTAATGTGTAAAATATGTTAATTTATATACATAAGTGTTGGTAATTTTGCTTCGATTGAGGCACTGGCAACTAATCAGAAAACAGGTTGTGAGTACATGCATGTATTCAAGGTACATATTTGAACACCTCTACTTACTTCCTATTATCTGACTGATGTACTGTATATAATCACATTTCATATTTCTGATGTATACACAAATATCAACGAAGTTAATGGCCGATAGACTAATATATAGTCGGAAAAATTTAAAAAGTCCTCGGCCGCAATAAACCGCCCAAAAAAGAAGGCTACAGGTTACTCTCCATCTTCAATTTTTCGTGTACCTGACAAAGACATTCAATTAAGAGACCTACCCTTTATTGAATGTCTTTGTCAGGTACACGAAAAATTGAAGACGAAGAATACCATGTAGCTTTTTTTATTGCGCGGTTTACTGCGGGCGAGGACTTTTTTAAATTTTCTCGACTATAGTAATGCGATAGCAATGTGGCATCACTAATTCACCGGTTTTAGCATGCGTTGATATATATATCTGTTTACATCAGGAATATGAAATGCGAATGTGGTATAGTTAATCGTGCTTTAATCGGAATAAAAAATACAGTCCCGTAACCAATGATAAACTTTAATTGAACCTTTATCACTGATTAGGTCAAATATATGCTTATTATTAATTCAAAACTTCATTGGTTTGAAGTAAAAAAATTAAAATCTTGGGATAAATAGGTTTCTTTATATTAATTCTATAATACTCTGAAGATAGAGATACCACAGATTTACCTTAAAACTTTTTATTAACGGTAAAACTATATGTAATTTAGTATGAAACAATATATTATTAAAACAAAGCTGTTCTAGTTTTTACCTAAAACTTTAAAAGTTTATTACAATTACGTAACATTCTTGTATTAAATATTTCCATATTATGATATTAAGAGAAAAGGTGATTTAATTTTAAAATATAGTGACATTTATCACAATTATTTCATATATTTGAATTAAAAAGTATATATTCACGAACAGAAATTAAATCAAATAAATTATTTTCTTGGTTGAAGAAAATATATTCTTGCGTATATATAAACGTGCGATGAATTAAAATCAAATATTTTATTTTTAAAACAAGAATTCTTTTTTTTCCGTGTACTAGTACGTGGCATTACAATGGCATTCTTTTTTATGCCTAATGTCCCTTTTCTGCTGAAAACCCTATTTTTTTCTTTATTCTTTATTCAGCAATGTTAGGGCGAGAGTTGTACAGTAATCATATTTAATATACAGTGTTTTCATATTTGCATACATACATAGGGAAACAGCTTCACTGCAGGCTATCGCTGTGGACTCTGTCAGGGTTGCCAAGTGTGGCGATTTATCGCAATTGTGGTTACTTTTATTGAAAAATTGCGATAGAAAATCAAGTTTGACAAGTGGCGATCATATGGCTATTTTTAATCAATAATTAGCTATTGATGGCGATTTGGCTAATGTCGATATTGTATCTTTAATAACAGTGTAACCAACAATCGTAGTACCATGATCATTCTGTGGTGTCAACTTTTTGAATGGAACTGCTCACCCGAGCCAACATCCAAAATGTTGATTTCAAGTCACGTGGTACTAAACTTCGTCTAGTTATAAATAGTTGAAGGCACAAACCTTCTTGAATAAAATAATTACACCTCCTGTACGGCAAATTTTTGACAGCTTATCCGAATTTTTAATCTGAGGTTGAAAATGTAAAATGTTTATTTTTCAGTTATAATTTATTTATTAGAACTTTGTTACAGAAAATATTATTCAAATAAAATATTTAAATAAAGTATGTTTTTTCAACTTAATTTAAGCATTGTTACAATTTTTCGTGACTTATTTTGTCTATTATACCAACATTTTGGTATTCTATACCTAATTATCAGTTTGTAAATAAGTGAGTTTTAATAGATACTTCCAATTTTTTTGGCGATATTGTGGCTAATTTTTTTTCACAGACATGGCAACATGGACTTTGAAAACCTGGCAACCATGGACGCTGTGGCAAACTCACGACAGCAGTGCTTAGTTACGTAGTGCTTTAACAACGGTATAACGGATCTGTAGGTGTTTTTTTTTTTTTTTAGGCTCTAAGACAGAGTCCAATCAGCCAGAACCTAATTATAGAGTGTAAAGTCGTTATTCCATTTATCTCTCATTTCTTATTATTATTGTCAGCACTATTATTATTATTTTCATCTCGGGCTCTATAGATCGCCAGACGAAACAAGTTTTTTATTATTATTATTAATCATTAATTTGAATATTCTGCCTAGGGGTCTGTCAAGGCGTTTTCTGATTACAAACGGGTTTAGACTACGGTTAACAGGGAGAACAAAAGGTTAGACAATAGGAAGCAAGTGTATATAGTACATATCCACTTGATTAAATTGATTGTAGCCGAAACTCCACATTTAATAAGCTTTGTGTATAGGTTGTTGCATTCGTTGATATACAGTTAAATATTACATGATCCAAATCACCCCCTGTATTACAATGCTCACACATGTTTCATGGAATTAGATTAAACCTGGCTAGGTGTGCAGGATATCGTCCGTGACCATACTTCAATCTGTTGATTATGGTAATGTATTTTGGAGGAATATTGAGGTATCTGTAGGTGTTAAATGTTTGGTAGTCATCTACGGTAATTTCGTTTAGTTTTCTGTAGTCAACTGATTGATTATAAATATGTTGTAATTGAAGTTCCTTAGTCTAGGGTTTTTGTTAGATTCTTCACTTATTTTATGCATAGGGTAATTCAAACTCGATGCGTTGGCTCTATTATTGCGGGAAGATGACAGCTAGCTAAAAAACAACTTATATAACTCTCAGATATTGACCTAAACTACAATATGTTATATAAATAATAACTATTTTAAACTATTCGTGGGTAGTAGGACAGGTAAAAATACTATTCTTTAATTAGATTAACCGGTTTCTGTAGTATAACCTGCCTTCCTGTGAATCTGTAATTTATTAATAGTGTGACAATAACAATAGATTACAAGATGCTAAAAAACACTTACCAACCTAATAAAATCAATTATCTCCCAATTCTTATTAATCGAAGTTGTCATAAATAAAAAATTAACAAATACATTATTCTTCAAAATAACAATGATTGACGCATACAACGTTACATTAAAAAACAACAATGCAGTAATACACAATTTATATATATATATATATATATATATATATATATATATATATATATATATATATATATATATATATATATATATATATATATATATATATATATAATATATATATAATATAATATATATATATATATATATATATATATATATATATATATATATATATATATATATATATATATATATATATATATATATATATATATATATATATATATATATATTATATATATATATATATAATATATATATATATATATATATATATATATATATATATATATATATATATATATATATATATATATATATATATATATATATATACATATATATATATATATATATATATATATATATATATATATATATATATATATATATATATATATATATATATATATATATATATATATATATATATATATATATATATATATATATATATATATATATATATATATATATATATATATATATATATATATATATATATATATATATGTAAGCGTTAGGGGTTTTTACCCCAAATAAAACAAAAGAATTCACTGTGGCAAATCTCTATTGACATGAGTAAGTTCATTCACAGAAGTAAAAGTATCGAATGCTTGATTTTAGTTAGCGCGCATCTAGGGCTCGGTCATCCTCGGAGTAAGCGCGAGCGCCCAATAGCTGGTTGATATAATCGGGAGTACAGGAGGCCCCTGAAGGGTGGAGGGATGTATTGCTAACACGGCCATCCTACAGCGGGGCGGCCTTGCAACGGGATTAAAGTTCCATCTGGAATAATAACCAAAACAAAGAACTGGCTGCCGTAGCGTAGCACATTTATTTTATAATACACTTAATAAATGCGTAACACCAGCGTTAATGCAAATAATCATGTAACATACGTTCTAGAGATCTTTATGTGACAACATAATACTCATATTTCCTAATATAATTTAATTTCAAATCTTTTTGTTTATGTAAGGCTGAAAATCATAACAGAACTCATATTTCATCTGACATAACAATTATTCTTTATTGTGGGATTACCGCAATATTACTTTGTGTTCTAATATTAACCTTGATCTGCAGTGATTAATATTAACCTTGCGGTGGTCATTATTTATTTTTGTGGGACTACCACAATATCAACCTACGCGG
Source organism: Rhamnusium bicolor (assembly GCA_029963845.1). Taxonomy (NCBI): domain Eukaryota; kingdom Metazoa; phylum Arthropoda; class Insecta; order Coleoptera; family Cerambycidae; genus Rhamnusium; species Rhamnusium bicolor. The sequence continues at coordinate 92,456 of JANEYF010005866.1, forward strand.
GACTCCCGCATCTTTTCAATTGCTGATCCGTAGAGGATGTGAATCAGATGTACGGTACTCCCATATTTTATTTTGATGTAAATTATTAAACGGTACTCCCGTTTTCTTTGTATTAACCTTAGCGGTACTCCCGCGTATTTTCAATTGTTGATCTCTAGAGGATATACGGTACTCCCGTATTTAAATTCTAATGTAAATTGTTAAACGGTACTCCCGTTTTGTCTGCTTTTTTTCACAAATTGTTAAACAGTGCTCCCGTTTTGTTTGCTTTTTTTTTTTCACATGGTACTCCCAGAGTTTCTACTTTACCTTAACACCATTTTTTTTTCTTTTATTTATTTTTATTTTTTTTTTTAACCACACTTGGTTTATTTATCTTAATTACACTTTACTATCGTCAGGTTCTCGGCTATCGACATACTTCCGCTGACTGTCGCTCTGCTCTCGCGCATGCTCTACTTGAGAACCACCTAACTCGGCTGTCCTGTAGCGAATACGTTATGGCCTTGGCCATTATGAGGAGCCAAAAGGAGAGTCCGCTAACACGGTCATTCTACAATCGGAGCGCCCTCGCGTCCTCAACTCTTGTATCTTTCTGGAAACAAAGAAACAGAAACAAGACAGAACTCTTATTGTCACATTTAGTTATTTTAATAATGATCCTCTCCTTTTACACTAGGTGGTATTGCTACCTCTTTTAGGCATAGCAGGGTTGCCACTATCCTTTCATTTTCATTTTCACTATCCTTTTTTTCTTCTTCCCACCAAGAGAGAAACCTGTAACAAAATTGAAAACACAAACATTATCAGGCAAGGCTTAATAATACGTTTTTGTTGTCATACAATGTGGATTTGCCACATCTTTCTTTTGCATATTGTGGATTGCCACAGTATGTTCTTCAACCTGTTTTTGCTTTTCCATTTAATTGTGGGATAACAGAATTATTATAAACAAATGGACGTTTAAGGGCTTTACTTTTGTGGTAGTCACAAAATCTTTATTTACCGTGGATCAACCACGTCTTTGGTAGGTCCGTGGAATTTCACGTCTTTAAGGTGTATTACCGTGAACCTGTCACGTCTTTGCATAGGTTACCGTGGAGTTACCACGTCTTTATTACCGTGAACCTGTCACGTCTTTGAAAAATTTAACATCAAGTAAACACCATGGGATTACCATGTCATTCAGTCTACCAATCTCTTATTTTAATGATAATAATTTATTAATAAACAAAATTATTTGAGCAATTCTAAATTGACACTTTTATAAACACTCCTCGAAATGTTTATAAACGTGATAAGTCGTCGAAGTGGCCCAGGACGGCATCTCGACATTCTAATGAGGTCATTTATAGATTCAACCTTTAACCAAAGTTGACACGTCAGCTGGTCTAAAATTAAATTATTCTGACTGTCTTTAATATGTTGACTTAGGTCAGGGCAAATATTGTTTAATCTTTATGTTCATGACTGCTTGCTTATTTATAAACTATCTTACCAAATATTGTTGCTTTTTGATTAAGTATTTGTGGGCCATTGCCACAATGACATATTAAATTTAATCTAATTTTTATGCAGGATCACTGCTAGTCTTTCATTTAATTGTGGGATTGCCACGATAATACAATTTACATTTTTTTCAATTTTTCTGGAAAGTAAACTACACTCGGTACCAGTGTCTATCAAACAATTAACTATTATATTCTGAATTCTAAAATTAGTACAAGATCATTGTTCAGTTCTAGAGAAAAATAACAACTTTCGTGAACATTTATTGCTCATCCCGTTATTTTTTTTCTTTAAATCATGGCAGATTTTGTTGCAAAAACCACAAGTGATTTTCAAATTTAAAATTTATCATGTCTTAAATTTTCAAATTCCAAATTTTATTTTTCCTCACAATTTCGACTTATATGCCCTGGTTTAAGACAGGCAAAACATAGTTTCGTATCTTTCCTCCTTCAAATGAATAAACCCATTTAAAATTGTTGCTAGATTCAGGTTTGAATATTTCAAAGTTATTCAGCAAAACCAATAAATCAGCAATAAAACTTACATTCATTTTAAAAGGCAGCAATTTTTTACCTGAACATCATCTATGTCACCAATTACAAGCTTTATTAACAAACTGATCATCGGACAAATTAAAATGCAAAGATTTAATTAGAGACACTTTCATACCCACAGTACGAATCAGATCGATCACTTGTATACAGGCATACAATGATAATTAGTATCAAGCTTATTATTACAGTACTTACGATAACCTCTGATTTGTTTATTTTGCATTTGTGGTTCAAAACACAGCTGTTCGTGTGCTGCCACCGTGCTACGCCTACCTTTCTTACACACGAGACAACTCTCGTTTGGAAGGATTTTTAGAATAGTGTATGGTCCATTATATTTCTGTTTTAATTTTCCTCCACTCGCTAATTTTGGACCCTCTATAGCAACTAAAAATCCACCTGAAAATAATTCGCTGTGTAATGAAACATCAAATTGCTTAGCTCGCTATTTTCGATGATATAATGCTGTCTGTATTTGTGCTTGACAACGGGCTCGTCAGGGTCAGCCCAGTTGTCACTGCATCTGCCAAAAACTGCTAAGTTGCTGGTAATCTTGGATTTGCCTCAAACTTAACGTTAATGTTGTTTTCACTATAATTTATGAGTATGAGTGGTTCCTTTAATTCCAACATCGTCGGCTCGTCTGCTCCTGACATGTTTATATTTTGTTAAACTATTGAAGGTTGTCCATGTTAGCACTTTACGTATGTTGAGTAGGTCATGGTGAAGTTCCAAACCGTTAGTGCCTTTTTCCACTCGTACATGACGTCGGCAAATAACATCCCAGCCAATAATTACACCTAAGTTTCCAGGAACTGCATCATCGAGTATGATTGTAAATAAAATATCCATTGTTGTAGTCGGTAACACACTTCGCACGTGCCGATACAGTAAACTATTTTCGCTCCAAACTCTGACATAATCCACATTTCTTTCTTGATTACTGCATTGAGCCGAACAACAGCTGATTCACTCAGCATTGATATGTCAACACCATTGTCAATAGAATATGTGAAACTCATTGCTTTAAATTGTTTTCATTTCACCATGCTTATACCAGTGTCTATAAACTATAAACATTGCTTATACCAACAATTTTACTCCATGTTTCCTATCTTTTTGTAATGAGTGCACATTCATTTTTATTGTTTGTTATGAACCTTTGGAGCTCTTATTTTTGGGTGTATTGACGACCTCGACCTCGATTAATCGTAAAACCTGTGATGTCACAATAACAAAGATGGGCTCTGCCTTTCAATGCTTCCCCAGCTTTCGCTATCATCAGCACATCGCCCACACGACGTTCATCCTTGAGTTTTGTGGCTACGTCAAACCATTCCTCTATCACGTAGCTTGGTATCCGGATTAAAGTCTGCCAATTGGAATGATGTAGCTGCTGATGTTGACGCTTGCGCAGTCACATTATCTGCTACGGATGAAGCTCCAACTACGAGGCGTTAGCTCGGGTGCCATATTAAATTGGTGAGATAACAATGCTAACTGCACTTACTGCATCGCCATTCAGAATAGTAACGTTTCGAGCCACTGCACTTTTAATCGTTTAGGAGCTTAACTAGACAATGTCTTGGAGTACGTGCTGGTATCAGGGTCAAATTCTGCTAAGCGGAAATACGTAGATGGTGACGTTGAGGCCTGCGCGATAGGTTCACCCACTATGTTCAACACGGGCGTTGGCTCAGCGGCCATCTTTGTATTGCGCGTTAATTCTGCCAATTGTTGTTGTTGGGTAGCTACTAAGGCTATTAAAGTGTCCTGCCACTGCCGTTTTGCACGTCTTGGTAACGGAACTTTCGGCTCCTGCTCGTGTTCACTACTGTCACTATCGCGTCCGATATTTTCCATATCAAAAACGTCTTTCTAATTAACCAAAGTTCGTCACTATAAAACTGTTTTTCTTTTTCTCGGGCACATTGGATAGCATCCCACTTCTGATGTAAGCGTTAGGGGTTTTTACCCCAAATAAAACAAAAGAATTCACTGTGACAAATCTCTATTGACATGAGTAAGTTCATTCACAGAAGTAAAAGTATCGAATGCTTGATTTTAGTTAGCGCGCATCTAGGGCTCGGTCATCCTCGGAGTAAGCGCGAGCGCCCAACAGCTGGTTGATATAATCGGGAGTACAGGAGGCCCCTGAAGGGTGGAGGGATGTATTGCTAACATATATATATATATATATATATATATATATATATATATATATATATATATATATATATATATATATATATATATATATATATATATATTAAAAAAACTGGTAGACGTAGTGGACGACTAGTTAAAAAACAAACAGCTTATTTTTTATTAATGAGGATGCGGTCCAAATTTTGTTGGGTTAATAAAGAATACTCTTTTCTACTTTGCCAAGCTTTCGGAAAATATTTTATTTTCTTTCTCAAGACTACAAAAGAAGATAAAAAGGGTTCATAGTTACATGTAAAAAAATTATAAAAAAACATTTTTTTACCTTATGCCAGTAAGTTGAGGTTATAAGTTAAAACTAACATCACGTTACACATTAAAATTTCACTATGCAATGTTGACATCTACTTTATGTTATTTAATACATTTTAATTGCTGCATAATGACCAAGTTAATCGAATAATAAGTATGGGGATTCACCCCATAGTGGATGTGCTCCACTACTCTAGTACATGTCAACTGATAATTGGTTCAAATGCAAATTACTCTACACCACAAGTATTTCATACCAACTCACCAAACAATCCAACCAAAATATAACTAAAAACCGCGGGCATTTTCAAAATCCTACAATTTATGAGAAGTTTGAATTTAATCAAATTTCCCCTTCAGACAGGTGTGCTTGAACTCGGTGGCGTCCAATCACGTGGCTAGAAAACCTCCTATATTGTCACTAAGTTATCTAGTTCCCTGAGAATACTCCCCCGAATAGAAACAACCCTCTATCTGATTTATATATATATATATATATATATATATATATATATATATATATATATATATATATATATATATATATATATATATATATATATATATATATATATATATATATATATATATATATATATATATATATATATATATATATATATATATATATATATATATATATATATATATATATATATATATATATATATATATATATATATATATATATATATATATATATATATATATATATACAGGGTGGGGCAATAGTGCGTCGGACTTCGATATCTCGAGTTCTACGAGAGCTAGAAATTTTTTAAAAAATTGCAAGTAAACTAGATAAAAAAAGTCTATAACTGGAAATTATTTTCGACAATACAGGGCGAGCCAAGACGAAATTACAGAACCAAGTGACTTTTTTTAAATGTAATGCTATGTATATCAGTACATTTTTTTGAAGCCTCTTCCTAGGCTCTATTCATTCCTTTATTATTATTGGCTATCTCCCAACCACTTTGATATAATGAATTTTTTTTTGAAATAATGCCGTCTGCAGATGGATATTAATGAAATCACCACAGTCACAATTATGGGTTTTAAGAAAAACTTATGTGAATACCAGTTACGACACATCTAATTAATGTTTTTGAATCATTTTCATTTCCTAAAAATGTACAGGGTGGCCAAAAATTAGTATTCAATTAAGAACTTTTTAAATTGAATTTTCTCATTTTTTTCAACGATGTGATGTAAAAATGAAAAACGAACATTTTTTGTAAGTACTTTCCTGTGGCTAATTGCAACTATTTTCGTTTTATTGAGCAATAATTACAACATTCAAAAATAAACTTAAAAAAAGAGGTTTCTTCAAATAACTCGAGTAGAAAAAATTATAATAAATGTTCCACATGTTGGCCATTTTGATTGACATACATCTCTATGCGCTTTTGAAATGAGGTTCCCACTGTTCCTAAAACTGCCGGTGTGATAGATCTAAAGGCAGTTATTATTCTTTCCTTCATATTTTGTACTTTTGTTAGTGTGTCTCTATAAACAATTTCCTTCACGTATCCCCATAAAAAGAAATCCATTTTTGTAAGATCTGGGGATCTAGCAGGCCATTTAGTGGGTGCATTTCTTCCAATCCATTGATGAGGGTAGGTATTATTTAAGTGGTCTCTAACTGCATTTAAATAATGTGGTGGAGCACCATCTTGCTGAAACCGCATCCTATTTCGAATTCTTCCAGGGAGATTTACCAATAATTGTGGCAGATAGTTTTCCAAAAAATGAAGATAAATAGCTCCAGTCAATGCACCATCAAAGAAATGTGGCCCTATTACATGTTCTCCCATAATTTCTCCCCGTAAGTGAGGATATTCCGAAGCATAATAATGGAAATTGTGCCTATTAACAAATCCATTTTTATGAAAAGTTGCCTTATCAGTGAATAAAACATTATTGAAGAAGTTGACATCAACTTGCATTTTGCCTCTGGCCCAATTAGAAAATTGTAGCTGCTTTTGAAAATCGTCAGCAGATAATTCCTGGTGCATTTGAATATGATATGTATGCAACTTATTTGTTTTTAAGATTCGACCCACAGACCGTCTACTTATTCCAACTAATGAGGTCACTTCTCTTTGACTAACATGGGGATTCTCAACCGTTGCCAGCACCACAGAAAACTCATTTTCTTCGTTCACAACACGTTTTATTCTTTCACTTTTTTTATATTCGACATTTCCAGTTTCCAGAAATCTATCGAGAAGGTTTTGGAAGCTGCTCACATCAGGAAGCCTTCTTTAAGGATAAAGTTGGTGATAAATTCTATTGGCAAGTAAACAATTTCTGTCTGACTCGTCCAAAACAAAAGTCATGTCTACAAGTTCCGCTTTATTAAAATTCATATTGTAAAATTCCAAATATTTTAAATTCAATACAAATTGTAACTAACGACCGAAAAGTGTGATAAATGCTCCTTTGTACACAACAATTTATACCAAAGTGAGGTTTTATTGCTTGTCGAATAACGAAAACAGCAAAAAAATGTACAAAAAAACATTACAGTAAAGGACTGGTTAAATACTATTTACTCATTTCAATGGAAATAGTCCCACTAAATGGCCTCATTTCAAAATTGCATAAAGACGTGTGTCAATCAAAATGGACAACACGTCGAACACCTATTATAAATTTTTCTAATGAATTATTTGAGGGAACCTCTTTTTTAAGTTTATTCTTGAGTTTGACATTTATTTATAAAACGAAAATGGTTGCAATTAGCCATAGGGAAGTACTTACAAAAAATGTTCGTTTTTCATTTCTACATCACATCGTCGAAAAATATACAGGGTGTTTCATTTGAAAAAAATTGAGAAAATTCAATTTAAAAAGTTCTTAATTGAAAAATAAACACTTATTTATTTATAAAACGAAAATGGTTGCAATTAGCCTAGAAAAGTACTTACAAAAAATGTTCGTTTTTCATTTTTACATCACATCGTTGAAAAATATACATTTGAAAAAATTGAGAAAATTCAATTTAAAAAGTTCTTAATTGAATACTAATTTTTGGCCACCCTGTACATTTTTAGGAAATAAAAATGATTCAAAAACATTAATTAGATGACTCGTAACTGGTATTCACATAAGTTTTTCTTAAAACACATAATTTTGACTGTGGTGATTTTTTTAATATCCATCTGCAGTTGGCATTATTTCAACAAAAAAATTCATTACATCAAAGTGGTTGGGAGATGGCCAATAATAATACAGGAATGAATAGAGCCTAGAAAGAGGCTTCAAAAAATGTACTGATATATATAGCATTCCATTTAAAAAAGGCACTTGGTCCTGTAATTTCGTCTTGGCTTGACCTGTATGTTCGAAAATAATTTCCAGTTATAGACTTTTTTATCTAGTTTACTTGCAATTTTTTAAAAAATTTCTAGCTATCGTAGAACTCGAGATATCGAGGTCCGACGCACTATTGCCCCACCCTGTATATATATATATATATATATATATATATATATATATATATATATATATATATATATATATATATATATATATATATATATATATATATATATATATATATAGTTACATAGAAATGTAGCACACGGAAATTCATTTTTTTTTATTTTATAGGTGCTATAGGTTTGTCTTTTCTATGAGAAGTATGCATTTATGCCAACATTATATTGCATCCTCCAGACACCGAACTAATGTACTGTCACTTTTTAAGTCGCGAAATTTGTCTATATGCTTACAAATATAAGTTGCAAAGCGTAAAGGTCTTTGTGAACGACATCGTTATATTATATACACGCATACATAATCAGATCACCCGTTCTACTTATCATCAATGTATAAGAATGCCTGCGCACTAAGGGGTCAGTTCGCGATGGCCATCGCAGCCAGGATATATACTACAAACCTAAAGCAGCCAGCGAGTCTTTATAGTCAATAAGAAAGAAAGGATAAAGCACGCTACACTTGAACTAGTGAGTTTTAACGCGAGTTATATAATTGAATATAATATGTATTGTTAGTTAGGACCACCAATAGCTTCCTGTTTTTCGACCTATTAACTTAAACATATAAATATAAGCTTGTTAATTGAGTAATGTTAAGATATTTATTATATACATTTCTATATATTTCCATTAAGTAATCTAAACATGCTTTTAATATAATGAATAGCCAACTTGTTAGAAAGATTATGTAAAGGCAAATTGAACCTTATATTTTTTGTTCTATTACGCCGAATCCATGTAACTGTGAACAAGTTCATATATTTGTTTTTTAAAAACAAAGTTCGTTTGGCAACGAGCTTAATTGGCGCAGTCGGTAGGATAAATGTGTTCTTTTAACTGCAAAAAGAATATTGTTTCAACAAACTAAGCTTTTTTCAAGAATCAACGTTCCACAACACCTTCAGCAGTAGAAGCCAGGAGATCTTCAACTACCAACAAGGTAAGCCAAGTATTTTCCTGTTTATCTTTTCCTAAACTCTTAATCGTAAGAATTAGGTGAAAAAAAATTTTTTTTAGTTTTTAGTTTGAGAATTTTAAATTCCTGCAATTTTAAAAAAAAATTTCGCAAGTGAATAATTCGATGGTGAAATCATTCATAGTGCAATTAATTTTTGCGAATTTTAGTTAAAGATAATAAAGAAAGAAAATTAAAAGAAAAATTTAGTTTTTAGTGAATTTTAATTTCCTGCGATTTTAAAAATTAAGCAAGTGAATAATTCGATCACGAAATCATTCATAGTGCAATATTTACTTTTTGTATATTTTAGAGATCAAACTTAAAATAAATAAATTTTATATAATTATTAAATCGATATATTGTATAAAAAAATTTATAACGAAAAACTATATATATCAAGATATTTTCTACTTGGTATAAATTTAATATTATTAAACGAAGTGTTTTAAAATAACTGTATTATATTAAATAAAATAAAAATATATATATACACAATAATAATACGTTATTCGTACGTATTTTACAATAAATAAAATTAATTTATGCCGATATTTGATGATATAGAAGAGATAAGTGATAATTTAAATCAAATATCACTTAGTAATAGTAATCAGTTAGAAAAATCAGAATCCAAAATGCCAGAAGTAAATTTTGTTTTGCTTAAAGCTTTTGCAGACACAATCCCAGTCTATCACGGACGAAGGGATTTATTTATTATCTTTTTCAAATTTCGGAAAACGCATACAAGATATTCGTAGTCAAATCTGTTTTAAATTAAATTCTGACACTTAACGTCTGAAGATAAAATAGTACGTCTACAAATGTATGACGATTCTGCTTTTATAACTTTTATTAATCATTTGACCGAACGATTGAGAGATCGTATTTTAAATAGCAACGCGAATTCTCTAGAAGACGCACTTAGAATAGTTTGCGAAGACGAAAATTTAAGACATGAACTTGGACTACTCAACACAACACAAAGAGAGTCAACGCCAAATATTAGACAAAATCCCAACAATATGCCTCTGAATCATAAAATTAATCACCACTCTAATGCATATAATTCGACACCACGATTTAAACAACCTAATACAAATGTACAATACTTATCACCTAGACCTCCATCACAATTTCCAGCTGATTTACAAAATAATCAAAAACCGTTTTTCCAACATAAAAATAACGTGAGACAATCATTTCCCAGCAATCAACAAGTTTTTGGCAAATCACAAAACGTGTGGAAATCAAACAATACTATGCCTTTACAACAACCTACCCCGATGTCAACCACATCCAGGGCAACTACAACACAAAGACATAGTCAAACAATGCCTTTCAGGCAACCAAATTATTTCCAATCGTGAAATTTCCAAAACGAAGAACTACATGTTCACGAATACGATGAACACCCTAACGAGTCGGATACATTTTCAGAAAATAATTTAAAATACCAAAACAAACAAGAATATTACAATGAAAATAACGAAATTTACCACATTAACGACGAACAGTCACAAAATTTTCAAAACAGTACTCCTCTCATAGAAGAAACTTAGTAGAATTAAATTCAACAGTTTTAAATGATTTACCGTATGTTCAGATAGAAAAACCTTCTGCTAAACTTCTAATTGACACCGGTTCACATATATCAATTCTAAGACCATCTATAGCTGAAAAATATTTTGCTGAAACTATATTTAGACATCCATCAAAACTAAAGACAGCATTAGGTGAAAAAGAAATAAATTTTAAAGCTAAAATTCCCGCATTTTCTGAATTTCAATCGAAACATGCAATAGAATTTTTATTATTTGACTTTCACGACTTTTTCGATGGAATATTAAGTCTAAACGATTTAAGAAAAATGAATTTGTCGATAGATTTTAATAATCAAATATTATTTAATAACCACCAACAAATTTCATTTCTGTATCGTCAACCAAACGACACTGATTTTACATTCGAAATCCAAGCGAATGAAACACTGATAAAAAAAATTTCCAGTTTCTATACAATACGGAGAAATATTAATCCCCGAAATGCACTCGATTAGTGGATTATATATACCAGAAACTATCACATACGCCGCTGATAATTTCGCCTATTTTGATATTTATAACCCAACTGACCAGACTATTTTAGAAACTTTAAAAGGCCCTATTAACGCGTATTTAATTAACGATGAGTACGAATTACATAATTTCCAAATTGATACGTATGAAACTCCCATAGCTAATAATATGAATAACATAATTTCGAAATTACGTACATTACACATGACACCGGAAGAACTAAAAGCTATAACTAATTTATGCAAACAATTTAATGATATATTTCATGTTGATGAAAGAAAACTGACATTTACAAATCAAGTAAAACATGAAATTAAAACAACCGACGAAGTACCCATACACACAAAATCATACAGATTTCCGCACTGTCATAAAGAAGAAGTGCAAAAACAAATTAATAAAATGCTTGAAGACGGTATTATAAGACCTTCAAGTTCGCCTTGGTCAAGCCCTATTTGGATCGTTTCAAAGAAACTTGACGTAAGTGGTAAAAGAAAGTGGCGTATCGTAGTAGATTACCGAAAAGTAAATGAAAAAACGATAGATGACATATACCCGATCCCAAACATTGACGATATCTTAGATAAATTAGGTAGATGCAATTATTTTACTACACTAGACTTAGCATCCGGATTTCATCAGATTGAAATGGACACAAAGTCCATAGAAAAAACCGCGTTTAGCGTAGAACATGGTCATTTTGAATATCTCAGAATGCCCTTTGGCTTAAAGAATGCACCTGCAACTTTTTAAAGAGCAATGGACAATGTCCTGTGAGAATTACAAAACAAAATTTGTCTAGTTTACATGGACGATATTATTATATTTTCTACTTCCCTTCAGGAACATATTAATAATTTAAAACAAGTTTTTACAAAATTACGAGAACATAGACTCAAAATTCAAATGGACAAATCAGAATTTTTACGTAAAGACGTAGAGTTTCTTGGTCATGTAATAACACCCGAAGATATAAGACCAAACCCTAGAAAAATAGAAGCAATTTCGAAATATCCCATTCCTAGAACGGCAAAAGAAATTAGATCTTTTCTTAGGACTTTTAGGTTACTATAGGCGATTTATTAAAGACTTCGCGAAATTAACAAAACCTTTTACACAATGTTTGAAAAAAGATGAAAAAATAATACACAGCCCATCATTTGTAGAAGCTTTTGAAAAATGTAAAAACGTGTTAACCAACGATCCTGTTTTACAATACCCAGATTTTTCCAAACCTTTTATATTAACAACAGACGCATCGAATGTTTCAATTGGATCAGTACTTAGCCAAGGCCCTATTGGAAAAGATAAACCAATAGCTTATGGTTCGCTTACTCTAAACACAGCAGAATTAAACTATTCCACCATAGAGAAAGAACTATTAAGTATAGTCCATTTTACGAAAACCTACAGACCGTACTTATTCGGACGTAAATTCACAATTCTAACTGACCATAAACCCTTCCAATGGTTGTTCAACTTAAAGGAGCCAAATTCGCGACTTGTCAGATGGCGGTTAAAATTAGAGGAATATGATTATATTATAGTGTACAAAAAAAGGTAAAAATAACACAAACGCCGACGAAATATCACGAGTCGAAATCAACGCAGTAGAAACGGCATCAATAATAAGCAATACGGATGACCATGATGCAGACAAAATACTACACGACTTTACTGACAACGTAAATGATGAAATGATTAACGACTTGCTAAAACCAGCTAACACACCTTTAACCCCAAATCTCGAATCATAACAACAACTAGAAGACAGTCTATCCACTTTAACAAACACTGGTCCCTTGACCAGGTCAAAGACAAAAGCATTCATAATAAGCGACATACAACTAAAACCTCCCGTAGACAATACGGATACGCAAACCCAACACACATCATTAGAAACCCCAATACTAACCATACCTATTTCTGAAAAATGCTTAAATTCCTTTAAGAATCAAATTATATTCGACGTCAGCAAAGACAGTACCGGACCCTCAGTCCAAAGACACCCTGTATTTGACAAATATAGAATAACAGCAGTTTTGCCCTCGTCAATTTAAAACGCATTTAATTCACTTTATTAAATCTTTTCTAAAACCTAAAAACACCTACGGAATACTTTTCAAAAATTTAAATACAATCCCTGATTTTTGTAAAATTATCAAAGAAACATTCACACAAAATTCCTATAAATTAATCTAATCCAATCAATTCTTACTAGACATAATAAATAAAGACGAACAGCAAGAAAAAAATTAAATACCACCACGAAAAGAAAACTACCCATAAAGGCATCAACGAAACTAAATTATCTTTACAAAAACACTATTATTGGCCAAATTTAATTGATGATGTAACTACCTACATTAATGTAATGTCAAGAAGGACATTATGAACGTAGACCCAACAAAATTAAATTTACCCCTACACCTATTGGCGATTTACCACTAGAACACATATATATGGACACATTTCAAATAGAAAAACAAAGATTTCTCACAATTATTGATAGCTTTTCTCGCTACGCACAGGCATATATTACAAATATTAATGCACCTGAAATTTTAGACTCAATCATATCCTTCATATCACACGTGGGTATACCTCACAAAATAACAGTAGATAACAGTCACGAGTTTAAAAATGACACATTTATTGAATTTTGCGACAAACACAAAATTCAATTACATTTCACTACACCCACAAACCATATAGGTAACTCCCCAGTCGAGAGATTACACAGTACTCTCTGTGACAGTATAAGAACGATACGTATTGAAGGTAACAAATCTCCTATTACACAACTAATGAAATTAAGTTTTTAGGCTATAACAATGCAATTCATTCCGTTACCAGAATGACACCGTTTCAAATTATCTTCGGAAGAATATCCAAAGATCCATTTGACATTACGACAAAAGACATCGTAACACATTATGTAGACAAACATTTAAAAATTATTCAGACAATTAATGACACCGTGAACCAAAGAAATAAAGACGCGAAAACGAAAACCCTCGAAAAAGTTAATGAAAAACGTCACGATTCCCCTTCATACGATATAGTAAAACCAGTATATCTGCAAACCGAGAATCGAAATAAAGCCAGCCCCAAAAATAAACAAATAAATATAAAAGAAGATAAGGGAAACAGAGTTATCACTAGCCATAGCAAATATCATAAAAATAAATTAAAACCACCTAGAATAACGAAACCCCTTGTTTCTGACTAAAATTACCAGATGGCTGACGTCCCTGTTAATAATTGCGACATATGGACAGACGGACACTACTTTTACAAAAATACAAAACCCTATACTACCACTATCTCTAGGCAAAGCACAAATAACTACACATAAGCATACATTCGTAAAATATGTCGACATTTCAAAATTTAATGAACCAGTAAGAAACGTAATATCAAATATAAATTTAATTCGAGAACAGTATGAAACTATATTTCCAGACCTGATGTACCAAGTAATAGATTACGAACATATAGTTAACAACTCGCTAAAGGCAATATTAAACAAAATAGATAATCTGAAATGACGTAGATTTAAAAGAGGATTAATTAATCTTGTAGGTAAAGGTTCTAAATGGTTCTTGGCACCTTGGACGCTGATGGCGAAAAATATAGTAGAGCTATAAGTATTTTAAACAAAAATCAACAAATAATACAACATGATTTAAGAAACCAGATATCAGTCACAAAACACTTGGTATCGGAAGTTAATAATTTAATAAATAAAACAATAAACAATCAACAATATATAACAAAACAAGTTACCAATATTTCAAAAGTAACCGATAAATTAAAACGAACTTTTAAGATTTTAGAAAGTTTAAATATTCTCAATGCAAATTGCAGACATCCTGCATGTCCTAGATATATTAGAGAATTCAATATTATTTGCTAAATTACATACTTTACACAGTTCAATTTTATCTATAAAAAAAATTTGAATTAATAATTAAAGAAATAAAACAAATTTATGGCAAGGAATCTATACCACACTTCAACAATGTGCAATCTTATTATTCACTTTGCAGTGTTGAATTATACCAAAAAGGTAATAAATTAATGTTTGGAATACATGTACCAATACTATACATTAAATCTTACGATTATTTCCGATTAATTCCCATCCCACTTAATTCCCAAATTTTAATACCAAGAAAAACCTACATTATCCTAAATAATACTTGGCACCATTATGAGGACCAACAATGTACTCAAATAGAAGACACCTGTATTTATTATGTTGTAAATCCGACTACTTCAATGGACTGTTTACCTAAAATTCTAACAGGCAAGCATAACAATACCTGTTCTACCAAACATGTCACCATAACGGACGATATTATCTAGCCAGTCAACGACAATCATATCATCGTAGTCCCAAACACAAAAAAAATAATTAGGCAAAAATGCCAAACAAATGGATTACACGAGACGACATCACCTGAAGTAATCAGCATCCAACCGGGCTGTTGCCTTACAATTAACGAAGACACCTTCTGTGCTACCCACTCCGAAAAAGAACAACCCTATGAACTCCCACTAATTCAATTGGACATTAGTGCATCGAAAAAAATTAAGTTACCTCACGATGTATCTTTAACAAAGTTACAAGACATTAAGAAAAATAGTGATTTTCTAAAAGTGCATGACCTATTACAAATGAACTTGCGAACAAATAAACATTCATTCCTCATTTATGCAATTCTTTGCATTATATTTGTTATAATTTTAATATGTATTTATAAATTTTATATTTTTTCTAATAAAATGATTTTATATAATGTATTTAAAAAGAGAACCTCACAAAAACAGAACGGACTTAAAGAAACAGAACTGCAAAATGTAATCACAGAAAAAAAAGTCCCTTTTGTTTTCCTCTTAAGGATGGAGGAGTTATATATTTGAATATAATATATGTATTGTTAGAACCACCAACAGCTTCCTGTTTTTCGACCTATTAACTTAAACATAAAAATATAAGCTTGTTAATTGAGTAATGTTAAGATATTTATTATATACATTTCTATATATTTCGATTAAGTAATCTAAACATGCTTTTAATATAATGAATAGCCAACTTGTTAGAAAGATTATATAAAGGCAAATTGAACCTTATGTTTTTGTTCTATTACTTCGAATCCATGTAACTGTGAACGTGCTTAAATAAATGTATGTTAGCGGACTCCCCATGGGCACCCCCCATAATGGCCGAGTTCGTGACGCGTAAGACACAGGACAGCCGAGTTGGTTATAAGTGGAGCATGCGTGGAGGCACTAGTTGGGTAGATTGGGCGATTAAGATACGTGTGGATAGCTCTGCGCTAAAGTATTGGCAATAAATAAGTTGTGTTCAATTTTGACTATTATTAAGGGTTGATAACCCTTTTAAACCTAACATGTATTATATACTGGCCGCTGTGTAGTCGACTGCTAGGGCGCGAGTTATAAAATAGATCTTTAAATTTAATTTTTTAAAAAGACATATTTTTTTAACACGAGTTAAAGTAAAACGCAAGTGTACGATACAATGCTGTTTTAATAACTAACTGACAATCGTAATAAAGTTTTACAGTTGAAAATAATGCCAAATAGATAAAGAGGTATCAAATTCCATACATAAGCATAAATGTGTATTTATACAACGTGTAACTCCACCATTCCTTTAGTGGAACCTAGGGTAGATTCAAGTTGTTTGGGGGGTTGCTCTGCCAAGTCTGGGGTGTTTGTAGCAGTTCTTCTGTCTTTGGCTGATCTCCTACGTTTTAAATAAAGCCTGTAACCAAAAAATAGACACATTGCAAAAATTACAGTATATAATACAATTGTCCAAATGTAGGCTTCTCTTGACGTCTTGATTGTTGTCTAATAAAATATTTTCTAAACTGACTGCCTGAAGGGCTTTACTAGTTTCCAAGTTTATTGTGAAATCAAAAGTTGGAATATCTAATAATTTGACTTTATTTAAGGAGTCTTGATTTTTTAGAGTGATATTATTACACTGCAAATAACAATTATCTGATATAGTGATAATAAATGTTCCTTGAATAATCTGATTATTAAAGTTATTTAAACAATGAGTCCGAATTTTTGTTTTGCTAATTAGAACAAGTATCCATGTGTTCTTGTTGATCTTCGTGAAGATATTCTTCGTTAGTTGAAATCTTGTAGGCTTGCAGGACGTCATATTTCTGTATGCATTTAACAGTTGGATTATACAGGGCGATTCTTCATTACTAGGGAGTAAATTATTGTTTTCACATATGTAACTTTCGTCCTCCATAATTTTACAATTTTTTGGTATTGTGTAAAATTGCTCGGAGATTAGGAGGGAATTATATGTGGGGATGATAACTTGACAAATATTTGAACTAGGTAAGAGAATAGGTAATGAATATATTCTTACGAAGTTATACAGGGTGTCAGAAACTAGTGTTACCTCTATTAAAAATATTATTTGTGTCTTAATAGAATAGGCTTTTATTTATATGAGATTTTCGAATGTTGGTATATTCTGGAGTTGAGGTTCCAGTAGAAATTTATATGGATATATTTCTGGTTTAATTTCGATTAACTCATCCATAAGTTCTTTGGGTGTTAAAATGTTTGAATGCATGAAATTTAATTTTGCGAATGATACAGCTGTTTGTATATTTGTTAAAACCCGTATCATTTAGTTCAAAGAGTTCATCATTTCTATAAGAATGATATGCATATGATGTAGTTTCTCTCATAAAATTTTTTGCGTTCAAATATTCTGTAATTTGATTGATTTTTCGCTTTAATGTATATTGATTGTGTATTAATCCATCGACAGTTTTGTTAAAATTGTTTAGTGCTCTTGTGGTAAGTGAGATGGCTTCTTTTTCGGTCTTTATTATTTTTCCTTGATTTTTCTTGAGTTCTTCAATTTTTGTGTGAAATTGTTTTGCATCTTCTGCGTCCAGATTACCAGTTATTAATTTAATTGCACTACCCAGGGCATTTATTAATCTACGTTTACTTCTAGGTGCAGTTGGTATCAGTATTTCTATTACTTCAGTCACTTCTTTTATTTGATGTTCTATTACAGTTCTGAAATTATGAGTTTCTACGTTGTAGTTTTGATCGGATGTTTTATAAACTAATTCTAACTGATTTTGAGTAGCAACTAATCTTTCGAATTCTTCTAAAATAAGCGATAAATTGTATAATGGCGTAAGCGTCCATTTATTCCCAATTATTTTTACGTTTCCTACTTTAAGCGGTAAAAATCCTACATTTTCTTTAATTTCTTGTATATCAACTATAGCCGTTACTGTGCTGATGGTGATGGTGGCAATTCTGAAACAGGACGACTATATCAGTTAAATGTACCATTTTGTTATTTTTAGTTTTTAAGTGTTCTATTTCACATTTATTGTGTTCTAGTAATTTTATTATTTTCCAAGGTCCTGTAAAACGTTTAACCGTTTTATTTCTATCATAAATCCGAGTATATATCGTGTCTCCTACTTTAAACACAGTGTCCTCCTTATTTTGTTTTTGGACTCTCTTTGTTTTTTTCTTGATGTAATTTGTCATGAAGTTTATTATAAACTTCTTCCATGGTTTTAACATGCTTGTTCACCAAATCTTGGTAGTATTGCTTGTGTACAGCATATCAAGAGGATTTCTTGAGGCGGTGTGTCCTAGCACCGTTTCTAGAGGTGTTAACCCCGTTAATGTATGTATAGTATTATTGTAAGCAATAATTGCTTGTTGTATTCTGTCATCTGCCGATCCATCTAATAATCTATAATGTTCTAGCAACGTTGAGTGCAGTCGTTCAATCAACGCATTTGATTCGTGGTGCCTTGGAGTCGTTACATGTGTTTTAATTTTATGTGCTTCTAGGAATTCTTTTACGACTGAGTTAGAAAATTCTGAACCTCCATCACAGGTGATTTGCGTGGGCGTTCCATAGTGTTTAATGAAATTTAATAGTTATTCTACTATTTCTGTTCCATTTTTTCCTAATATTTTATAAGCCTGAGCTAATTTTGAGAATGAATCAATTATCGTTAAATATGAATTGCCATCCATTACGACGGTGTCTATGTGTAAATTTTCAAAAGGTTTTAGAAATGTATGTGTTAACAAATCTATGATGGCAGGTGTCTTTCATACTTGCTACTACGACATTTTTTGCAGTTATTTATATATCGTGTCACATCATTTTGAAGGTTTTGCCAATAATATTTATCTTTTATTCTTGTTAATATTTCTGAAATGCCTCGATGGTTTGTTTTACTTTCATGGTAATTTCTAATAGCCTGTAATTTATCTTCCATTGGTACATTTATTACTTGTTTGTGCATCTAACTAGTTTAGGTCCACTGTCTTAGAAATTGTCGACATAAACTTTTGTAAAGTCCTGGTACATTTTTTCTTGGTCAAACCACATATGGTATGTTTTCTTTCCTGTGGTGTACTCTTTAAGAAAGTTTAGGATAATATTATAGTTTTCATCTTTAGAAATTTGTGTTTCGGTAAAGTTTTACCCTCTAGTCTGCTTCTTTTTGTTCGAATTCTGTTTCCAAATCCTGTAGTGACAGTTATTTGATTTGGTTTCGAATTTATTATACTTTCTACGATTTCTATGCTTCTAGTGAGTTCATCATTAGGAGTCGTATGTGCATTTGTGTGATATTTTCTAGGTCTTGTATTATTCTATCGATTTCTTCATTTTCGGGTTCGATATTGGGATTGTCTGTAATATCTCGTAAGGCATTGGCAAAATCAATATCATCGATTTGTGGTATTATTGATACATCATCTGTGTCTTTGTTGGTATTTTGTACGGTCATTGGGTGAACGGTTATTCGTGATAGGGCATCTGCAATTACGTTTTGTGCTCCTTTTTTATAGATTACTTCAAAATCGTATTCTTGAAGTTTAATTTTCCAACGTGCGAGTTTACTGGCCGGATCTTTAAGTGAAAACAACCAAGTCAATGGGCGATGATCGGTGTAAATTTTAAATCTTCTCCCAAATAAATAAGGGCGGAAGTGCTTGCAGGCCCAAAGTATGCAATACAATTCTTTTTCCACTGTGCTGTACCTAGTTTCGGTGTCACTTAAGGTTCTGGAAGCGTACGCCACTAATTTGTCATTTGGCGGCACCCCCTGACTTAGGACGGCACCCAGTGCCATATTGCTAGCATCAGTAGTCAGGTTAAATTCCTTACTAAAATCAGGAAATTGAAGTATTGGGTCATGGCATAACATTTTTCTACATTTGTTGAAAGCTGTAACAAATTCTTGAGTATGTTCAATTTTGGCTCCTTTTTTTAAACATTTTGACAACGATTTGGTTAATTTTGCGAAGTCTCTGATAAATTTTCTATAATAACCTAACAACCCTAAAAAGGATTTTATTTCTTTTTTCGTTTGTGGTACTAGGTATTGGGTATTTTTCTATAACTATAATTTTTTCGTTATTTGATTTTAGTCCTTGTGGCGTTATAATGTGTCCTAAATAATTAACTTCAGTGCGTAAAAACTCGGACTTATCTAGTTATACCTTGAGGTTGGCAGCTCTTATTACCTCGAATACTTTTCTTAAGCGTCCTATGTGTTCTTGCAATGAAGTGCGAAGATTATTATATTGTCTAAATATACCATACATTGTTTTTAAGTTAATCCTCGTAGTATATGATTCATTGTACGTTGAAATGTGCTTGGACTATTTCGTAGACCAAACGACATCCTTAAAAATTCGAAGTGTCCTTGAGGGGTTGAAAAGGCAGTTTTCTCTATGCTCTTTTGGTCGACTAAAATCTGATGAAATCCACTCGCAAGGTCGAGTGTCGTAAAGTAGTTGGCTCTGCCCAATTTGTCCAGAATATCTTCTATATTGAGAATTGGAAACTTGTCTTTGATAGTTATCTCATTCAGCTTGCGATAATCAATAACCAGTCTCCTTTTTCTCTAATTCGATGCATCTAGTTTCTTGGGTACCACCCATATTGGAGATGACCAGGGTGAAATGGACTCTTTAATTATATTTTGTTCTAACATACTGTTTATTTGTTTTTTTCACTTCGTCATTGTGAATTGGTGGTAGTTTATATGATTTTGTGTATATTGGTTTTTCGTCTGTGTATTTATTTACAGTGAAATATGTCCCGAAATTCATAACAGAGTTTTCTTATTGCATCGTATTCTTCTTGATACGTATGATCTAACCTTAGATTTTTTTTAATTTTATTTTAGAATGATATGTGGGTGGCTGACATGGTTCTTCTTGATGGTTTATTTCGATATTTTCTTCTATTTCTAAGAGATTGAATGGTTCCTTAAATTTTATATCTAAATTATGATTTGAGGTATTTAAGATTGTAGTAAAGCATTCATAATTTTTTGACATTAAAAGATAAGAAGGAATTTCGTGTCCATTTTTAAATTGCATATGGTTTTTTCGGTATTTATATCGGTTGATATTTTTATTAATTTTTCACATCTTGATGGAATTCTGTACTGATATTCCATTTGTATACCAGGTGTCCCATCTTGCAAGCTTTTCAATGGTATTCTTGCAAATGGCGTAATTAATTCATTTTTCGTAAGGTAGATGTTAGCTTGGAGTTTTTGTAGAAAATCAATTTCTATTAGTCCATCATATTTACGGTTAAAATCGAATAAATGAAATTTTTGCTGTCCTTCAACATTAAAAGATCCCAAACACGTATAGTTATACTATGTTTGTGCAGACTTTGTTGATGTGCTGTATTTATAACAAAAGGTGTTTCCTCGATATAATTTTTGTAGTAATTTTGTGCGAGAGTTGGTTTTATTAGTGTTTTTGTTGATCCGGTATCCACTAGAAACTTTGTTTGTAATTAGGTTATGAAAATAACTGGAAGGTTATTATTATTGTCGATGTTGTTTAGTTCTACGTTGGCATTTGTGACGTTGTGGCTTCCTGAAAATTTTGATAATTTTCATTTCGATCCATCTGTACTTCTTGTATGTACAGTCGTTTTTTGCGATTCTTTTTCAAAATTTTCATATGTATCTTCGTAGTATTCATTAGGGTTTTCATTTTCATAATAACACATACAATTTTCAGGTGTATCGTTTTCATAATTTTCTACTGAATAATTTTGGTTTTCTTGGTAATAAAGTTCTTCTGACATAAAAGTAGGTCGTGGTTGAAATTGTCTTCGTAAATTCGATGGTTTATTTTTTTTGTATTACCTGAAGATGTGTCCATCGGTGTAGGTTTCGGAAATACTTTGTTGGGATTTGGCTTAAAAACATTAGTATTTCTTGCATTAAAGTGTGATTGGAAATTTTGATTATTATGATTTATCGATTGATTGGGAAATCTGTAGTTCCAAGGCAACCTTTGTGACTGGTTTGATTGATAATAATTTGGAAAATAATTTTGTGGCTGATTTGATTGCATATAATTTGGAAAATAATTTGGTTGTC
Source organism: Rhamnusium bicolor (assembly GCA_029963845.1). NCBI lineage: Eukaryota > Metazoa > Arthropoda > Insecta > Coleoptera > Cerambycidae > Rhamnusium > Rhamnusium bicolor. The sequence goes on from JANEYF010005866.1 coordinate 115,016, forward strand.
GCTGAAATGTATTAAAATTAAAGTATGTTGGTGGTTGCATTGTAGAATGATTTCTATTAACTTGAGGATGTCTCGCTATGGGTTTTTGATTAGTTTTCTGTGCATTACTATTCATTGCTGTAAAGTGATTTCTTAAATAAGAATATTTTTCTTCCTCAATAGTCATTCGGAGTGCTTCTTCAAGAATTGTTGGAGACTCGCACCTGAGTATTCGACTTAACTCGGGATGTATTCCTTTGAGAAATGTTTGTAATGCAATATCACTAAACATTGTGGTTTTATATATTAAAATGGCTGGTACTTCTGTGATTGCGATTTTTGAGATAATTAAATCTCTAAGATCTTTACATCTTTCCCCAAATTCTAGAGGTTTTTCATTGTGTTGTTGAGTCAATGTTAAAAGTTCTGTTGTAAGAGTATTTTCTGTACGTTGGTATCCAAATCTTCTTATTTCTTCTTTAATTTGTTCCCATGTGATGATTGGATTTATTGCTATTATTGCTTGAGCTGGGCCGACGAGTTTATTTTTAATTGCTTGAAATAAGGTGGCATTGAAAACTTCATCAGTTGGTTTTTTTAATCTGTCAATTGTTGCTTGAGCTGTCGTTATAAAAATGCATACAGTTCGTTGGTCACCATTAAAAGTTGGAACAGAGTCGATGTGATCTCTAAATGTTGCCATAATTCGTTTTTCTTGTATATTTTCGGTGTTTTCCGTCGATAATATAGTGCTGTTCAATATGTCCGTTATTTGATCAATGTCCGTCATAAGTTTAAATATTATTTAAATATTATTATTCGGTGCAGTGGGAAATAACTTTATTTTAAAGCTATGCCACTGATTATAGAATATTTAAGGGCTTATGTAAGCGGAGAGATTATTGAAAAAAAATAATTTTTAGGCAATAAATTTGAGCAATTTTACTCACCCAATTTTTATCATGTACACTTTTTTTCCTATGTAAATTTTCTTATAACTAAAGTAGAGGTGTATCTGAAATCTTGAAATAATCCTTATGATTTTGTTGTGAAATGTTGATTTTTCTTAAACTGCGGTGAAGCTTCGGAGATTTTTATCCTAGTCTTCTTTTGAACCAGATGACGATTTGAGTCTTCTAGGCTCTGAGCGATTTCTTGCAGCGAAAAGGTGTCTTCGGATGGTTAATCACCGAACTGAACGTGAAATCGATATGCACTCGATACACAAATCACAGTAATCACTGAACTGAATGTAAAATCGATGCACTCGATACACTCCACCCGTCCGACTCGAAAGACTGCGCCAGTTATAAAATAGATCTTTAAATTTAATTTTTTAAAAAAGAAATATTTTTTAACACGAGTTAAAGTAAAACGCAAGTGTATGATACAATGCTGTTTTAACAACTAACTTACAATCGTAATAAAGTTTTACAGTTGAAATACATGCAAATAGATAAAGAGGTATAAAATTCCATACATAAGTATAAATGTGTATTTATACGTGTAACTCGCGGTCATTCTGTATAAACCACTGACCGCGCGGTCAGTTGGTCTCATGTGCATCGTTCGTTAGACGTCGCAACACGCTGGCCGTCGCAGCCAGTGCGCGGTGGGACATATAACTCCATACAAACCGTTGGCCATCGCGACTTGGCCGCTTAGTGCGTGGGGGCTCTAAGATATACGACGTAAATAGTTCTCTGCACCTAAGAGTATGACAGTAGGTGAGCAACTCTAATTATAACTGTCACCTTCCTGAGTTTGTATCACCAATAGTATCTGCAACATACTGTAGCTCTTCCACTTCACTGGTATGGTTGATGTATTGGTTTTATTGATGAATTTGAGTCGATCTTCTCCTAAATAAAAATATCTGATTTGGCCAGCACATAATTTTCTTATACCAGTATATATCATCTTGATCTAAAAAAATCATTCTATTTAATTCTTCACTTACCTCAATTAAATTTTAATAACGTACCTTGAAATGTTTCATTAAAATTTTTATATAACTAATTTTCAGCATCGTTCGATACTGTGAATAATAATTCATTTCATATATTTGAAGAAATTATTATTGACATTGACATTTTGGTAACTAAATTAGACATTTCAAATGTCAAACTGACAAATTTATCCTAACCCCATTTTATTAGGTTAAATGCGTAAAAATTTCAGTACATCAGCTTTATTTAAGTACTTGGAAAATATATTTTATATTTTAAATATATGAAAGAAATTTGCTTTTTAATGTTTCAAAAATATTTTATTAGAAACTCTACACGTGTTTCGGCTTTTTTAGGCCTTTGTCAAGAGTACAGGGAATACTGTATTGATTTGATATAGTAGACATGATTTATCTTTCATCAAGAATATATTTTTTTGTAAAGACAAATACAAAAAAGTTTGGGTCCCGTGGACCTCCTTTCAGCTTGCCAATTTTGTTCATCACTGAGTTTTTCATATTCTTTGGCCTTTAGAACACCAGTACCATATTTGAGAGCTTTATCTCAAAAATTGTAGTTGCTATCGCGATATTACAGACATGCAGACAGATTTTTTTCCATAAAGTTATGTTTTTCATTATAGTTCGTCGAGATTCGTCCAGAAATGCAATAATTTTTTTCCCGAAATAGGGAACTTGCACATTTTTTTTTACTTCATAAAAATGTTCTACAATACCAAAAAATAAGATATGCAAAATATGACGCCTTAATTCCCAATAATAAATTTGTTATAAATTCTTAGTTTCGCGCGCGAGCGAACCGTTTCAAACAGGTTCAAAAGCGCGGGAGTAGTCGTGACATCACACCATACCACGACGGAGATCCCAGCACTCGACTGCTTGATTTCAGCCGTAAAAATACCAGCATCGCCATAAATTTTAAGTGTATAGGTACTTAAAATGGAAACAAAAACTCCTTATTTTAAATATTGCATTGTACCGTTGTGTAAGAATACTACAGTAAAAGTGCCAGATAAAATATTTATAATGTTGCCAGAAGATAAGATTCGTCGATCAAAATGGCTAAAAGCGTGTAGAAGAAATGAAAAAGACATTTCACAGAGCAGTAGGTCTCTACATGTGTGTGAAGATCATTTTAATGTAAGTACATTATTAAATACTATATGTCTATCTACTAGTTTTTCGCAGGCGGGCAATAAAATATGCCGAATTCCGAATTATTGAATTTTAATTAGGGTAGGATTAAAGAAAGAATGTGTATACAATGTTAGAAAATAAGATTAGTAGATAGAATGTAATGTAGTGATACTAAGTAAAGGTAATTTCCTGGTGCGAAAGTAAATAGCTATTTATTATTATACTCTTCGCAAATACGATTGCGAAGAGTATATTGCATTTGATCGGGACATTTCTAAAATCGTTAATATCGCTCGCAGAGAAAAAATCATTTCGTTCGTCATCGAATTCTGAACAACTTTCAAAATGTCCGTCTGTTCATCTGTCCGTCCGTCTGTCTGTCCGTCACGTTTCTTGTAAGCACGATAACTAAAGAAAAAAAGTCCGTTCGAATTGAAATTTGGGCTATCAGTTAGTGTTAGCTAGAGGAAGAAATCCATTGTTTTTGAAAAAAATCAAATAGTAAATAAAAAAAGTTATAGGACATTTTATTTAAAAATATGAATCTCCAGAGGGTTGCAATTTTCAATGTACTACTAAAATTGAAGTAATTTTCTATAGACACCAAAATGCTGTAAAATATACTACCACAAATTTCGCCTACGCAGTCGGCATCATCGGGAGATGAAAAAAATTGAAAATTAAATATGTGATCAATATATTAGGTATTGTAAGAATGAATCTTAGTTTATACTATAAAATATACTGCCACGCGTTTCTCCAATACAGTCGGCACCATCGGGAGAGAAAATTATATATGTAGTCAATACATTAGGTATTGTAAGAATGAAGTTTATAAGACAAACACAAGATTTTTTTCAAAAAACTGCGAAGAGTATCCTACAGAATGTGCAACAAATGTCTTTTATAGAGACACTTTACTTTACACGTGTGTATAAAAAAAACACGAAAAATATAGAAGTGGCTGTTGTAAAGAATTACCCTAAATTCTTTCAAACATAAGATAAGTCTGCTAAAAATGCTTAGTTGCAACTAAACACTTTGTAATTATTTCTTTTTATTCCGTGATCAAGTCATAACTATTTTATGTTTATAAATTATTACTAAAAGCTAAAAAAAATACATACTTCTCTGCCTTGACCCCGCGGACTTCTCCAAGGGAAAAACTTTCACTATTTTGTATAAAAGATGCCACCATAAACATATCCACTTTAGGCAAATTATCAGATTGGCCCTTTGAAAAACCTTGTTCAGTCATTTTAAAATATCTGTACAACTACAATAAGCGGTACTATAAAACACAATTATATATTTATATCAGAACAGTCACTAACAAATCAACCACAGTCTTGTAACACCGGTAAACATCTGATTGTATTGCTTCCCGGCGCGACGACTATCGAATATGGTATGGTGTGACGTCACAGTCAATAGTAGCTCGTTTCGGGCCACTTCAATTTTATCGCTGTTTAGATCCTTTATACTGATCGCGTGGAATTAGAAAACTTATTTTTTTGTGAAGTACACGTTTTATTACAACGTTACGCTATGTTTTTTATTATTATTTTTATTTTTAAAATTATAGGCAAGTTCCCTATTGTACCTTTCTTTCATTCATTCATTATGTCCCTTCTGGTGGTACCATAATCACCAAATTTAATGTTGTTACATGCACACACACCCGCGAGCGCGCGCGCACACACACACACGCGCACACACACACACGCACTCACACGCGCACACACACGCACACGCACGCACACACACGCGCACACACGCGCACACACGCACACACACGCACACACACGCACACACACGCACACACACGCACACACGCACACACATACACACCCACACAATCATTCATCATTCGAAAAATAATCAGAATGGATTCAGGAGGGTTCAAAACGTATATATCAATCAAAAACTCGAGGTCGAAAAAAAATCACGATACTATACTTATAAAGTAAAAATTACGGAAATTCTGTTTCAAGATCTTTTATTTTTGTTCATCATTCAAATGTTGATTTAGTTAGAATTATAGATGGTTCAATTAGTTTATTTTTCTTCTTCTGACTTCAGTTTTGTTGTGAAAATTTTTCCCTTTTTGTTATTTCTTTTTATGTGTACGAGTATTATGGATGGAAACTTCTTCTCATTGTTTGATAATAATATTAACTCTGTTGGATGTATTTACAGTTGAGTATGATGACGTTTTCCGTCTTGACTTTGATTTTTGTTTTCCACTTTTCTTCTATCGAAGATATTCTATCTTGACGTCTGTTTGTAAAGGTGTTTTTGCAATTAATTTGCTGCTTTTTAAAATAATTACGTATTCATAATGGTCCAAGAAGTCTGAGCCTCTAGCAATCTGTCAAAATCTATGTTAATGATTGACAATATGTTAATGAGTCAATAACATTCTCCCTGCAAATGTTATCATTTACATAAATTATTATTGGAGAGCAATGAATATTCCTTTTTCCGGCTTTTAGTTAGATTTGAAAAATATTGTTTGGTTTTACAAATTAAAATCCTACCCAGTAACAATTGATCGATTGTTTGAAAAGATACTTAGCTGAAAAAAAATTGTTCTTACAAGAGTAAAGCTATTAGTAAATAAAGTTGTCGTTATTTAAAGTTGACTAAAATTTAACTGAAAGTAAAAAATTACCAGAAGAACTCTGTCAAGAGTGTGATTAGACTTTGCCACAGAATTCTTCATAAGTTTATTGAAATTCCCTTGATTTTTTTTTGTTTTTCTGTTTTTTTGTTGAATTGCCTTAATTTTCTTCAATTTTCATTGAAGTAAACCTCGGATATCACGGAAGTCATGGCGTAAAAATGTGCACGGTAAAAGAAAAAAATGTATACGGAACAAGTATCTATTTTGGCACCCCCCTCCAGCGGCTGATTTAGAATAAATTAACAGGGAGCGCAGCTGAGAAAAATACGCCGCAGGCGAAAATATTATATTTTTCAAGGTCAAACGCACTAAAAAGGTAAAAATTCGAGTTGCAAAAACATTTCCTCGAGAAAATTTATTATTTTTTAACGTAAAAAGTAAAATCAGCCTTTTTCGAGGCAATGCGACGGACGGTCAAATTTTGAAGACCATTGTTTCACCCAGTGATTCTACACCAAATATTAAGAAAGCATATAAGCACATAAGCTCGAAATACTTCCCAACAGAGCAACATAATATACGTTTTTTAAATAAATATTAACTTTAAATATTGGCAGAGAAATTTTTAAAAAAATCTAAATAATTTTCTTAACTTTTTTTACAGAGCATGTCTCAAATCACAACTTCTTTGGAGAGAATGGTACTAGAGGGATGTTTAAATAAAATATTGCCACCAGAATACAATAAGATTTTTATAAAAATAAAAGTTAGAACAGTTTTATTTGAGGGAATAGAGTTTGCTGTGAACAATGATGATATTGGAGTGGCTTGTAATATAGTAAGAAATAAAGTTTTAGAGAAAACAAGCAAAATAAGGAATGTAGCCAAAGTATATGGTAAATCAGATGATATAATAACCTCCTTAAAATTTACATTATTTGATTATGTAAGTATGGGTTCCTTGGTAACAAGGACTAGATTTTCAACAGTTGTAATTAAATACAAATTAGTTTCTGTACGAACGGTCTTAATTGGTCACTTTATATGTTTAGTTTGATGACTTAAAGTATTATTTTACAGCCCGCCGGGCCGCAAAAACACTTTACAACGCGCCTAGAGCTTTTACTCTATTTTTCATACAACATTTTCAACTTCTGAAGCAGCAAGTCCAATGTCACAGCCTCTGCCGTTTCGGTAATTTCTAGTGGAGTGCAGGAAAATTTTCATCCTCTTCTATTTCCAGTTCAATAGAAAAATACAAAACACTTCGACAAAACGATTGTAAAACTATGAAAACGATTATTGAAACAAAATTACAATATGGCTTCATTTATTTACGTTGTTATTTAGTTATTTGCATTTATTTTTAATTCGAATTCAAAATTCAATTCCTACCTGTGTGTGACAATACGATTTTTATTTTTATGGAATGTTAAGACTAGCGTTATGGCCCTTATCGTGTTCACACCGCGGGCCATAAACGCCTGGTTATGCCTTTGGTGCATATATAACTATTATCTCATATCCTATATATTTTCAATTCCTATAACGGATTTTATGAATAATATCCATTCAGTTATATAATGAAAAAATGTAATATTATTTAGTTACAATGACTGAATTTGCTGTAAAAATATCCTTGCAGTCGTATAACATGTAACAACTTTAAATACTTGCTAATTAACGTATGAAAATAGGACACAAGTTCATATAAAAACATGTCAAAAATTGATCACCCCTTCAGCCTGACACAAGATTTATATATTTTTTCTAAAGTTAATTTTATCGGGGTGTTGCACACTTATTGGGACACCATATGAATGCGATGTTGTTAATAGACTGTGTCAATACATGATGTTTCTTGAAATAAAGGATTAACTAAACAAATTAAGAGAATAAGTACTTATTTGAAATGATATACTGGGTGTCTCTGAAAGTTCTGTACAAAATGCTACCACATATTTCCGAGACCAAAATAAAACAATTTAACTCAACTTCCAAAACAGAATTTTCTCTAAGCGTCCCAGTCAATCTGCTTAAAACAGTTACATCGCAGAATCAGATATTTTAGAGAACCTTGTTACATCACACTTGTTTTATCCTCGTTATCTAGTTGCATCACTAGTATTTATAAATTTATTATAATATTATGGGATTTCAACATTACATAACAATGAAATATGATTTCAAAAAAATCTGATATATTAATGCTTCGTATTTATGCATTTCCAGAAAAAGAAAATAAAATAATTATTGGGTAAGTATTACAAAAGCATTCCTTCAAACCTAACATGATAATAATAATAAATGCCTATAGATTTTTATATTTTATACTGACATTCTTATCTGAATGTGCTAGTATAAAAGTTTTAGGCATATAATGAATCAAAAGCAACAGTTCCAATACATTTTATCATCAAAACTATTAAAACAACTACTCTGTCTAGAAACAAGAACTGCATTGAATTAAATAACAGTGTCGTCAGTATTAGAAGCAAAAAAAAATTGAGATTGAAAAAAATATTAACTCGCTAAAAAGGAAAATTTTCACAGTCAAGAAATGATTTCCTCCAGTTACAATACAAAAAACGAAAACCCCTAGTCGTTATGATTTTCGAAGTTACACTAATTAATCTAGATATTGTCTTTCAATTTAGAATGTCAAAATAAATATGACAAATTTTCTTATTTGGAATTATCTAATTTAAATATTTTTATAAATAAATTATACGCGGTCTAGCCCCTGAAGAGTTCAGAAGATGAAACTAGATGTAGATATATATCGGACTAGGGGTTTTCCTTTTTTGTATTGTAACTGGAGGAAATCATTTCTTAATTGTGAAAATTTTCCTTTTTGATGAGTTAATATATTTTTAATCTCAATATTTTTTTTGATTCTAATCCTGAGGACACTGTTATTTAATTCAGTGCAGTTCTTGCTCCTAGACTGAGTAGTTGTTTTAATTAATTTCTATGATAAAATGTATTGGAAGTGTTGTTTTTGATTCATTATGTGCCTAAAATGAATGAAAGAATGTTAGTATAAAATATAAAAATCTATAGGCATTTATTATTATTATCATGTTAGGTTTGAAGGAAATCTGTAACACTCAATAATTATTTTTCCTATTTATGTCTGGAAATGAAATATGCTTTATCACTCTTACATAATTATAATATCAAAATGTTTTGTAAATATCTCGAAACCACATGATGTCCTTGTTGTATTGTACCGAATATGCCGTGCGTAAAACGGCTAATGTGGCCAACTGTTAACAAAGACCAATTGAACAAGCGAGATGGACGTATCAGTGTGTGTGTGTTGTAGCTGATTGGTGGGGCATAGACTGAGCCTGTAGCTAGTTTGTTGGTTGTGTCTTATTCCATCTCATGTCATCCTAGTTCGCAATCATCGCTCGTATTATTTTTCTAACTGGCCACACTTGGCGCTATACATATTTACTAACAGTAAAGTAACAAACTTACGAAGATAGCACATAGCAATAAGAGTTTTGAGTGCTGACATTAGTTATAGGGATAGTACTCTACAAGGACTCTGTTTTTGAAATAATTGTTACTGACTGAGGAATGTGTACGTTATTATTTAATGATTATATAACAGATAATAGAATTGGGTAATGGGGATGGGATCTTCTTACTTAAGAGGGCTAATCGAACCAGTGTTTGTAAGGTAATTTTTCAAAATTTATTTCTTCCATACGGTTTGGTCCAATTACACCTAATTTGGAGGATCAGTAGTTGAAAGTGTACTAGAGGGTACATGTATATCTATTTTAATTAATTTTCACTTTATGTAGCGAAAATTTATACTGTAAATATAAGTGAAATTTGAACGTGATTAACTCCTGAATTATTATATCAATCGGTAAAATTCGAGGTAAAATTCATACATGTCTTCTAGAATGAATCTTCATAATTATGCTCAGCAAGTTTCAAACTTTTATTCCGTACTATTTGGTTAAAATAAATTTTCTAAATAAGTATCTTTGTCACTACAAATGGAGCAAGGAAGTGTTACCTCTATCGGGAATCGCACCTCAATGAAGTCGGTGAATAAAACGTCCAGTGAAGGTATAGTCAAGAGCAAAATTATTCAGCGGCGCATGTATAAAAACTTTCTAGAGAGTGACACAGCTATCCGAAGCTTTTTCCCGACTAGGCCCCTTAATCGAATAATTTGAAAGGAAGGTAGAGTTTTGGGTCTTTATACCAGTTATTTTCGGTACCTGCAAGCTAGTATAATTTTTGTATACAATATTCATTAAAAACTTTTATTAGATTGAATATTTTTGTTCAAAAGATATTTTTTCGAAAACGTCAATGAATCAATGTTGATTATAATTTTTTTTTTTATAGAAAATAAGCAGAGACGATGGCATTTATAGTGTTTTTAGGGGGCTGAGTGATATATCACAATTAGGAACAATAGCTAGATGGAATCAAAGTACAGAACTGACATACTGGGGACGTTTACAATCTATCAATAATGAAACGTGTAATAGAGTTAGGGGTACAGATTCAACTATATATCATCCTCATATTACAACAGATGATTACTTTGAAATTTTCGCGACGGATATATGCAGGTAAGATTATTTTTTATTTTGTTCACAAAGTAATGTGTGTATAATTTTCATAATTTGTGCATATATTGGTATACCAAGGAATAATCATTCACAATTGAAAATAAAAATACTTAGTTATTTTTTATAGTTGTGTGAATTACCTATTATTTTATAAATAAGAATGCAAACCTCAACTGCACAGATCAATCCTTGGCTGCAAAGTTGTGAAATACAGGGTGGCCCATTTTGATCTTGAATAATTCTGAAACGAAAAAGTTGTCGAAGTGCAATTTTCGCATCTTATTTTTGATTGACTACAAGTTTTTTTTTAATAATATTTTCATTTTGTTGTGACAACCGCAAATACCGGAAATAAAACGGCCAATTTTCAGGTATGGGACAACTATATTTTTGGGGGTTCATTTGATGATCACGATCAGCATTTTACATAAATACTAATGTACATTTTTCAAATAGCACTAGCCTTTAAAAATATTGTTCTGTTCAAAATCGATACAGTTTAATTTATTCGATGAAATATAGTTTTGACAACGAATCAAGCTTACGAAACCTGCATCGCTAAACTCTAAAACAATTAAGTTAAGTGTAGGACAATTTTCAGGGGGCTGATATTTTGCGGAATAAAAGGTAAATCTGACTGCGATGAACATTTTCTTAAATGTTCCACTAAAATCACGTTTTAATTTGCTAAATCCATATTTTAGTCAGTGTTGATGACCCTGCTATCTACTATGCATCTTGAAATTGTACGGAAAAAAATAAATTTTATCTTCTTTAGTTTAATTATTCTTGAAATTAAAGTGTTTTATGGGGCCCGTCTTTTTGTGACTATTTTACAGAAAGATGAGTGAGTAAGTTTATAGTAACAGTGACTGCGTCAATATAATTTCGTTCCTTATTTCATCAAGCAACCATGCTTATCATTTTTGAAACAATAAACCATGTGTGGTCCACTTTCTTTTGTACTGGTCATTAAATTAAAGGTATAATTTACATGGCTTTTATGCACCTATATAGAAAAGATAAAATCTAACGATTGTAGACATGTTTTTTGGCATTCATATCTAAAACACATGGCAGATTTTGACTATGAATAGACATGATATTTAGCCACATTACTTTTAAGTCACATTTTATGATGGCAAATACTGTGTCATTAATAAACAATGCATGCGATGTGAAGAGCACGTCTTTTCACATAGATTTATTATATTACGAAAAATTGTCTATCTGGTAGGCAATTTGCGGTAGATATGTATTATTTAATAACCGGAATATAATTTTTATAACAAAAATGCTGAATATGTAATAAATATTGAATGCTATCCTTTTGTTTTTCTTTTTCCTTCTCAGTGACTGATAAGCAGCACCTCAACAGCTTCCTCGCCTGGTACTGAATACACATCACCTGCAACTTTTTCTGCTTTGAACCTATACCTACTCCGGCAGATTCATGTTAGGTATATTACTAACCGTTAGAGTGGATTCAATGTTTTGCAGGTATCTGTCAAATGTGCGCAACTCATCAACAGTTTACCTCACTACTCAAAATTAGTGGAGCAGAACTAAAAGTGAAAGACCTCTGTTCTTCTCTGGAAGTTCTGAATACCAATTTTTTTCCAGTAGGTGTCTATACGTTCCGCAGATACATTTCTTTATTTGTGATTTGACCATGCTTCACATATAGGTATCAAATCGTAGTTCTGTATCCGATCTGCGCATTGTCCTCTCATGGGGTGAATGACAGCACATTTGTCACATAAAATAGATTGTTGCTGTGTGGCGCACACCAATATCAACGTGTTTGCGGAGTCCATCAGATAAGGATAGCAGTGAGTGAAATAAAGAAGTCACCCTGAAAAAGTTTTCCTATAAATGAGTCTGTCTTGTCTTACTGGTTACCTGATGTTATGGTGAAAAAATCTTCAGAGCTGCAGCAACTGTTTAATTTATTTCACTACTAGTGTTGGTACCGCAAGATATTGGAGCAAGAACAACAGTAGTTCATGAGATGTGTCAAATGCTTTACAGAAATTCCAGGCCACTGATAGATTTCGCTTGAATTGCACAAAATTTTGGGTAATATAGGGGTCGATGGAGTTGTCTTTACAACCTGCTACATTTTTTTTAGCACTACGTTATTCGTGTATCTCATCAATAGAATTCAGTGTCCTGGCATACAAGATATGTGTAAAATTTACACGTATATTATATCTTATTTACACAGTAAATATCTTGTAGTAGGAGATGAGGCATGTGATCGCTATATAATTCCTCAGGTGACCCAGTCAACTAAACTTGTAGTAGTTGTATAACTACATGAGATTTAAAAAAGAACTTTTGTTTTATAACAAAATGTCCTACTTTCGTATTTGTGCTCGCTGTTTTGGTAATGTTTCGTCTTTGTTACTTGAAAGCCATATAAGTGAAGCAGTATTCACGTAATATTGATAAAATAATATATAAATCATATGAAACACAAATTTATAATGTTTATGTTAATTTATGTTACCAGTACTAAGTAACAGGTTCCATATTCGGCGCATACTAAGGTTCTGTTAATATTACGTAAAATGTAACAAGTTTGTATAATTTTAAAGAATTATGATGTCCCCTCTTGAATACCTCAAGATTTGTTAAGACTATTTATGCTCACCAGGTTCCTATATAGTTTTACGAGAAGAACTATGTAATTAGTTTTAAAAAAATGTAATATGGTATATCAGAATCCACACGTCTATATGCACCTTTAATTCGATTTATCAATAAAACGGCCGATTAATACACCTCGTTTAATAACAAGAAATACTTAGTTAGCAAAACTTTTTGTATAGAACACCAAAGATATTGAAAAACAAACTAAAGCTACTTTCTCACAATGACTTTTTGCTTCCTGCGTCTCGCGTCGCCTGTTTTTGATTGGTTACTCGCTCCAAAAAGTCGAATATTTTCAACTTCTTTGCGTCAAATATCCGTTCAGAAGCAGATGGCGGGAGACGCAGGAAGCAAAAAAGTCTTTGTGAGAACACATCTTTATTCGCCCTTCTCCCTTTAATGCCATGACATTAATGCAGTCATTCATATCAATTAATTTTTTTTCTTACACCCAAATATTTCTAAATGCCTGCATTTAAAAATAAAGATCATAATATTATAAATTATTATTAAATTATATCGATTTCGGGCATATCAATAATTAATAATTCTTAAATATGAATTCACTTGATTTATTTTTAACCAACCTACCTCGCTAAAAGTATTTAGGTTAGGAAATAACTAAATCTGTGCTAGTCCTACAGCTATATTTCGGCATCTGCTGCCGCCATGTTTCTGATCTGAGCTTCTTGGCGTATACTTTCATAACGAAAAATAGATTTTTAAAATGTTCCTTAAATACTTCCCTAAAATCGCCTTTTAATTTGAAAATTTGATATTTTTAAGCAGTGTTGATGACATCGATTGTGTACCTTGAAATTGTGGAGAAAAAAACAAATTTTATTTCCATTAATTAAATTATTATTAAAATTTCGGAGGGCCCGTTTGTTTTGTATAGGTATTTTATTTAAATTTATAGTAAAAATGCCTCTGTTAGTAGAATTTCACCCCTTCCTACAGCAAATGTTCATGTTTACAATTTTCAATGCTGTAGAATATGTGTGGACTCCATTTTACTGTACAGTAAATCGTATGTATACATTTCCAACGTTATCTCTGTAACATAAACAAAACTTTAAGAGCCTACAAACCATGTTATAATATCTCAGTTGCGTTAAAATAAACAATCTAATAACATGTAACAAAATTTAAAACAAATACCTAATAATTAATAGTGTAAGTAAATTGTAATGTAAAATAACCATAACTATGTTTTTAAAATATTATACTATCTGTAGTTCTCTGATGATGGTGTAATAATCCGAAACGTTAGAAAAAAAATAATAACATTAGTTATACCTGACTGAAATCCCCACAAAAAAAAACTATCAGATATTATTTGATATTAACGGTCAAGAAAAGAAATATATATATTCTTTTACAAGATGAATAATTTAGAATCTATAATTTTAAAGCTATTGAATAAATACGTTTTTCAGCCAAAATTATATGAAGAATGATCTAACCTTTTTTAGGTAATGATTAATTTAGAATTTACAAATGTTTGGAAATAATTTAGTTTTATGTGAAAAATATCCACGATGAAGTAGCCCAGGGCCGGGATACTTCAATATTGAAGTTTTCTAAAAAATATTACAATAATCTCTAAGGAAAATACTTGGATATTGGATAGTTGTGGTCTACTTTATTACTTCAGTTGTTTGGTAATATATAAAATTGCTGGTGACTAACATTTTGAAAAACTTTTTAAAACTGGTAGTACTTAGTAGAAATCAACAAAATAAATCAATCTAATGATACGTTATTCACAAATTATTATTTTGGTATCGATACTGTTAAACTACATTACCAAACAAATCAAAATAACATTCGTTTTCCATTTAAAATGGTTAATTTAAACAAAGTTTAAAATACATATTTCTAGCGATCCATATAAAATGTAGGTCAACATGTAGACCCCTATTATTGGATAGAGATGTAAGGTCGGTTTAAATGTACATAGAAACAATACTAGAAATTGCTAATAATAATTCTACATATAAAATTAATACTTGCGTGTTGAACTAATCGATATAAGTGAGTTGACACATTACTGAGAAAGAGATAAAATCTTATAAAAGAAAATTAAAAAAACGACAGTTACCCAGTTATTGGAAGAATATTTGCGCTTCTCTGATATTTTACGTCAAAGGAACTAACAGTCAGGGGATGTTTTTTGACAACATATCCGTTTAATGAACAGAAATAGTTAAGTCACTCCCCAAATGATTAGTTAAATATGAGGCCTTCTGTCAGTTTATTCCATTTCATGTCATGTTCTATTTACCTAGATATTTATTTTAAATATTTTCTCCGTTATTTTAAACAAATTTTAAATAAAAAAAATATATTTATTTCTTATAAACATAAGGTATCTAGTAAAAATTTTAAAATTGTCATTTGACATTATTTATTATACAGGGTGGGCCAGATTGTATTCGGGAAACCTAAAGAATCGATAGAATACGTCCAAATAATATGAATTTGTCATTTAAAATTATAGCTAAAAATACTTAGTTTTCAAGATAAAGGATTTTGAAACTTTAATTTATTTTCAGTTTTTCCCATATTTCTCCAGAAATAATTGAGATATTGTTATGAAATTCGGAAGGTGAATGTTGCGTACATCAGTACACTTTTCACCATAGTTTTCATCTCTACATTCCAACCAAAGGCTTGACGGTAGGGAGGTGTCGAAGATATTTAAAAAAAAATGGGACGTCATTGACCTAAGCTAATCTTTCTTTGTTTTTCTATATTTACTATTATTAATACACAAGAAAGTTTTCTTATAATTTTTTGATAGGATACAACGTCTTTGAGTTAAACTCATTTCAAAATCATTCATCCCCTTCATTAGTTGTTAATTGAGAATCGTTTTAAAAAACTACATGGTTTTGCATTTTATCATTAATAAAATTTCGAATGGAGAGGTGAAAACTATGGTTTGAGGTGTACGGTTACACCTTCTTGAATTTCTTGAATTTCGTAACGATATTTCAATTATTTCTGGAGAACTGCGCCCTCTATCTCAAAAACTAATTTTAAGAATTTTTAGCTATACATTTATATGACAAATCCATATTATTTTGGCACATTCGATCGATTCTCTAAATTTCCCAATTAAAATCTGACCCATCCTGTATATTTTATCATTAATGCAGATAGCAATAGAATTAATTATATTAAAAAAATAAACATGATTTTATTTTAATTGTGGAATTTTAATTCGTACAAATGTAGTTATTCATTCATCATAAATATTTTATTTAAGGAAATATCCACCATAAGATTCCTAGATACGTAGGTGGTGCATTTTTAGATTTACACATTATAAAAAACAATATAACTTTGATCCAATATGCTATTTTTGATGAAGGCGGTCAAAACATAACATTCTGATGACGGACTACACCCCCAATAATCGTACGAATTCTTCATGAGCTGCCCACAAGAAAAAGTATATCTTAAGACCTGTGTAAAAATTCTTTTGAAAACAAAAATATTTGCTTGGTTGAAATTAATATTTATTTAGAGCAACCATACTTGATCATGGAAAAAAATAATTGAAAAATATGTTTATATTTTGAGAACGACCGTTCGACATCTATTGATTTACTACAGACATACATAAAATAGTCTTTGAACGAATCTGGGGTTGCACCAACAGTACCACCAAAAATGTTGTCTTAATCTGGTAAAAGCGGTGTCTTGCTTTAAGTTTTGTATGTCATCATGTAATCCTTTATAGTTCTTGTGAATAATTTTTAAAGTTGTTTTAACGGAAACATCCTCAAATTTTGTCTGGCTTTCTTTAATAGCTACAGCCTCGTCAGGATTGAGTTGTAGTATTACAGCTTTTATTTCTTGTAAATATTCAGCATAAAAGCTGCCTTCAACCATGTTTCCCAACGTGTAAGAATCAGCTGTGGTGGTTCGGGAATACCGGGACACTTGCTGTGAAATGCGCGAGGACGTTTAGGAGATTTAAAGAACACTTGTTTTGTACTTGCTATTAATGCATCTACCTCTGGAAAACCTTGTCGAATAGTTTCTGCACAAGATGTAAAGCATGCACTTTACACGTAACATCTACCAACCTACAATCATGTTCTTGAAGAGAACGGCCTACCAAACGCATTGTCGTGGCTCCATCGGTCACAAACATCAACACTTGACTTGTTGACAGATCAAACTTTTCTAACGTCTCCAACACCACCCGTATAATTGTTTTGTCAGAACACTCAGTTAGTCTTTTGCTAGCTAGTAATAGTGGAAATGTCGGTTTAAGAGGGTCCAGTACACGTCTTATAACATTTACAATATATTTTTTTACGATCTGTCGTCCCGTCAACACATAACCACAGCCTTGTATTTGTTAATACACATTTGATCTTATTTACAATGCCTTCGCGTACAATTGGTACATAGTTACGGAACGTTGCGCGACTTGGTAACGGCACCTGGGTTTTGTATTTATTCCAAAACTCCCGAAATGGTTGTTTATCGAGTATATGCAGTAGAACATCACAGGCAATCAGCATTCACAGTAAATCGAACATATACTGTGTTTTCGAGGGCACGCAATTTTTTTTAGTTTTATGCTGCACAGTATTTACGTGACGTCTACAATCATATTTATCCCGGCACATCAGGTCTATGCACACCTTACAAATTATTGTAGCACCATTATAGAATAAATCAATGGAATTCAACGACAAATGTATTCACTTCGTCAGCGTATGGCCGTTTTTTTTTCCTTGCGCACCTCTGACATATTTTATTATTAAATTATATTAACAATAAAATACAACGAATAAAATTATCAATACAACATACAATACAACGGAGAGGAAGAACTTAACATATAAACACTACGACACACAACAATGGATTAGTAACGCGGCTCGCTTCGATTTGTCCGCCGGCCGGTTGTTGCCTCACCACGTATTTACTTGCTGTTGCACCACTGAATAACCGCACGACTTGCTAGCTTTAGTTATAAAAACTTTTGTGTTTTGTCAGTTTATGCTTTATATATTTAACATCTACTCGACCTATTAAAGATTTCCTCAAAACTTTTCGTTGCTTTTGAATTTCCCGAGGCATCGGTTTGCAGGGTGGCAGATGACCTTTTAAAGGACAAAGAAGTAGACTTTTCTACACAAAACATAAATGTGGAGTCTCTGAAAAAAGTTCACATATTTTTTTAATTATACGCCAATTACATCTATCGACGTTGAACGGTCCTTCCCACAATACAAATGGATTTTTAATGAGAAGCGCCGGAGATTAACTCCAGAATGTTTACAACAAATATCAATAATATACTTTCACTATTGTGTTCGCTAGTGAAAAATACATGTGTATTAGTATTACATTCACCAATACATTCATATGTCTACAGAATTTAGATATCTCCAGCTGTTTACGAGTTATAACTATAACGAAAAACATAGTGTGACGTCACTCCCAAATTTGGCTAATGTAAAAATATAACGTTTTTGTTTTTTTGTCATACGTTTTTCGATAAAACTAGTTTACATATTAACATTTTAAAATTAAATAAAATTCTCTTTGCCATGGTTCGCGTAAAAGCCGTCACTGGAAGCCGATACCTCCATTCGAGCTCTACTAATAAATTAAAAAAGCAAGAATAAGTTTCTACCTAAATTCGCTCACAAACGTATAGGCAATAGACGTATAAATAAATAAAATAAACCCAAACATGGTGACGCGAGCAAGCCCACCATATAGATTTGGTCCAACCCGATTTTTAACAGATGATCTGGGTAGAAGAACGCGCCACCATCCACATCACTGAATCAATTAAAAAAAGTTTCTGGCTGTATTTAGCATTTTTTTTTATATAAATATTCCTGATTAGTATATTATAGTTATTTTACAACATCCCATTTATGATTCTTTGTAGATAAAATAATGTAGAATAGGCCAGTTTATTGCTGTTCCTAAAAGTCGTGTTCGCAGCACCAGTATCGATAGTATACATAACAGGGTTCCCACCAACATTGGAATTTTGAATTCCCTGACTTTCCAGGACCAAAATCTTAATTTTCCAGGACCAAAATATGAATATTATCACATTTTAATAAAACCTGTATACAAGTAGATTAGATGTACCTAGGTACTTATCAAAATTTGTTTCAGATCAGCATGGAAAAAATATGAGACTGTTATAGTAACTTTTATCGTTATATTGTTTATAAGAGATTATTTTAAATATTGGAGTTAAAATTCTACCTATTCTACCGGAATTTTGTATTATCATGAATAACTGACGATATTATTTCAGCCCAGCTGGAATTTGTTTTTACGTCGACCCATGACTCTTTAAAATATGTTCTTTTTACCATTTTGAGCTAAAATATTCGTTAACTGTAATAGTACACTGAAAAACCGACAAAAACGTTTCAAAAAATTTTTTTAAGGTACAACCACATGGGACCTTCACAGAATAATAGATTAGGCCCTTGTCCATCTAAAATGGCCAATTACAACTTGGGAGGTCCAACTTTTTTTATTATGAAAAATGTCATAAATCTGTCAAAATTAATTTTTCGTACTTTTTCACACATCCCTCACGATATCTCCGGAACCAATTGAGTTAATCAAGTTTTTTTTTTTAGTCGATAAAGGAAACGTGAGCGGAGGTGACTGAATTAATTTAGTCTTTATGGAAAACCTAGTTTTTTATAAAATTAGGTAATACTTTAACATTTATTTTTCTTGCAGTATTTTTTTTCAGTAAGCGAAAAACTTTTTTTGTTTTAAGGACTTTTGCCACAGTGTATGCATATGGAATAAAATTAACACATCAAGGAAGTTTTAAAAGAAAAAACGCAATACTCTACGACTTATACGTTTCAAGTTATTGTTATTTGAAATTGTTTCTGCGGGCAGGATATTTCATGAAGCTTCGCTCCCCCGGTTCTACTGTGCTTTAATCAGAGTGCTATGCGTGTTGTGGGTGCATACTATAAAGTATTATTTTTGACACATCTTTAATATAAATTTTATTTTCATAACCACTTAGAAGGTTTTACTTATCATTATTTACATTGCACATTATTTAAAATCCATTATATTTATATATCAAAACCTAAAACTGAATTGAAAAATACGAATTAATTATTTATTTTAAAATATAAATTTAAAACTTGTTATAAAAATATTTTAAAAATCCTCAACGTCGGAATCTAAAAATATGTGGACAGTTCCTTGATTGCAGCAGTTTGCATATTTGCACTCACTGCAGCATTTCAAACCTTGAGCAAAACAGGTACATCTGTTGTTGTTACAGACCCTGTCGGAACATTTTATTGACAAACTTTGCCTTACAATATCGGGCACAGGTTCTTGACTAGAAAAAGTTGCCTTCCAAACATTTTCTTCAAATGTCCAACCGTATCGTGTTGGATCTTCCAACTGCATGTATTGTATATGGCTATTGTACCAAATTTTTAATTGATAAAGAAAATAATTACATGTAGGTGTGTTGTTTCTTTTTTTAATAGGTATGGGCGATCTAGAAAAATAATTATTACCTTTTTAAATGTTGTCTAAAAGCATGGCCAGTAGGAGGCAGCTCAGAAGCTGTCCGATTTGTACTTGTTGTTAAGTCCCATCGCAGTTCATTTAGGGATTTTATATTTTTGTTTTTATTCTTATATAAATAAAGCGTATATTTTACCCCTAATTCCATCGCATTATCCTCTGACAGAAAAGGAAGGTTTTCTAAATCTTTTAAATTATTTAAATTTTTAAATAAAACATCGAATGTCGTTTTCTTCCCTATTTTATACATGGCATTAGTTGTGTCACAACCAGTTAAGCAATGAATCGTTAATAATTTCTTGCAAATTTTTCTCCTAATTTTGCCACAATATTGTTAATTGACAAAAAATGTATATTCTTACTATGTCCTAATTGTATAAATATATTCCTTTGGGACATATGTATCTGGTGTTTCACAGTAATAATGTAAAAGCAAAATCAGGACATCAGTATCAACAGATTTTACCAGAATTGTATTACGTGATTTTAATTCTGATAACACAAAATAAACATTCCATTGTTAAGCACTAAATAATATGTAAAACTCAATAAAAATAATACTCGTTCGCATTCACATTACACAAAGAAAAGTTTGTTTCTAACTGGCAATGTATGTATAATAAGTATAAGATTACTTGTATTGAATAGTCTACACTCTACACACTTGAGTGGCGCCGCGGTGAGGCGCATCTAGGATCGAAAAACTCGTAACTTTAAATAACAAAATCTCGAAAACTATAAGTCGTAGAGAACTGACTTTTTTTTAAAAAAACTTCCTTGATGTGTAATCTTTATTTCATACACATATGGTATGACAAAATTCCTTAAAATAAAAAAGTTTTTCGCTTACCGAAAAAAAATGCAGCAAGAAAAGTAAACGTTCCAGTTTTACCTAGTTTTACAAAAAAAATTAAATTTTCCATAAAAACGAAATTTAAGCAGTGACCTTCGCCCACATTTCCTTTATCAATTCAAAAAAAAAAATACATATAATTATCTCGATTGGTTCCGGAGATATCATGAGGGATGTGTGAAAAAGTAAGAAAATTTAATGTTGACAAATTTATGACATCTTCGTAATAAAAAAAAGTTTGACCTCCAAAAAAATGTTGTAATTGGCCATTACAGATGGCCAAGGACCTAGGCTATCATGCTGTGAAAGTCCCAAGTGGTTGTACCTTCAAAAAATTTTTTCAAGAAGGAAGCTACTTTTTCCCCGTTTTACGATGCACTATAACAGCAAGTAAATACGAAAATACAGATTTACTCACCATCTTGAATGTTGAATGTAATGCACCCGTCAACACAAAACCAATGTAGCACCTATTAATATATTTTTTACACCTATTTTTTATATATGTAAATAACTTGCAGGGCCGATTTAGAAATTTTTTACCAAAATATATAAAATTCAAATCTTATTATAGATAATTTTTGTACAGCAGAAAAAAGTATTTTATGTAATGACTGAAATTCCAGGACTTTACTGAAATTTCTTGAATTTCCTGACTTTTCCAGGTCTCCATGACCACTTTTTGAATTCCCTGACTTTTCCAGGTTTCCAGGTTTTTCCAGGTTGGTGGGAACCCTGCATAATATGTTGAAATCAGTATTTTATATTTACTCGATAAATAAAAGACAAACTGAGCTACAAGTCAGTAGCATATTTATAGAGGAATACTGTATAACTAAAAAATAAAAAAAGTACTTAACAAAAACTGTGTGTTTATAAACTCGAGTAATATATTAATAAAAGTATTAATTAACTAAATTCTTTATTTATAGGAATATTATGTATTTTTTAAAACCTGCAGTTTGTGCAAACTGCAGTACCTAATTAAATGATTCCCGAATCCAAGGCCGAAGTTGCACTTTAAGCCACAAATGTGCGACTAACTCTTGTTCATTTGTGTCTGTTTACTAAGTTGAGCCCATCTTTTCAACTTAGCTACACCTTGCCGATGAGGACCAACTAGTTCGAAATACTTATCCACGGTTGTATTCTTTATAATAATAATAATAATAAACGTCTTTATTATATCTACCATCATAAATTTTACAATTAAATACATAGATTTAGAAAATCAACAAGTGTATTGGTAAAAAATAAATGGCGAAGTTAAATTACTGCAACTCGTACAGCATTTTTCTTGCACTTAACCATTGGAAAAGAAAAACATGTAGTTATACAACCAATATTTTTTAACAACAAAAATAATCCTCTAATTATTAGCAATTAATAAAAATACCATATACTGCTGTCTAATTAAAATTAATTAATAATGCAACTGTAAAATATTATACAGGCTCTACTCGTGATTTAAAGGTTTTTTACCTCTGATGTACATATTCCCGCGATAACATTTTCCTGTGTTGTATATATACCGATTAGCCATAGGACATGGTAAACACCTAAAATGTTCCTTAATTTTAAAGACATAAATCTGACATTTGGGAATTATTAATAAAACATCGAAATATATTTTCATGCTACTTTCAAGATTTTTGTTCTTTCGGTACTGCAGTAAATGTATGTAAAAATAAGTAAATAATAATAACCCTAGATTCGCTGCTAACGGTGCTCACGACATTCCGATATTTTTTTTTTCATTTTTACTCGTGAATATGGTACGATATATGAAAAAAACTGAAGGGGGACAAAAGTTTTAGTTAAAGATGGGGCATCCAAATTACATAACAAAAAGCCGTTCAGTTGGAAATAACTTTTTACATAAGATTCTATCACTCCAATCAGCCAAACACCTACGCCAAGCTGGGATCGTTGAGTAAATAGGTAGCTACTATGAAACAACTTTCCCTGACAAGTTTCAAGTGGGTGTTTTCAACAATCACTAAGTATTATTTAAAAAGCCTATTTAATGTCATACTTTCAAAGCATCGTAGAGCGCTTAGGAAGCATTTTAGGAAAAAATGGTATTCTTGTTATTTGCTTTTTTTTGCTCCTGAAGTTTGTCGTGACATTATTGAAACTCCCTATAGTAGAGCATTAACTATGACCGAGAAAAGACAAAAGAATACTTTGCTCAATCTTTTAACTAAAAAGACAACATTTGTGGACGTGAATGTAGCTAATAAAGAAAATGAAACGATTGGGACATCGAATTCAGATAATAGTCAATAATTTTGATATTACTGATATGAGTCTGATCCCCCTACTAAATTGCTGGCTACGCCACTGCATCAAAGTGCATTTTAGAACTTACGATCCTATGAAATTTTACCCTGAAACTAGTTGTAACATAATATATAGCAATAAGTTCTACAGTAATAAGTTCTACAATATAATCTTAGAAACTTCATTGTTTGATTATTAATTTATATTTACAAAACTTACTTATGGACTAAAAAAAAATTTTGTTATGTATACCTATGTTGGGTTGCTTGCCCACAGTAGTAATGTCTTGCATGTCTTCGGTCTAGGTAATGTAGTCTTTGGTCAAGAACCAAAAAGTTTATGGTTCTTGGTGTTTGGTCACAGAACTTATTCTGTGCTTTGGTAATCCGTCTGTAGTTTTGCAACCACATTCACCATAAATTATATATTTTGGTGTATTGAAAAATATACATTATTTTTTTACAAAAAAATGATTAAATTTAAAAATGTTTCGCCTTTTGTAGTGCCATGACAGTTCGTTGAAATTTATATGGATTAATTATTTGTTTCAATGTGACTAAAAACTACAAGATTGCTATAATTTAAAAACTACTCATTTAAATAAAAATGTATATGACACAAAAAAAATTGAGATCTGTTTGGAGGCTATTATTTTTGACCATACTTTTCTTTAATTTAATTAAGTCATGTAGTACTTTTAACATTGACAGAATAAAATACAAACTTAATGCTTTTAGTAATAAGCAGGGGCGGTTCTAGGTTCTCCCCAAAAAAATGGGGAGGCTCAAGAAATAGATTTGCAATATGTACATAGATATTTTTTTCAAAATTATGCAACTCCAGACATTATGTATTTTGTAATCAGAAAAAAATCCCTTTCTAAAATATCAAGAACTACCCCTATTGTCATTAAGAAATAATGACTGACCCCATATCTTTTGCAGATTACTGATAAAAATTTCAAAATGACGTCATGATATGCACAAATGGATCTATACCCTCTAAATTTTATTTTTTTAGCAGTTTACTTTGGATTTCACAAGGACTTGTCCATACATTTGCCGTACACTATACACAACAAATATCCGCCAAATTTTAAAGTATGATTTTTTGGCAAAAATAAGTCAAAAACCTTGTGTACACTTGTCGTCCTAAATGGCTTTGTTTATGATACAGGGTGTTAAAAATGTACAAAAAAAATCTCAAAAATGCCCAGTTAGAATATTGAACTTTGCCATGTTTGTATCGTACACGAGCAAGTAGGTTTTACGCATAATCATATTTTTTTTACTTTCACCAATGCCGTGCGCAAGTTCAAAATCAATAATATTTTTACAGAAGAATATGATACGGCACTGTTTTTAATTCAGTTTGATAACTCCTGAGACATTACTCATTAATACTCCATAAAAATTATCTTTCGTTTTTTTCTGCACGAAGTACTGTTTTGGAGAAATATGAACAGAAATGTTTTACTGTTAAATTTTTGACGTTACCCAGATTTGCAAAGAAATTAAAAACGCAACCAATAAAATATTCATAGTATGCTATGAATTAAAGCAAATGTACAAGTTGTCGCTGTTAATTACGAAATTAAATGAAATATAAAAACAATTTTTTATTTTTAATTTTTCAGGTTTCAGTTCTAAGCATTTTTAATTTTTTTTGCAAATCCTGTGTCTTATAAACGGAACCGTTTAGGACATAAGTATATATAAAATTTTCGACATTTTTCGCCACAAAATCATGCTTTAAAATTTTTTGAAACATCTTGTATATAAAATCGTCTCGTCCATATATCCTAGTTGCTGACAATTTCTTGTTACTAACGCAATTTTTTTATATAATTTAGAAATGCACCTCAAGAAGTTTGGAGGCCTGGGCCCCCAAGACCTCCGTAAAACTACCCCTCATGATAAGTAATTAAATATAACTTGTGCTACACCAACTTACATTGGAGAAAACGTAATTTTTTTAACAATTTTCAAAGACAGCGATAATTTTTCAATCACACTATTTAAATATTTGTACTAATTTATTACAATTTAATTTAAATTAAGTCAATTAATGTTGGTGCTAATATTAGGAAAAACAGTTTCGATAATTGTTTAACCAAATATTGCATATAAATGCAGCTAAAACCGTATTATAAAAAAAGTTAAATTGCAATAGAAATAATAATACATTAATTATATAAAATTAATCGATTAAAAGCGATGCGTGCTTCATAAATTTTAATCTCATATCTTACACTTGTAATTAACATTAATTGAATTTAAACTAAACAGATCTTCCTATGTAGATATGATGTAAATTATTAATTTTATGAAAAATAAAAATGAGTGAATTCAACTTGCTCAACTGTTGAGGTTGTGTTAAAATCGATTGATTCTCGATTTAAAAAAAAATCAATGAAGCAAATGTTACTCCCAATAGGTACACAACAGTTGAATTGGGTGAATACACTTAATTATTTATTATTTTGAAATTTGTTCTTCATTAAGTCTTTTATGGTTCAAGATATTCTGTCGCAGTCCCCTCCCTAGGGCATATTTTTATTTGTGTGTTTTATTAATTATTAATTTAATAATATAAGCATCAGGGACATAAAAAAAGCATCAAAGTAAATAGATAGAGAATTTATTACTATAAAAATGGGTAATTAAATATATAAATTCAAACAACAACAAAAATATTTGTGAAAAAATAATGCACAATAAAATTACCAATATTTTTCCAAAGATTTCACAAGATCTTTTGGATTGGTGTTAGGTCCGTGTCTTTCAACTGGTTGTCCATTTTTATCGATGATGAATTTGGTAAAATTCCATTTAATAAAATCTCCCAAAATACCTCCTTGCTTATGTTTTAAATATTTCCAAAGGGGATGAGCATCATTGCCATTGACATTGACTTTTTCAAACATGTCAAATTTGACACTTTTACTTTGCATAAATTGACAAATGTCTGCATTGGTCCCTGGCTCCTGACCACCAAACTGATTACAAGGAAATGCAAGTATTCTCAGGCCTTTCGTTTCGGAATATTTATCGAATATTTCAACCAACTCTGCATAATTATTTTTGGTAAACCCACACTGTGAGGCAACATTTACAATTATAGCCACATGGCCCTTATATTTTTCCAAAGAAACAGGGTTACCTTGTATGTCGTTAGCAGTGAATTCATAAATTGATTTTGCTTCTTTGTATATTTCTGGACTTGATATTTTTTGATTATCAGACATATCGGTTGGTGAATAATACAGACTTGTTAGTAAACTAAACAACTGAACACTAGATACCAACATTAATTTATTTACCCATACAACTTGCGCACGAAATATGTGGCATGACTCTCGTTTACTGTCTGCGCTCAATAACTCAGCGGTCACATTTAATGTAGACAGATCCGGACCAGAGAAAAGTCTATTTATTTATAAAAAATGAATAATAAAATAAAAAATTAAAATGGGCCGTATTCTTATAGGTACTTAATCATAATAGCGGCGTTATTAATTTTTTTACGACTTTTAATTACACTGATTGGAGATATATAGAATAGATTTACAGCGGTGATATCAGATATTTTAAATTATTTGTAAATGGCTTATCTTGCTCTAACATTTGAGTTTTCTATCCCCCTATTTTTGTAACTTTTCAGAAAAAGTCATTGACCAGGAGTATAAAATCGATATAGAATGGCGGTACTAGATATTCTTGATTATTTGTAAATGGTTTATCTGCCTTTAAAATGTTATTCCCTTTTTTTAGGTGTACTTTATTCTTACAACGTTTCCGAAAAAAAAAACGTTGATCGATTATAAGTAGTCAAAATTATTTAGTATATTATCTTACACTTTATCCTCTGGTGAAAGTCATACTAAAATAATCTTGACAACTTATAAAAATGGTTTATTATTCTCTGTTATTGATGTTTAACACAGCAGTTCAAAGTTCCAGATTGTATTTCCAGATAGCTTTTTCCGAAAAATATCAAAGTGCTGCAAAAAGATAGTCTCAGTAATTATTAGTAATTAACCATATTATTTATGGAGCTAGGAAGCAAAAAAGTTGTTTAACACAATAATAAATAGTACCACAGATATGATTACCTTCGAAAGATAAACCTCAACTTGATCTTTGTAAATTGTCAAGTGCAACGTATTTTTGGGCAAGGCCGCCGCTACCATATACACTATTGGAAAAAATATAATTAGAAAGCCTGCTTTGTGTGTTTGCATAAATAATAAAAATAGCAAAATCATGTATGCGACAGAAAAAGACTGTGCATCACTGTTGCCATTTTCTGCGTTATTGTGTTTACGAATTAACGTGGGCACATCTCATCGTATACCTTCCACATGTTATCTGGTACGCAGTCATCACTCAGTTGTCACATCCCTTCCACATCTGATCACTTCCTTTTCTACACTCAGTTTATTGTAGATAGAATAAACAACAGCGTTGCCAGATGCCTGGTAATTACCAAAAACTACAATTTGGAATTTTAACTGGAAGTAGTTAATGAAGCC
The DNA here is from genome assembly GCA_029963845.1 of Rhamnusium bicolor. Classification (NCBI taxonomy): domain Eukaryota; kingdom Metazoa; phylum Arthropoda; class Insecta; order Coleoptera; family Cerambycidae; genus Rhamnusium; species Rhamnusium bicolor. The sequence goes on from JANEYF010005866.1 coordinate 143,234, forward strand.
TCTAATAATGGCATAATTTACGATAATTTTTTGGGAACGTCACTATTTTTATAAAATTATTTACACCTTGAGAAATAACTAAAATTGTTTCAGGTAAAGTGCATAATATGCATCTAATACTGTTACATTTTACTAACAGTGATGAACATTTGGCGACATCTAGTAAGTAGTAAGGCGGTAATACGAGATTTTGTTCAAGCAGCGACGCTCATTTATTTTATAAATATAAAATAAATGCTACACTGCACGAAAAATAGAGCTCTTCCCTCTTTCTGCATTGAGTGCGGACTGCGCTCTGTGCTAGATGTGAACGCATTTTTTCAAAGGTTGACGTAATTTAATCAAAACCAAAAAAGATCAAACCTAAAACCAGAAATAAATTAATGACAAATACAGTTAATGGTATTTTATTAAGTTCAGAATGCGTGAAAAATTCACAAAATTGTCTCAAGTTCACCAAATGAAAAAAATGATTTCATATGTATAAAATTCCATAATATTATACAAAAATATAAACGAAAATGAAGATGATAATATAATTTCTGAAGTCGAACTTGACAGCCAATTCTATTCAATATACATATTTGTAACTTTTACTTTTGTTTTTTTTTATAATAAAATGTTTGGATATTGGCATATACAAGAGTGTTTAAAAACACTTTTTTTTCGATCGTCTTATACGTGGAAGAGACAATAAAATGGCCACCAAGTTTCCCCGACTTAGCGCCTAATGATTTTTTTTGTGGGGATATGCGATCTCGCAAATTAATAGACAGGGACACGAGCGAGCGCGTGACTTGGATGAGTTACGTGACAAAATTGTGGCCACCCTACAGAGTGTGATTCTTGATATGCTTGTAAATGTCAGGAACGAATTTTATCATCGATTAGGGTATTAGGCGATATTTTTGAGCCCCTTATAAAGTGACACTTTAAAAAAAAATGTTTTTGTTTCATCTTTAATACTTTTTTTTAAATCTATTTCATTTTAAAATTTTTTATTTTATTATGCTTAGAATATTTGTTAATTTATTTTTATTTAATAGTAGAATGTCACTTTACTTTCACGCCAAATAGCCAAAAACTACTCAAAGAAATGCCACTGAGTTTTTTGATGCATGTTAAAAACGATATGCATCAAATAACTAGAAATTCTCGAAATAAAGAGGGATATGTAGTTATTTACAGAAATAACAACAATACCCAGCAACTTTTTGAATTGTACTGACCAAAACACCACCTCCATATTGCCAGCTACCTGCTATAATCTGATGAAGGGCGGGCCATCGCAGCGCATGACCTAAAGATGAAAAATGTATTGGCTATCAGACATGCACTAGGAGTGGCGTACAGTAATTATTATCATATTTACAGGTAAAACCACGACGAGGCGAACATGGTCACCGCACTCACCAATTCGCCACTGAGAAATCCCTCAGCTACTGATTGCACATACCAATGGCCATATTGGCACCTTCGTGGTTTTAGGGGTTTAGAAAAATTACCCCGAGTGGCCAATTCTTTATCTCCGTCTTTGTTAGTCTTATATTATTAGATAAAGAGAATATTTGCAAATCGCTAGAATTTTCGTAAACGCCTAATATCTGTCCAATAAACTGAGTGTGGAAAGAAGGTGAGGGTGTGCCCTCGTTACTTCACAAACACAACGTATAATGAGGCAACATATATGCATAAGTCTCTTTTTGTCTCATGCATGACATTGCTATTTTTATCCATTATGCACACACCCAAAGCAGGCTTTCTAATTAAACTTTTTCCAATAGTGTATGTGCGAAGTGTGACACAGTGGCGGCTAAATCAAATTAAAGGCTGTAGGGTGCCAAATATTTCATTAACAGATATTGCAAATTAAAAAATAAATAAATAGAATAATATTAAAATATCATTCGCATTTGCTTTAATTGCCAAAAGAACATATATTGTTTTTTTCATATGTATAGGACCGCGACACTTGTACAATGTACCCAATAAATATAAGATAATTGTTTTATTGCCTACCCTATTACTTTGTCGGTGTCCAGTAGTGGTGCCGGTGCTTGTAATACTTAATAAGAAGAATTTATCTATTGTACCTACTATGCCTGAGTTGTTTTGACGAAAGAGCGGCTTAGGACTGTCGATTTGTAGCTTTGAAAATTTTACTCATTATCCTTTAAAATAAAAATTATATTATTTTTATCAATTTTACTATTTTTATATCTCTATTAATTTTTAATTATAACATTAAATAGTGTGGTAAAATAGAAATGTGAAAGGTAACTATATTTAAAGGGGAGGGAAAGATAAATCTCCACGAGAGGCAAGCACCCAACGGCGGCCCTGACTTTGGTCACAGACTATACTTTGGTAATGGATTAGAGATGGTGTTTGGCACGGTTGTTAAGAATATCATTCACAAGTAGGTCAATACATCAATACGATCTTTGAAGGCAGGTCTATACCCCCGATCAATAGCCTAAAAAACGGAATGGGAAGCTATAAAGTTTTGAAAAGAGACAAACCATTTACAAATAATTAAGAATGTCTAATATATTTGCTCTACATCGTAAACCTCGATTATGTCTGATTTAAATCAGGATTTTGAAAATCTGATTAAAAATCAAGAATTAAATACCTACGCTTTTAGATAACTGATTTTTCATTTAATCCTGATTTTAACATTTAAATCTGGATTAAATAATAAAATCGCTTTTATGCAATTGGCCCTTAATGATTTATTAGCTTTAATTAATAAAAAAATACACAGTTAAGGGCTCTTGATGTCCATGGGGATATTGTACATTGTTGTCAGGTGTTAGGTTTTCCAGAAACTGGTTTTAAACATATGTGCATTTAGGGAAAAGAAATAGAAATGTCCCAAACCAAGTCTAAGGTATGGTCTGCTGTCGACGTGTAAAATCTCAGATGTGTAGCCAGCTGTTTTCAAAAGTTATTTTGAATATACATACACATATTTATTAAGACGATTAACCGAGATCGGTGGCGCAGTGGGCTACATCATTAAGTGATGATAATTGATAAAAATGTAGCTGGTTTACTGCCTTATCGACTACCGACCGGGTTCAAATCTTGGTTTTGACTCTGATAAAATCAAAGAGGTGGATTGTGTGTCCGCGTTTGTTAACTATGTAACCCCCACTCGTGCAACTCCGACTTTGGATCTGGGGCTCGTCTAATTTATGTGATGTGTATTATACTACTACTGTTGTACTTAACATAACATGTTATTTAGTTTTAAGTTGTAAAACACAAGATAATTTTTAATTGACAATTTAATTGTAAATATTTAATAAATGTGCACTTGCTGATTAGTTCAGTAGTAAATCTCCTTAAAGTACCTATATGTACCTAAGTAAATTTAAGAACTTCCTGTAGAAACAGGGTGCCAGTCGTGAAGTTAGCCCTTACTTACACTTCATTAATTTTTTTAAGTAAGTTTCAAAATAAAAACCTTATGAGAATAAAAAACAGTATTGGCAATATCCTACAAAGGCATTTTTAAAATTTCTAGACCAGTTTAATTAAAATTGTAAAAACAGCAGTGTGTAGGTTATAAATTCTAAAAGACTGAAAAATTGATAAATAAAGTAAACTACCTACTTCGGACCTGCAGAAATAGATTTCATTTCATTCTAACTTTCCAAGGTTGTTAAATTTTAACAGAAAATTATTATCAGTGATTATCTACTGATACTTAGTGATTACTGCTTGTTTGTTTATTGTGTACTAATATTCTACATAAACAAGCTGTTCCAGTTGTATCCATTTTACTATTTTATTTTCTTAAACCATTTATTTTAAATATAGGTGAATATTTATAAAATCTGGTGCCCATCGAATTTATCAGTTGTCATCACTCCCTCAAAAAAACAATATTTTTTCAAGCAACCAGTTAAGTTTTTTGGTCAATTGTAATGATGAATGCCGATTAGCCGTATAGTTTATTAAAAAAAATTAATTTCCATTACTTTTATCTATTTAGTGCAGAAAGAAAAATTAGGTTTTCATGATTTTTTTTTTTGTAAAATTTATATGAAACTGCATTGAATATTATCCAGCTATTTTTCTTTTCCTATTTACGTTCATAATTATCTTATATTTATTTTTTTTAATTATTAATGACGTTATCGCCCCAAGTACTTATATGCCGTGAAGAGTGTCTAAATTTAACTTTATTTTGTATGATCTGTCGCAATAACAAATAATTGAGAGCTGTCAATTCAAATTAATTAAATTAAAATTAAAC